>OZ007586.1:150774466-151374466 GCA_963931845.1 Maratus michaelseni | reverse complement strand
TTCTGCCACTGAGCTTCCTGTACAACTCAAGTCTGTTTACAAGAAGAAAATATTTTCATTCTTTTGAATACACAGTATTTTATAACAAAAATCTCTTACCGGACAGTACACAAATAACAATTTTAAAAAAAGAATTAAATTTAAAGTATGATCTCCCTTAAAAGAAATTGCTTAAATTTTCAAAGAACATACAAAAAGCACAAGCAGTGAAGAAAAATATTAGAAGGAAAAATTTAATTATTTTACTTTAAATTTAATTATTTAACCTATACATATCACCGGATTAAATATACATTTATCAAAATAAAATTTAACAGAAAAAATGTGTTTTCAAATATTTTTATTTAAAAATCTCTATATATAGTTTTGTATTTCCCTTCTAATTTACAAATACAGTTAATTACAAAAACTGCAAATATTGTTTATTTTTGAAAATGAATAATAATTCAAAAATGCAATAGTTTAAAAAAGCATTTAAACTGAACGTGAAGCAGTTTTATTTTTTAAATAAACAGAGTTTGATAAGAATTCCATAAAATGTAAAAAAGATAGGGGGTAAAAAAGATAGTGGGGGGGAGAGGATATAAAATATGACAACAGTGTCAATTATATATACTTTAAAAAATTAAAAAGCAATCAGACTATCAATGAAACTCACACTTTGTATAATGAGGCATTTACATGTAATAAATATTGCAGGCTTGTAAAAGTTCTTTTCCCTTGTTGTTTAGGGATAACAAGTCTGCCATATCATTTAAAGCTTCAAACGATTTTACAAGTTGTTTACAAGTTTGTTTAAGAAAGAATTTTGAACTGAACATGAAGCAGTTTTATTTTTAAAATAAACAGAGTTTGAAGAGAATTCCGTAAAATGTAAAAAATAAAATAAAAAAAAATAGTGGGGGGAGATGATATAAAATATGACAACAGTGCCAATTGCATATACTTGAAAATTTTTTTAATCAGACTATCAATGAAATTCATACTTCGTATCATGCGGCATTGCCATGTAGAAGGCATTGCAGGCTTCTACAAGTTCTTTTCCTTTGTTTTTCTGGGATAACAAGACTAACACGTCATTTAAAGCTGTGAAGGACTTAACTAATTGTTTTCCAGTTGGTATTCCTAAAGAGAGAAACAGTTCATAAAAGAAACAGATTAAAATACATTAAAGAACTCAAAATATAGTGAAAATAAACATGAGTAAAACCTTCATTTTTCTGTGGCAGATTATGATTAAAAAAATTTTTAATTAGCAATAATTCTCATATTGAATCACTTTTGTCATTTAAATGTGAATAAAGAACATAAATACCAGACCAGTTTAAGTGAACATGATATAACAAAATCACAAAGCTTCTTCATGCAAAACTACAAAAATTTTGATAAAAGGCAGAAAATATTTATATAAAAATTGTATGATTACCTACATTAATACAAACAAACATAATACTCACAGTAATTTGTCTTTGAAAAAAATGTCTAACTTTTCTTTATCAGAGATCCTTTTCTCCCCAACCTGGTCTTCTTTCCTTTTCACACATGATACAATTTCTTCCAGGTTTTTAAAAACATTGAATGGCTGCTTCATTTATTTTTATTACAAGTTTTAATCTCTGAATGTGGTTCGCAAATTCCCTGCTCAACAACGTGAAACTTTCTGACACATTTCAGACTCATTTTTAAACATAAAGGCATAAAATTGGCAGGCCTGACTCTTGAAGTGATTTAGAATTGAATAACGTTTTCCATAAATAAATTTCAATAAATAAATTACTTATCGAGTTATAAGTGACTAGCCGGTCGGTTACGTGTGGGGCCCAGATGCCTTCTGCAGCATATACACCTAACTTCCCTTGTGGACCAGAAAGTGCATTTTACATGCAATCAGAAAAATATAAATAAACTATTTTAAATAATTAATACAAATATCAAAATAGCACAAAAATAAAGATTTAGCGACAATTTTTTTCCATCAGACACCTGACAAAGACTCGTGCTCAGCCCTACCTGTGAGTGATTTTCTATGCGGGAAAAGGAGAGCTTTGAATAAAATAATCAAGTACGGGATAGCCTAAGATACATGACAATCCCTGTAAATGGACACTATACCTTCATCCCCATGAATTGTTAATATGGTGATCAAAATATTGCCGCCTTTTGTGCTTCTCAGTCATATACCGTTAATAGAGCAATCCCTATAATGAGACCCTGTGAATTTTGCGTGCATAAATCATTAAAATGACAATTTTAACAGAGCCCTCTGGGTTTCACGCCTATAAACTGATTATACAGTAATCATAACAAAGCCTTGCGCATACCAGAGCCCATAAATATGACGATAAGTATTTAAAACGCAAATCTTTACTTTAAAAAATGTATTTTGAGAAGAGGTGATAATGTACTATATTTTGTATTAAAATTGAAATCTGATCACTAAAAGACGAAAAGCTCAAAAACAATTTATAAAATATGAAATTTAAAACAAAGAAAAAACATCTTTTCCTTAGAAAAATATCACGCAAAATATCTAATAAAAAATCGGCAATAGTTATCTTATTTGTATAACTTTCGATAATCAGGTTCATAGCTGATGTTGGTGACAAAATCTCTGAAATACTTGTTTAACTATTTTTTTAGTAGATTTCATGCTCCTACCTAAACCAGCTGATAAAATATGGCAGTCTGAAATGACCTGAAACTTATGACCCTTCACCCCATTCACACTTAGGGAGCAAATTTTCTAAAATCCTTTCTTAGAGGATGCCTACATTGTATAAGGAACATGTCGTCCAAATTTCATTGTCCTAGGAGCAATGGTTGAGGCTCGGCATTAATTTATTAGTCATTCAGGACATGTTCTTTTATAAGTATAGATTATTGTCATGTGATTGCAAATTTTTCCCTTATCTTGAGCTGCCACATCAAGAATTCAGTTCAAAACACCCACTTTGACAGTATTATCTGAAATATCTTCTGCTTTTACGAAAAAATGGAAAACGCTATTCAATTATATATAATTTATTACATATTAACATAGTTTCTGAATAAGAACAGTTACTCATTTCATGTGTTTCTAAACATAAATAAATTAAAAATTGTGTCAGAAAGCAGCTCTTTTTGATTTTAGAACAGCCTTAATGCTGATATCCAGGAAATACTCTGCTGCTAATCACTGATACATTTTGCAGACTCTTAGGTAATAAAAGTTCTTAAGATCTTGGAAACTATTATACTGATTTCAAGAAATGTTCACACCAGCATATTTATAATCTTCAGTAAAGAGGATAAAAGTTTATCCTGAAAACATTTCCTTAGATAAGTTACAATAAACCTAACTTGTGACTAAAATATATACTATAGATCTAAAGATAAAAAAATAATAAGAAATATTCAATATCAGAACACTTCTAAATTTTTTCATTTCTTAGAAAAATACATTGTAATTTTCCTTCTTTCAAAATTCAATGCTTTTCGAATCACTCATTGATGTCCAATTCTCTGGAAATATATAAAATATATGGAGCTTTTCTTCTTTCCACTACTTTCTACCATTCTCTCTGTAGTGTTTCAATAATTTCTCTCTTTTCCCTTCTTGGTGAATTAATGACACTGATATTGTGAACTGTATGGGACATCCTCATTTATTCGTCTCCTATTGCTGTAAATATCCTACTCAGTCTCAGAAATTTATCTACATAATGAATTAAAATAAAAAGTGCACACAGAAACATGTGATTTAATCATCTTTTAGGTAATGTGAAACTTTAATTAGATTTTTAATTTTAAAACATTAAATTCAAGCACTTTCGGCTGTGAACCCAGCATTCATCAAGATTTATAAAATACAGGTGTTAAAAAACACAAATGTCTAGGTCACATTTATATAACAGTATGTCTCTATACTGCGAGCCTGAGGGAGAGTGCATATCATTCACATTTGCCAACAGTCGGCCGATACCATTGCATAGCAAAACAGGTGAGGAAGGAAGGAAAAAGGGGAAAAAAATCACAGTTTAATGTTCCTTGATTAAATTAAGCCATATTCTCGGAATATTGTAAGACAGCACATCATTGCACACTTTTCCATGCTTATTTATAATTTCTACAGATTCTTGCATTATTAAATCATAGTAATTTCTCATAAGACATATTACTTTAGCATTATTAACCCGAGAGAGATTGCGCGGGGCACAGAGTCACCCCAGTCTTAGAAAAACATCAGTCCCACGAAAAATGTTTATCTGTAATCAATCATCCTTTCAGTATCCTCCTGTCTGACTCTCCCCTTGCTAGGTGTAATGTTATTTTTACATTCCTTTCCTTTCTGTGCGTGAAACAATCGTTTTTTGGAATCCATGTTAAAAAGGGGGTGACTCAGTCTCCCCACACGACCGTTATTGCTTTGAAATTTCTCATTCTAAGCAGCGTAGTTTTCTGTTCTGAAGTGTTTATGTTGTTTTTTGCATTGAATTATTTAATAAATAATAGCGTGCAAACGTAAACTTTCAGACTATCAAAAATAAATTGAACTTTTGAGAAATTTATTAGATGAAGTTGAGTCTTCTGAAGAAGAAATTGATCAAGCTGGTAAGCATGAACCTGATGAGGAAATATACAGTTCTCACGACAGCGAAAGAGAGTTTGAGCAAAAGGATAAAGATTACGAAAATTCTGATTCAGAAGAAAGTATTTTTGTTAGCAAAAATAAAACAGTTTTGGAAAAAGAAAAAAAAAAAAAATCAAAAAGTGAAAACGTGATCTTAAAATATAATAAGTTATTTAGCAGGAGTAAAAATTATTGCACGCAATATAACAGAACTAAACAGATTTAAAGACAATAAAACTACAATTTCTTGCATAAAGTATGATAATTTTACCTGTAAAAATCATTCTTCTTATGTTTACCAGAAATGTATGCAGATTTAAAACTCCTGATAAAGGTATGTAATTATTTTGATTGTAAAGTTTTCTTAAACATTACAATTTTTTTTAAACTAAAGAAGTATACTTTCTTTCTTGTTTATAGCACAATATTTGTATAAAACTGATTGGGGTGACCCAGTCACCCCGTGCGATCTCCAACGTTAGTGCTGGGTGCGCACCTTCTGTCGGGTTAAAATCTATTTTAACGTTTCGGGTTAGGTGAAGTCTCGATAGAGCAGTGGATGCTTTGTTAAATTTTAGATTTCTTTTATGTTCATTTATAGTCTTTCAATTTTCTTGTTGTCATTCCTATATATTCTAGTTGTTCATCTTCATCAGTGTTAAATGGAATAACATATACTCCGGACATTTCATCTGGTGGGATAGGATCAATCTTCACGGCCAGTAAATTCTTCATTTTAATTGGAGGTTTAGCTGTCAAATTTATTCCATAACCAAAAAGAGCATGCCGAAGTTTCTCAAAAAGTCAAGGTATATAATTTATACTACAATATTTCTTTGGTGTTAACTTATTCTTTGTTGATAGCTTGTTACTTTGAAATGAACAAATTAATCTATTAATAAGGTATAACGGTAATCCATTTTCAAGAGCAAAGTTTTTGATAGTGTTAAGTTCCATTTGTAAACTATTATTGGAACAAACCATAAAAAGGTCCTTCTTACATAAAAATTATACGCTGAGGTTTTATAATTAAATGGGGAACTGCTGTCATATGAGATAGTATTGTTCGACTTATGAATTTTCCTATATACTGTGTGTTCTAAATTCAGGTTAGACAGATTTTTGATTAACTTTAAAACCAAAAAATTGAATTATTTTCTTCAACTTCTAAGGTAAACTTAATATTTTAATCCATATCGTTAATTCCATCAAGAAAATTATGAAGCTCCTGTATTCCATGATCCCATGCTATGAATATATCATCGACATAACGCTACCAAAAAGAGGGGATAAAACCACTATGTTTCAAAATTAATTCTTCAAAAAGGTCGCAGTTCACTCTGTCAGTCAACTCTGCAAAAATCCCAGAAATCGGTGAACCCATTGGTGCTCTGCTCCATATGGTTGGTTATAAATTGTATTGTTAAATAAAAATATATTGTTTCTTGTTATCAAATTTAATGCAGAAATAACTGTAGTTTTCATCTTTTGATTTAACATTTGCTTTTTATCTATAAGTTCTTGAATTGACCCCATAACTTCAACCATGTCAATAGATGGAAAGAGGGATACTATATCTAAACTTGCCAATATGCTAACTTTACTGATCTTTAAACTATCAATTCTCTTGACGAAATCACTTGTTGAATTTAAACTGTATTTAGATGGCGGAAGGAGGGAACTTAGGAAACTTACTAACGCTTTTCTAAAAAGTATGTTGGACTTGAACATTTTGATACAATAGGTCCAAGCAGAAAATCTTTCTTGTGATCTTTCAGATGTCCAAATAAATGTGGAGTAACAGGATTATTATTGATCTTCAATTTGCTTTTCATTAGGTATTTCCAAGACCCATGCTTTTCTAAAGTATTTGTCTTTCTTTGAATCTGATTATTTATGTTCTTTTTAAGCTGTATACATCCCATTTCTTTTAAACATTCCATTTTTACAATATACTCTATAATTATTGATCTTCAATTTGCTGCCAAGAGTATATTGTAAAAATGGAAGCTTGTTTAAAAGAAATGGGGTGTATACAGCTTAAAAAGAACATAAATAATCAGATTCAAAGAAAGACAAATACTTTAGAAAAGCACGGGTCTTGGAAATACCTAATGAAAAGCAAATTGAAGATCAATAATAATCCTGTTACTCCACGTTTATTTGGACATCTGAAAGATCACAAGAAAGATTTTCTGCTTGGACCTATTGTATCAAAATGTTCAAGTCTAACATACTTTTTAGAAAAGCGTTAGTAAGTTTCCTAAGTTCCCTCCTTCCACCATCTAAATACAGTTTAAATTCAACAAGTTATTTCATCAAGAGAATTGATAGTTTAAAGATCAGTAAAGTTAGCATATTGGCAAGTTTAGATATAGTATCCCTCTTTCCATCTATTGACATGGTTGAAGTTATGGGGTCAATTCAAGAACTTATAGATAAAGAGCAAATGTTAAGTCAAAAGATGAAAACTACAGCTATTTCTGCATTAAATTTGATAACAAGAAACAATATATTTTTATTTAATACAATTTATAACCAACCAAATGGAGCGCCAATGGGTTCACCGATTTTCAGGATTTTTGCAGAGTTTAAACTGCAACCTTTTGAAGAATTAATTTTGAAACGTAGTGGTTTTATCCCCTCTTTTTGGTGTCATTATGTCGATGATATATTCATAGTACAGAATTATGGAATACAGGAGCTTCGTAATTTTCTTGATAGAATTAACGATATGGATTAAAATATTAAGTTTACCTTAGAGGTTGAAGAAAGTAATGAATTAAATTTTTTGGATGTAAAGTTAATCAAAAATCTGTCAAACATGAATTTAGAACACACAGTATATAGGAAAATTCATAAGTCGAACAATACTATCTCATATGACAGCAGTTCACCATTTACTTATAAAACCTCAGAGTATAATATTTATGTAAGAAGGGCCTTTATGGTTTGTTCCAATAATTGTTTACAAATGGAACTTAACGCTATCAGAAACCCCCAAAGCAAAATATTTTGCAGTGTTCTGCAACGAACCTTCAGCTGATAAAAAATGTTCTGCAGGAGTAAAAAAGAAAAACACAGGGAGATATTCTTGTATATGTAGCAGGAGTGTAATTTCATCTTTTATAGAAATTCAGAAGACGTTTCGTAAAGCACAGACACACACACACAACACAAAAGAAATATTATTTTGTGATAAGATTTATTTTTAAAACCATGACATTAACAAAGAATTTACAGTTCTGTCAATAATTTTAGAAGTGACATATTTTGAGATATCACTTTTATGGAGCAAATGTGTTTGGAAATTTGGTCCATGCATAGTTAGTTATATGTAAGTCCAGCTTTTAGAAGTTTTCTTATAGATTTATGTCCATATGGAGGCCCATGAGCTCTTCTTTCATTACTGAATACATGTTAAATCTCAGGTTATGAGTAACATTTGTTTGAGCCAACTCCTTGCACCATACGATTTCAAATTTTTGATTTGATCGCCAAGATCTCCAAGTAAATAATGAATATAGTGTTGATTCTAAAACAAAAAGGATGCCAGGCGACACACTGTTTTTAAAAGGGGTACTCTTGCATCCTATTCAAAAGACATTTTGTTTAACTGGGTATTTTGAGTCCCCATTAATCAGTAGAATTTTGCGATATATTCCCATGACTGACGGATTAATTTTGTGACATTTTTCCCTGACTGACAAATTTTGTAATCTTTTCTTGAGAACGATTAACAAATTTTGTAATATTTTTGAGATTTTTCTTTCTTTTGATTAACTAACGACTTTCGCTATTTTTTCTCAGGACCTACAGACGAATTTCATGTTTGATACATTTTTCCCCTGTGGCTGATTGAAGAATTTCACAATTTCTCTCCCGATCTGAAGACGAATTTCACAACATTTTTGAGATTTTCACTCTGTGAATTTTATGATTTTTTCTCGTGACCGATCGACGAATTTCACAATTTTTTTCCTGCTACTGATTGAAGAATTTCGGAGTATTTCTGACAATCCACTGCTGAATTTCACATGTATTTACCTGCAAAGCCGAATTTCGAGATATTTTTCTTTTTACTTATTGGCACATTTTGCGGCTTTTTCTCACGACCAATTAGCAAAAATCATGAGGGGTTTTTTTTCGACTGATCGTGATCGACAAATTTTGCATTTTTTCTGCAACCAACTAAAGAATTTCACAATTTTTTTCCCATGATCAACCGATAAATTTCGCAGGTTTTTTTTCTTGCAATCGATCAATGATTTTCACAGTTTTTCCCAGCGACTGATTAAAGAATTTAGCAACCTTTTCCACAATCTACAGATGAATTTTACAATTTTTCCTTGCATCTAGTTGACGAATTTTGCAACATTTTTGAGATTTTTTTTCATCAACTAACTGGCAAATTTCACAATATTTTCTTATAACCAGAATTTTTTCACACGACTAATTGAAGAATTTTTCTGACGCTCAACTAAAGAATTTCGCATATTTTTCCCTGGAATTTATTTGTAAATTTTAAGATATTTTTTGTCAACCAATTAACAACTTTTGTGGCTGTTTCTTGCTACCAATTAGCGAAAATCACAGTTTATTTTACCCAACTGATCGACAAATTTCACATTTTTTTCCACAACCAGCTGAAGAATTTCATGATTTTTAAATTATTTTCTTGTATCTTTACAAGAAAGTATTGGATTCATGAAAATTTTCGGTTTTTGATGGATTTATACGTTTTAGAAGGTCCTGAACAGGATTTGACTTTTTAGAAAATGTCTGTGTGTTACGAAAATTTTGTAGGCACTCTCTCAAGAACTAATGCACGGAATTTAATAAAATTTTAGATTCAGTTAGACCTTGATATATATTGGTGCTTATTTGTTTTTAGTGTAAATTGCCCGACAGGTGGCACTGCTTTGCGACATTTTTCCCAATCTATATCTCAAGAACTAATGCACTGAATTTCATCAAACCTGAGATTCAGTTAGATGTTAACATAAATTGTTGTTGATTAGGTTTTCGTGTAAATCTCCGAATAGATGGCACTGTTATGCTGCCTTTTTTAGAATTTGCACGATTTTAGTGATAGTAATATCTCAAAAACTAATCCAGGGAATTTAATAAAACTTCATATTCGGTTAGATCTTGATATAAATTGGTACTGATTCGTTTCTGGTGTATTTGAAACCTGAATGAAGTAGAAAAAAGTTTTAGGATTGGCACATCTGACTAGTTTTATTGATATATTTTTTATTTTATTATTTTTTTAACATTGAAAAATTAAAAATATTTCCCAAATTTATGTACGATTTATTTATTGTTTGTGCACAGTTCAAAGTTTAAAGATACAAAATATTGTTGTGACATCACACAATTTTATTTCTACTTTCCACAGACTAGAACTTGGCGCCGATCTGTTTTCCATCAGCGGCTGCAATGATTTTTAGCCCGGTGGCGGCAGTCAAATTGAATAATTTTATAGTGTTAGAAAACATTTTAAATTGAATTTCTTTAAAATGATTTAAAGCTAAATTTAAATATTTCAAAATGCATCAGATTTTAATGAACATCAATGACTGATTGGTGGCTAGCCGAAAATAAATCGGCGGCTGGAAGTTTTTCGAATAGAAATAAAAATAGAAAAAAAAACATAAATGACACAGAGGAAATTGTGTATTATTTTAAGGCACATGTTTTTGGTGTTTTTTCTCAAATTAGATTCTATGAATGGACCTCTACCTACAAAATGTGATTCAGTTGTTTCAAAAGCAATGTCACATTATTTCTGCGAACAGAGTGACTGGCATTTTGTGCGAAGAGGTCACAATATTAAGGATTGGGCTGTTTCTAAATGTATTGACAAAATAATTGATAAAAATTCACCCCTTCCTATCATGGATTTTTAACTTTATTATTTTTTTAACCAAAATAAGTATTCTTTAATAAATATTAATTAATTTTTAATTTAAATGATAATCATTTTAAACTACTGTTTTTAATTCATATTGCCAAAATAATATAACACGTAATTTTATTAAACATTAAATTAATTTGCAGAAAGTTTTTGATGCGATATTTATGCGCGCAGAAAGTTTTTGGTTTTATATAGGTCTGCTGAATGATAAATTTTGCAATTTTTTATATAAATGATTGAAGAATTTTGTGGGGGGGGGGGGGGGTTGTTATGATGTGTGGCTGTTGATTTTTGTGCACTTTTCTGGTGATTGACTGATGAATTTTGCACTTTTTTACTAAGACAGAAAGACGAATTTCATTGAAATTGAGAAATTGAAATGTTCTGCAAAGGGAGAGAAGCCCATTGTTCTGCGACGTACGTAGCACTTTTAACCATATTCTGCTTTCGGGTCAGAAACATTGTTCTTGAAAATGGATTCCCGTTGTATCTTATTAATAGATTAATTTGTTCATTTCAAAGTAACAAGCAATCAACAAAGAATAAGTTAACTCCAAAGAAATATTGTAGTATAAATTATATACCGGACTTTTTGAGAAACTTCGGCATGCTCTTTTTGGTTATGGAATAAATTTGATAGCTAAACCCCCAATTAAAATGAAGAATTTACTGGCCGCGAAGATTGATCCTATCCCACCAGATGAAATGCCCGGAGTATATGTCATTCCACCGATGAAGATGAACAACTAGAATATATAAGAATGACAACAAGAAAATTGAAAGACTGTATAAAAGAACATAAGAGAAATCTAAAATTTAACAAACCATCCACTGCTCCATCGAGACTTCACCTAACCCAAAACGTTAAAATAGATTTTAATAATGCTAAAGTAATATGTCCTATGAGAAATTACAATGATTTAATAATTTGAGAATCTGTAAAAATTATAAATAAGCATGGAAAAGTGTGCAATGATGTACTATCTTACAATGTTCCAAGAATGTGGCTTAATTTAATCAAGGAACAGTAAAATGAGATTTTTCCGCCCTTTTTCCTTCTTTCCTCATCTGTTTTGCTATGCAATGGTATCGACCGACCACTGGAGAATGTGAATGATTTAAACTCTCCCGCAAGCTTGCAGTACAGAGACATACTGTTATATAAATGGGATCTAGACGTTTGTGTTTTAACCCTTGTTTTTTATAAATCCTGATGAAAGCTGGGTTCACAGCCAAAAGTGCTCGATTTTAATGTTTTAAAATTAAAAATCTAATTAAAGTTTTAACCATCTTTTAGGTAATGTGAATCACATGTTTTTGTGTGCACTTTTTATTTTAATTCGACAAAGATGAATTTAGGCATTCCGAACTTCTTTTATACATAATGAATTACTTTGGCTTAAAATTGACTGCTGTAAATATAAGAGGCATACCTTTCTCATGGCGAATAATTCATCTGTGATTAGTAGAGAATGGAAAGAGAAAAATGATTTAAATTTATAGAAAGAGGACAATTTTGAAGTTTATTTTTTCAGTTAATTGAGTTTTCAGAATATTTAAATTCCAATAACTGAACATTTATTGAAATACATTAGAAGATAATTATAACGTCATTCTCTATATAATGCACAACTTCTCAGATGTAAACAATGAATTTTGCAGTTAAGAAATGCCTGCAATCTACATTGTAGAAATATTGCTACCCTCTAGAGGACTAAGTTTTACACACTATTTTATCTTTATCTCCTTAATTCAAAAAATTTTAATGAAAAAATTGCTATTATTAAATTAAAATAACTTTTTGGAAATGAGTAATATAATGATTTGGACCAGGCATATTTGGATCATTTTTATAAGGTAATTTAACAATGTGATCTATATTATGCAAACATTTATAATTTGCACAACTTCTAGTCCCAAGGAATGCAATATAAAGATGTTCTACTGTATATTGTTATGTCCCAGACATATTTGGCCATGTTTACAAGGTAAGTTTAAAGATGTGTCAAATGTGATCTATATAATGAAAGATTCTATAATATGCAGAACCTCTCATCCCAAGATGTGCATTATAAAGATCTACTGTATACAAATTTTTTACATACCATAATTTTTTTTCTCTAAAATGATAACATGCATGAATTTTACTCATTTTAACTTATGATTTTCAAGGAAATCTCCTCCTCATCATTAGTGTGCAAAATATGTATGTTATCCTGAACTATAAATTTTCTTTCTGAATTTCAGTTAGTAATAAAAAAGATTTGACTTAACCTTACTTAACTAATCAAAAATCTTTTGACAGTGAAAGAATAAATGATACAAAAATTATAAACTTACCAATTTTTGTTGTGACTGATTTAAGGAGCCATTCTCTGACAAAAAGCTCAAAACTTGATGCATTGTTTCCAGCAACCAATAATAGTTGTTCCTATTAAGAAACAACATTTCATATTTCATTGAATTTTTCTAAAACATTCAGAACTATGATGAACAAAATTTGACCAAAGTGGATATCATTAATTTATAAATTAACGTAAAAAAAAAAACTAGTCTGGACTGGTAAAACAAAAAAAAAAAAATTCTCTAAAGTAGTACATAATTCCCCATGGAAAATTCCATACTAGAACTGAAAAATGTTTGGGTTGAAATATAGACAATTTTACAAGTATTGGCCTCTTACAGATCAATTTAACTGATTATTATAAGCTTATTTTCTGAAATAATTTATCATAGTTTAAATATTACCCTTTTTTTAACCATTTAGATGGTTGTCAAGTCAACATGGTGCTTAGGAGTGCCAACGTGAAACGTAAAATCTGCCATGCAAAACTTTAATCGAAAATGAAAAGAGAACAAAAATAAATTTAGAAATCAATAAATGGTCAGAAAATATAATTTTGAAAACACTGGTGGAGAACTCTGCAGAACAGAGCCATTTCAGAGTTGGCAGAACCAGACGCCTTGAAAAATGGATATATAGAAACATAGATACATCCAATAAATATTGGACGTTCTACTATTTTTGAAGACAAGGTGAGTTTAGATTTGGTAAAGATTGAAAATGCTAAGGGGTATGGTCTAAAGAGACACAGGAAAGCTATAGCACTGGGTACACAACTATCCTGAATCCTACGAACTATAAATACACACAAAGCCCCTTAGGGGGGGGGGGACAAATAGCTCACTAATAAGAAAAAAATTGGCAGTCATTGCTTAGTACCTGCCACCAGTCGACATTTACTAAGGACAGCTCAGTCAGGTCAGCCTTGAAAAAGGTCCTTTACTGCACTTCTACTGGTCCACACACAACTGATAAACATTTTGGCACTAACTGGGATCAGGGAAATATTAGGGAAATTAAATTCAATGCTAAAAATTAAAGTGAAAAACTGTCTAAGTGAGGCTAATTCTGAAATCTGCAACCATTGCTGGCAGCATGCTGCCGGCCAAGGCTTCCTCGGGACAGATCAGATGGATCAGCACTGAAAACAGCCCGTTACTGCCCAGGTCCATACACGACAGATGGGCGTACACACTGGCAGTCTTGTAAGGACTTGTTCAGGACATTAAAAGGGACAAAAACAGGCCTTAAATAGATTTGGCTGGGGATTCCATGAGCAAGTTTCTCACAGCCATTGAATTTTTGAGGTAGGCAAAACCTAACCATAAATTTCATTGGAGCAAAGCAAGCTAAGTAGAAAAGGAAATAGAGAGAAGGGAAAATGCTAACTTAAGAAAGGGATTATTAAAACAAGTTAAATATAAATTAAAATTAAAAAATCCATACATAACTAAAGACAGGAATGTGGTCAGCTTGCCTCCTGAAAATTCCATACCAGAATTTGAAAAAAAAAGTTTGTGATTAACCATCTAGTCAAGTATTGCATCTTACAGATTAATTTAACTGATTAATATAAGATTACTTTCAGAAATAATTTACCATAGTTTAAATATTCCTTTTAAAATTGTGTTAGATGGTTGTTTTTCCTGACAGCCAAATATCCCAAGAACTCTACAGACAATCTTATTACTGGGTTTATATTCTTTAAATTATCTAACAAGCAAAAATAACTTTATAATTTTAAAAAATTACCTGGAACTTTTTGTCTAGTGTTGATAGGACATTTTTAAGTGGAGGATTGAAGCATTCCTATAAAAAAATAAATATGCTGTGCAATAAAAAATATTACATAATATGAATATTCAAAAACAAACATTAAATCCTATAAAGTGTGCTTAGAAAACAATAAGAATATACATTATCACATCAAGATGCTGCAAAATCCTTTATACCAAAATTCTTGTTTTTAAAATAATTTGATTTCTAATGCAATCTCTTAACACATTCATTTATAACATTCAACTTGCAAACCTAAGTTAATTAGTTACACTCTCTTGGAAAAAATCTAGAGAAATAAGGTCAACTCCGGAGAAATAATGCATCATGTTTTGAATGATTTATGTCTAATTTGCATTATTGTAAACAAATAACATTATTATTAGAAGTCTCATAGTATGAGATATCTGCTCATAGCTGTCAACCAGTTGCAGCAGAAAACAAGAAGATTAATGTTCAAAAACCACATTTGTTAAAATAAACAAAGATATTTATCACATTATATGATACATTACATTGTATTGTTTTATACATTTAAATAATGGCCCTAAGAAAAGACATTTTATTTAGGTTAAGTTTTTATAATAATTCAGTGCTTGCATTTCATTTAAAACTTTATGACTCGCTAATCATAAAACTGTAAATCAGTCAACAAGAAAGCGTGAGTAAACTGCAAGAATTTTGTGCAAAACAATAAAAACACTGTATATTTATTAGAATATTGGCATGTTGCACACATATTAATGGGTGCTGTAAATTGAAAATCATTTTTGTCACTATTTAATTTTCTCAAAATCCTTAAGGGTTTAGATATGGAAAACTAGTGAGTTTTTTCACACATACTCATCAAAACTAAGTTTTTCTACTAAGCCTTGGAAAGTTGGATGGATTAATTTTTTCTTATAAACACAGGCTGCAATAAGATATTTGGAAGACTTTTCAATTCAAACTTAAATTTTCAGCTTTTATTGTTGGTAAGTGACCAAATAATAACAGGAATAGGGTTTTAGAGAGTAAACAATAATCGAGATAATTGAATGAGAGTATTTGATTTTTTTAGCATGGTAGGGGGGGAAGGGGGGATAGCATGTCAATTTGCAAGCCAAATTTTGACTCATTGTTGTACAACCTGTGTCATTATTCACTAAATTTTCTGGGATTTAAATTTAAAATAAGAGTTAATGTGAACCCTGATAATTTAAACATAATTAAATATCTAATATAATTTGAATAATTTTATCAATAATATGGTGTTGATTATTTTGCCACATAAGTAAGAAGTCTTTTATAACAGTGATGACTTTGCTCAGGTAACAGAGAAGTAAGGTAACATAAGGCTGCTGATGAGTTAGTGGAGACAGAATTAGAAGACATCATGATTACGATGTTAACCCTCTCGTCACCCTGGGCCTCATATGAGGCTCCTACTTCGAATTGCAATATTTGAAAGAAAAAAATTATTTTTGTTAATTCCAGCACCTAATAGTGATAGCATATGTCGATACATTTACTATTATGACGTTACTTATGTTTCAGCATTTAATAATAATAATATTAATAAAAGTTTTATTAATTATTAGTAAACCGTTGACGTTTCTTTTAATTTAAACATATGTTTCACTCTTTAAATTTAAATTAGGGACTCCTTTTCTGAATTAGTAATTTGTGATAAAAGATAAAAAATACTACTAAATTTTTTATGTTTGTTTATTTCTGATTGTAATACGACATTTCCCAAACATCTTAAAAAATTCTTCCTTAGACTATTTTCATAGGAAAAACACACAACATAACTACATTCATTAGATTTCTGTAAAGAACACATTCGTTAAATTTCAGTAAACTGTAACTTCTGTGATTTCGATAGCTACTTTTAATTTTGTTAGCGTAAAAGTAATTTTTCAAAAAATTGGAAAAAAAAAAAATCGGTGCCGAGAGGGATAAACTGTTTATTAATACACAAATAAACCAGGTTCAAATGCACTATCACAGGGCTGCAGAAATGAATTACTAAGGAAGGGACAATTTTCATAAGATATTCGAGAACAGTAAGCAGGAAGAAAGTGATTAAAAAAAAAGGTTACAAACTTCTTCAGCAACTCCAGTGAAGCATTGGCGAAATTACATAATCACAATTAGCCGAACATCGTCTGGCGAGTAAAAGGTGAGGAGAGAAGGGTAACCATTTTTCCTTTAATTTTAAATTAATTTATGAATGATGAAGATCAATTATGAATTTTAATGCCATAATGATCAACATGTAAACTGGAAATGATGATGAATATAAGTTCTCAGGAGGTAAAATCAAAGGATTGGATGCAGAGAGATAAAATTAGTACATGTATGTTAAACTAATATAAATAAAAAGGCATCTGGATGACATAAGAAAGTAAAAATTTTATAAGTTAAATAAACTGAGAAGGAGGGAGTGCCAACAATCAAAAGAGTAGACATATGTCTTGGTAAAATTTGAATGCTTGTGGGAACACTTCTCAGACTTATACAAGGCAGATAAACTTTTTTTTCATGGGAGAACAATGCGGTCAGAGAATGCTTACGAATAATTAAAAGTGAAAGTTTACTGTAAAATCCTGTTAATCCACCCCCTCAGATGCAACGAAAAATCATAAAATCAGAGGGGGCGCTTATACAGGATTAAAAGGATATGTAACATGTATGGGTGGGGGTAAGCTAATTGCTGATCGTCGCAAAATATGCATTTTTGAATAAATTGAAGAAAGAAGAAAACATTATGTACTGTAACGACTATACAAAAAAGAAAAAAAGTATACCTTTGCAAGCAACAGCGATTTTAGATTATAAAAAAGTCTAGATTACAGAAATTTTCTAACTAGAATGCATTTAGATAAAAATAATATCTGTCATTAATATGGTAATAGAAGAAGGAAAAGAGCTTAATTATTTCAAATAATTAAAAAACCCTGAGAAAATTAAATTGAAAATATCCTAAAATATATTCTAAAAATAATAACGTTTAACACAATGTCGCCATCTGTTGTAAATTAGACAGCTTAATAAATGTAAGATTTCTTTTTTAAATTGTGATTTCTGATATATAAATATTAAATAAGTAATACAAATCACAAAAATAACAGTTATAACATGAAAAATATAGCAAATGAATTCGGCTGTGTCTCTCGGAGTCAGTGTTGCCCGATTTTTAAAACTAAAAATACTACAGCTAACATAAAAAAAATAGTACATTTTCGACTTTAGCGCCATCTACAGATCAATCCATCATTAATTTTTTTGTGCTTAGTTTTCATAATAACATTAAATACAATTATAAATTCTTTGAAAAAAAAATTTTTTTTTTAATCAGCACATTTAACTTATTTAATGAGAAACTTCCATTATCGATATTTTTATTAACTTGATATCTCCATGAATTTAAATAAACAGCTAAACAAATGTTTTTTTTTTTGTTGTTTTTTCAGATTGGCAACAGCTACATTTTGTTTACGTTACTTTTGTGTTTACACGTGAAAAGTACAAAAAAATATCTGACAACACTGCTCGAAGTAGAAAAATTGGTTATAAATCTAGGTCAACCGGCAACCCTTCTGGTTGGCAATATTATGTTTAGAATCAGAACGCCTTTCTGATAAGACAAAAGAAATACTCCAAGCTCAGGGGGGAAAAAAGGTAACTGGTATCCCTCTTGGTACCCACCTCGACGTATGGGGTGGAATTTTTTGGAAAAAGTGGGTGCTTTCTTGGGATTTTTCGAAAAATTTTCTAATTTGTTTACAATATGGGGAGGGCGTTTGATCGGGAGGGGCAGATTAACAGGATTTTATAGTACATTAGAAAGAGGAAAAGACAGTGAATATTTTTTTCTAAACTCTCAATTAAAATAATTTTAAAGATAAAATTTAATACTAATATAATTTTGAGAGGTGGGGAGGATAAAATGAATTTACATTGAAATGGACTATGTGATGCCATGTGTTTATCTTAATCTACTTCAAAATAAATCTCTATAAAGGAAGGAGAGGAGAAAAACAAGCATCAAATGTACCTTGTAATGTAAATAAACCAAATGTACCTATGCAAGCCAAAGAGAATGTATGACTGCTAATTTTGTAAACTTTTACTGCTGTTAAATGAAATAATTGTAATATTTAAATTGATTTAAAATTATTAATTTTAGGGAGTAGAGATAAGAAAAAGCAGAAGATTTTATGTTTTGTCCAGAAGAAAGAAGATAATTAAAAACAGAACACAGAAGTTGTATGGAAAATCTGGAAGACTTGGCAAGTATGCCTAGATTTCACTGCAATAAATGCATTTTTCCAGAGGTCAGAATGAATATTTACGACCTATATTTTGGACACTAGTAGATTTCATCACTATGCAGATAAAGCTTTTAAGTAAGATAATTCTTAACTATTGCATTTGATATAACAGCAAAGGTACAAAGATGCCATACTTTCCTGTCTCTGTCTCATCAGTAAATTGGATTTTTTCCCCCAAATTCATGCTTGATGTATTATCAAGGTTAATTATGGCACATAGCAAACAGTACACTTTTAATTTTTCAAATGACAAAGAAACCACCCAGCACAAAAATAGTTTTTTTTTTTTTCTACATAATACAAAAACATTAAGAAATTATCTTAGAAATGAATAGCAAATTCTAAAACAAGGACAAATGAGTATAAAATTAATTTACCATGGTGCTCCCAGCATGGAAATATGTATGCAGGTAATTATATTTATTAGCTTGTAATTGAAATGTGTGCCTGTGAGACCAAAGGTTATGAGTCTTCTCATAAAATCTATAATTGCAGAAAAGAAATTTAAATAAGTAGAAAACAAAATAAAATAGAACAATCCAGATAATATAAGATATAAAATAAATAAAATACTGAAGCAATTTTTTATTATTCAAATGTAAATGGTTTTGTATGGATTAATATGAGGGGTAGTACTTAAGTTTTTAGAAAGTAATACAAGAAATAATTTCTTACCAAGAATATATGTTTTATTGTGTGTCAAAATACTCTCCAGCAGCATAGATACATTTTTGCATTTGAATAAACCAATCATCAAAACATTTATGCCACTCTGAAAGTGACATAATAGAAACATGGCAGTTGTCAGCTTCAACGGCTTCTTCCGAGTAGTTAAAACTTTGACCCCGCATTTTATTTTTTATGAACGGAAATAAAAAGTAATCATTAGGTGCTAAGTCTGGTGAATACGGGCAATGAGTCATCAATTCAATTTTTTCATACTTCAAATAATCCATAGTTAGCGAAGCAGTGTGTGAGCTGGCGTTAACCTGGCACAGAACGATGAGACGTTTTGAATTTTTTCCCCTTAGTTCTGCAATTACTTTCGGCAAACAAATTGTGGTATACAAAGGAGCATTGACTGTTTAATGATCGCACAAAGGACCAGTTGCAATATAGCCAGATTTACCAAAAAATGCAGCAATAACTTTTTCTGAACCACTACATGCACAAGAAACTTTTGTCGGTTTAGAGTAATCTGGAAACACCCAAACAGTCGATTGTTGTTTTCTTTTGGGTTCATAGGAATAAATACAGGTTTCATCACACGATACATTGTCATACACATGCTTTGAGGCACTACAGTTTAAATTTTTTAGATTTTATTGGCATCATTCTACACGAGTGTCATATTCGGCTTGAGATAAATTGTGGGGGATCCATCAGGAACACACTTTTTTCACTTGTAAATGATCATGTAAAATTGAAGGCATGCAAGTCCTTGAAATGTTCAAAGATGCTTCTATTTCATCATATGTCACATGACGATATGAAGCTATTAGTTTTCTCACAGCATCAATGTTTTCAGGAGTCACAGCATTTCTTGGCCGACCCTCCCAAACATCATAACTGATATTCTTATGAAAAAGGAAGAATCCTTGAAACCAGTTGTAAAAATAATACGAAGAAAAGAAAACAGAGAATCTCTCTATTCAATTTTAAAGACAAAGTAAATTTCACTAAAAATATTAAATGGAAATACATTTAAAAAAATTAACAGTGTAAAAAGGTGGAAATAGAATAAATTTTCAGAAAATGTAGAAAATTTTACACATGAAATATCACATATGTACAAAATACAGACACTTATTAAACAGGATTGTTATGATTTAACATTTTAAACAAAAAAACAAGTTTTGCCGCTTTTTCTAACCCCAGTCATCTTACACCCCCCTTACATCAAATATTTTTAAAAATTAATTATGTAAAAAAAAAAACTCTTTTTGAGAAAAAGAAAAAGTATTTTTTTAAAGAAAAAAACCAAATGGTATTTTTCTTAAAAATAAAAACTGAACAGAATCTCTCTCTGTTCAGTTTAAAGTAGAAGTTATTTACATCAAACAATTAAAAAACCTAATTATGTAAAAAAAAAAAAAATTTTTTTAACTTTTTTTAGAAAAAAAAAACATTTGGTTTAAACCATGCCAACCCTGTTACAAACTGTGCATTGATTAGACACAGAATGATACCATTGAATTTATAACATTAAAAATCTGCATTTTATTGCAGGTTTACTTCAATATTTGAATTCTGAATGCCATTATTGGGATATGCAGGAAAATCATAGGAATGCTTTGATAAGTTGTGACACTCTACAATCTTTTCTTTTTAGAGTTTTAACAAGTTGAAAATTGTATGTCAAACATGACAAATGAGGTGCGTTCATACTGTAACTAGTTTCAGTGAAATGAATTTTATAGTCTGTTATTATATGATTAACTTCTATAATAAAATAAGTACATTTTAAGTTGGCAATATTTTATCTTTTGTTGACATTTACTGAAAATTCCAATGGGAACTTAAGCCTACCTTTGAAAATTTCAGAACTTGAAATCCATATTTAGACTCTTTTTCCATTTAATATCTATTTCTCCGGAAACATTTATTCAAAAATCTGTCGGTAGATTATATGATTGCTATAATTAAACAATTTTAATACACAAATTCGATTTTTAAATTCATTAATATGGAAATAATATGACTATCTTAAATATGACAATCACCATGGCAACCTAGAATCATTACCTATCTATCATTGAATTAATTACCTAAGATAGGATTTAACAGAATGAAGAATGTGACTACAACATGGTCATAGAAGTTAAAAAATGTCACATGCATCATATATTATAATGTCATACATGTCAGATAACTTGGCGATACATCTCTGTTGCTTGACAATTAATCCTCAGAAGCTGCTATAACAAGGAAGAACAAAGTTTAAAAAAATTCAAATTACTTAATAAATATTTTTATTAATATCTTTTAAGTTTTGATTAGATTTTCATAAAATTTTAAATGACTCGACAAATTTCTGCAACGATTATATATATTAAATTTCAAACCATTCGGTTGGGTAATTTTTGCACTTATATGCGGGCGGACAGCCCAGATGACTACATGTGCTACAAATTTTTATATAATTATGAACATACCTAAAAATGCATACCCTGGAAGGGAGGGATGTCAATTCAACAATAGTTGTAACATAAGGAGAAAATTGTATTAAAAAATAATAAAATGTTTTGTAAGTACTGTTTTTTGCTTTGATTATATATATAATTACTTTTTCTACTTAAAATATAGTAACCATAAAAGTCCCCCCCCTCCTCTCCAAAAAACTTTTGAGAAACTTCACAATGAAAAAGATTGTCAGTAAAATGTGTACATTTATATGTTCATAAATTATATAGATAAATCTACGGTATGTAGGTAAAAGGTAAGTGACCTAAATAAGAGATTTTGGTGTAGAAATTAGGACAAGCAGTTTATATTTTTACTTATAACTCAGCATGCCTTGATGGTTACAAAATGATATGTTCAGATATTATACAAAATAAGTATAACATTTTTTTTTTTTTTCAAAAAAATTAAAATGTCAGTTTCCGAGCTATGACAGCTCCACATGTTTGACCTTTAAATTAAAAATTCAAAAAATATATCCATGTAATATATGATATAAAAGACCAAATCAAATACTTTCTAATGACACAAAAAGTAAGGTTTTGTGACAATTGGAAAACAAAATATGACTAAATTTCTAGTGCACTAAATGCAAAAATTTACCTTTTTTGTCCATCTTTGAAGCTAATTATTTCAGAAAAAAAAAAAAAGAGATAGAAACTTATCATTGGGTATTTATTCATTTACCTATGATCCTATCAACTGTGCTTAATATTATAAAATTCCAAGAAGGTCAGGTTTTCAGTTGTGTTGTTTCAACATGGAATGACTTTTTATTAAATTCAATCTTTTAAAAATTTTCTGGATTTTTTTTAAAAACAGTGAATGTACACATATGTATAAGGATAAACAACAGGTGATCAAAATATTTCAAACAGGGATTATCATTAGAGGTATTAATGAATGGGTTCTGTATTCAAGAAAATAAGTCTAGCAATTAGATTTTTTTTTTTTTAACTGTAAATGAGAAATATGCATTATTCAACTCTCAGGGAGCTAGTATAAAAGTTCTGGCTTTTTGCTTTCAGATATATAATGCTAGGTGCTAGGTGTCAGACTTTAAACAGAGCCAAATCGTTGGGCCAAGTCAGCTTGGAGCTTCAGTCACCACAATTGCTAGGGTATTAAATATTGCTTGAGTTACAGTCTCTAAAGTCATGGCATATCTTGTAGAAAGGATTATCTTCAACAAACTACAAAAATGGCCAAAAGCCTAAGCTCACTAAAAGAGATTATCAAGTGTTGAAACAGATTGTGGGCATTGATAAAGAAGGACTGTAAAATTTTTAGCCAACCATGTTAATCCAATAGTCCAAATAATAGTATTTCCTGAAAGGAATGGGTGTCTTTCAGGATAATGTGACAATTTAGACTGCCAAGTCTTGGCTTGATAACCATGACAATGAAGTGAGACATTTCACTTGGCTCTCATAATTCCCTGACATTTATATCACTCACTTTTATATTATTGATTCACTGTTTTGGAAATTGGAGTCCAAAGACAATATCCTCCACTAATATCTGTATGAAAACTTTTGCAGTATTTTCATGAGGAATGGTTAGCCATCATCGAAGATTAGTACAATGCAATTCCTAGAGGAATTCAGGCTGTACTAGATATGAAAAGTAGCCCTACATCATATTAAATCAGATGTTTATTTTATTTTTGGATGTGTTTATTACTTTGATCACCATATGTACATATATTTATAAACTACACTATCTAATAATGTGTCAATGCATATGTATCAGAGGAAGAAATGAAATACATTTACCTATCTTCAAAGAACTTTTTAGCATCTTTCAAGTATGAGAAAAATTCACTTAATTCTTCAGATCCGTCATACCCGACTCGTCCAGAGCGAGTGTAAATAAGATATTTTTTTTTATTCTGGAATTTCAACAACTGCAGAATATAAAATTTATTTATATTTTCTTCAATGTTTGTAAGTACTAAAGATGCAGAGAAAAAGTGCCCATTTTCAGAAACAACACTCCACTTTTTACTTTTGTTTAGAGTACAAAGAGGATCCACCATGATCAAGGTACTATCTTTTGATGTAGCATCTGTTTCTAAAACTGAAATCCAATTATGGCTTGGTAAAGCAAGAGCAGTAGGACATGAGACATCAGTTCCAGTTATGGGAATGTTAAAAAGCAGATTTTTAATCCTGCAATATTAAATGGAAAAAATAAGTATCTCTATATTACAATTACACAATCATTTTAAAAGTTTATGAAAATTTTTATAAAAATAATTTGCAGAGGGTACATTAAAAATTCTATAAAAAAAATCTTATAAAACACTTGAGGATAGTTATATTGCTTTAAACAGACTTAATTTGTCTAGGTATAAAGCTACTTTTTAATTTGGGCACATAATTTTTAACAAAGTAAAAAAGAAAAAACCATAAAATATCAATATGAGATTCGATAGATCCCATTGTTACTTAACAGGTGACATTTAAAAGACACAAATAGATGTTAAAACATGTTTAAAAAGCATCCAAGTACTTTCGGCCGGCTACTGTAACTATCCTCAGGGAGCGAAAATCTTTTCTGACTGCCGTCTTATGCATGTGAACTCTAGCTTCATCTTGAGGTGGAAAAGTCCATTATTTCTTGGGTGTTGCTTGAGTTGGTTTCTATGGATACTCTGAATGATAATGTAAACAACTTTGTAAACTATGCAAAAAGAGGGGGAGGGGGTTCGTGCACTTTATCTTCTAATATTCAGGACATTAAACCATATATTGGGTATATTGTATGATACTGTATCGTTGCAAACTTGATCTCCTTTACACAAAATATCTATAGATTCTCTGATAACGAATGTATAGTAATTTGATGATGGATAAATGATTTTTGCTTGATTGAAATCTATGTAAAATCTGAAGGCTGCCATTTTATACGAGAATGGTGAGGAGCAATTATATATAATAGTGTTATGTAAATTTATTGGTTTCTTGTAAACTGTTCTAACTATAGTGATGTTCTCTTCGTTTCTGATTAAATTGACATCCAGAAAAGGTAAACTACCGTTTTTTTCCATTTCAGTAGTAAATTTTATATTTTCATCAAACTCATTTATTTTATCTAGGAAAAAAAGGTGTAACTCAGCTAAACTGTGTTCCCAAATTATAAAAATATCATCCACAAATCTGTACCAGACTGTAGGTTTTAAAAGCAAGTCAGTTAAAATTCTGGTTTCTAAAGGCCTTAATTTTATTTCAGCAAAGAGTCTGATACTGGAGGAGCAGATATTAGATTTGTCCACCCATCTACTGCTTTAGCCCGGTTAAATTATAAACAAAATATTGTAATAGATTTCAATCAAGTAAAAATCATTTATCCATCATCAAACTACTATACATCCTTCTTCAGAGAATTTATAAATATTTTATGTAAAGGATATCAGGTTTGCAACGATACAGTATCATACAATATATCCAATATATGGTTTAATGTTCTGAATATCTATACTAAGAATAGAAAGTTTTGCTCTGTGTGTGTGTGTGTGTTTATCTGTGATGGCTAGCAAAATCTAGCCCACTTAGAAGCCTGAAAATTTAGATTTAGGTAGTCCAAACCCTCTCCTGGTGCACCTGAAACTCAGAATTTTAATATTGTAATTACTTACTGAAATATTAATTAAAATGCACATAGAACTCTCATCAAAAATGCACTTTTTATTTGGTTGGTTGATTGTATAGAATCTTCACGGAAGACATTAAATAAACCAGAGTAACGATGCATAGATAAGGACTTATAACGAAATAGTGTCAATATGGATTACAGTTACTGGCGTACAGCCAAGCCAGTGGTGTAGTCGAGGGGGGACGGCGTCCCCTCACTTTTTTATTTTATCTCCAGCGTCCCCTTACTTTTTATTTTCAAGGGGGACGCTAGAGACGCGAGAGGACGCAATCTTTTCAACCTTACTAATTTTTTAAAAGGATGAGCACACCAATAAATTAACAAATTTAAGAAATAAGGTATTGATTTTTAATACTTTTCAACAACATGGAAAGTGTTTACGGTGTCAGATCGCTTGTCTGTCTCCATCTGTTCGCATTCTACTCGTAGCTTCCAAAAGTTGTCTTGAATTTCGACAAAATTTTATGTATATTTTTTCAATGTAGTATTATCACTATTGTAAAGTATGTGCATAGCATCAGTATTTCGTTTACGAGTGATCAAAAAAAGAGTTCTTTCATATTTTTGTTTATGGGCGGAGATTGTTTGAAATTCACATAAATGAAGTTCTGCCATATGGTATTGAAATTTGTTACAACATATTCCCTATCGAAAATAGCATTTTTCGTTCATTTACAGGAACATTCAAAAATATTTCGAAACACCAAAACACCACGAGCTATTAACAGTAATTGTTTGCAATGCATAGAAAACGGTGCACGAAACATTTACAGTTCTTTTACAAAGCCAAAGAATCCGGATACATTGCCATATGTGGGTTCAATTGCTCGAAACGTGTTTTCGGTTATATTTTGCATTTTTCAGCTGAATAAAATATTCATTAGCTAAGTGATATTTAAATGATATTCGTATACAGGGCCACACAAAAGAATTGAAATACACTACCGTCATGGCCGGATATTTCTTGAAATGCGTTTTACAGCTGGTTTAAATTTTAGTGTGTTATGTGATGCGCATATGATCATTAATTTCTATACATGACCACTCAAAATAATTCGAATGAATACATTTCCATTTATAGGTAATTATTGCTTGGTATGTGTTTAAACTGAACGAAATTTTATTTTCAATTAAAAAAAAACGCAAGACATGCTTTAATTTTACAAACATTTGTGTGTAATGAATATAATATACAGGTGGTTATCAAAATAATGGAAACACCTAAACATAAAAGTGACATTCAAGAATGTGCTTCGTGAGCATTAAAATATAATTCTAGTTACCAGTTTTTTTTTGTTTTTTTTTTTAATATCAACAGTATATATATATCATGGTAGTATGAGGTAGCTTTCGTGAAGTTGTATAAGTCTTGGATTTTTGTTAAACGTGTAAAATGTCAGACCTCACAGACTTTCAAAGAGGCCAAATTGTAGGAGACCGACTAGCTGGAGTAACTGTAACCGAAACATCCCAGCTTTTAGACGTGTCTAGAGGTACGGTGTATAAAGTCATGACAGCGTACACACAGCGCGGCAAGACAAGCTCGGCAAAGCAAAATAGTGGACGGAAAGCGAAGTTGAGTGAAAGAGACCGACGGCTATTGAAGCGGATTGGAATGTCTAAAGAGAAAACAACTGCAGCCAAAGTGACCGCAGAACTCCATCAGCATCTGGATTCTCCAGTGTCAGTAATTACAGTTAGGAGGGCAGCTTCATAAACAGAACATTTACGGCAGAGCAGCAATTCCCAAGCCACTTGCCACATATGTTAATGCCAAACGTCGTCTGCAGTGGGCTACAACTACAAAACCTGGTCCATTGACAAGTGGAAGTGGAAGACAGTTATATGGTCAGATGAATCATCTTTCAAGCTTTTCCCCACAACAGGATGGGTGCACGTTTGGAGGACACCTACACAAGCATATGATTGTGATTGTTTCCTTTCAACTGTCAAGCATGGAGGTGGATCTGCCATGATATGGGCAGCCGTGTCGTGGTTTTCTGCTGGCCTCTCTGAAAGGAAGGATCACTGGGGAGAAGTATAGAGAAGTTTTAGCCGACCAAGTCCATCCTATGATGCAAACTTTGTTTTCTGCAGAAGATGAAATTTTCCAGGATGATAATGCTCCTATTCATGCAGCGGGACCTGTACAATCATAGTTTGATGAACACGGAAATGAAGTGCAACATCTACTACCTCGGCCCGCACAGTCCTCCGATCTCAATGTAATCGAACCGTTATGGTATATTTCAGAGCGTTCAATTCGGAATCAATATCCTCCGCCGGCATCTCTCCCGGAACTTTCACAATATCTCCACGAAGATGGTACAATATTCCTCTAAATACTATTCAGCAATTGTATGAATCGATTCCTAGGCGAAACCACGCTGTATTACATGCCAAAGGCGGTCCTACGCCATATTAGTAAAAGATTCCTAATGAATCTAGCGCGTTTCCATTATTTTGATAACCACCTGTATATTGGCCGGTCTACAGTGCGTCTGAATGTTATAAAGGTTGACACGCACTTCAATTTTTTACCTGCTGGAGATAAGTAGATAATGTAAATTATAAAAATGTTTAAAATAAAGTAAAAAAATAATATTGAAATAATATTGTCAATGAAATAATTATCTCGTTAATTTTCAAACATTTATATAATATTTTTTTATACGACTCTTCTATTAAAAATTTGTCACTCAGAAAAATTTTCCTTTTTGCTGCAACAAAATCATTAAAAATCTGCATACCAATATATTTAAAATTAAATTTTAAAAAATAAAGGAAGAAAGCTGACTTATAAAACCTTTTCAGACTATTTAAATATAACTTCATCAGTGAAAATGGTCCTGTGCACATATTGGCGATAGCATTTTTAGAACAAAATTAAATATCACAAGTATATCTAAATAAAAAGCTACACGGGCAGAAATCATGTAAAGAGACAGTGTAGTTTTAAAACTTAGAAATTAACTTTAAAAAAAAATAAGAATTGGCTCTATGTATTTTCCGTCAGCTGCAGTCATAGAAGAAGGAATATAAATTTTATTTATATTCCTTCTTCTATGGCTGCAGTACATAACTGGGGGTCAACCGTGCATGTTTATTATCTTATCATCCATGTTATTGTTACCTTCCTCTTGTAATACCTCATAGCTTTTCTAATTTGATATATAGTCGTTGTCCCCTTCCTCCCCCCCTGCATATTTCCTACCTTATTTTAAACTTTTTTGCATCTTACATTGACTACTTATCTTCAAGTTTAAATTTTTTCGGACGCCCTGTAAAAGTCGACCTTAGCTCAAACTTTAAAACTTAGTTGAAAAAATGCAAGACTTTGATAGCAACGTGGTTCAAAGTGGTTTTTAGTGACAAAACTTGATGATTTTAATTTATACTGACACAAAATCTAGAAAATATAAAGAGGAGAGAAATTTTTTGAAAATAAGTATTTCTGTAAAATTCATTGAAAGAGGCAAAATAATACATATTATTAAACTGTGACAGAATTAAATATATTGCTGTTGTTTTCAACACATTTTCCCCTTTTATTTAAATATTTAATAAATAAAAGAAATTAATTTGAGCCACTTTTTTACATACTTTCTTTTAACTTACATTTCTGTATCTGTGTGGCAGTCCATTTTTCACCCACTTCCTGTTGACATAGAGCTTTGAAATTTGGAATATATATATATATGTATACCTGAAGACAATACATGAATTGGACATTATTTTTTTAAAATTCTATCCCTAAAGTGGGTCAAACTTGCATTTTCCCCATAGAAATAACGTTACGATTGTTTATTTGAAAAAATAGCTTCATTGTTGCAACATTCATCCATTTTCACGACATTGTTGCCCACATCAGTATGACATCATCATTGAGCGACGCACACATTTGTGCTTTATAATATAAGTTAACTTTTTGTGAATCTTAATGAAAGTATGTTTTTTTTTTCTATATTTAATTTATTTTTATTAACGTTAAAAGTAATTTTATTAGGAAAGTGTTTCTTAAATAAGTCATCTGGCACAAGTATAAGTATTATTTGCCATAGAAACTCTACTTCAAAATTATATCTTTAAAAAATTTCCGCTCAACTCTCTAAACACTTATAATGGCACGCATTCAAATCAATTTATAACTAGAGTAGACTTTTATATCTCTATTAATAGTGTGGTAACATTCACTGAGACGATTCCCACATTAAAATTTCAATTCTTCTTAGAGAATATCTACGTGTTAAATAACTTCTATGTCAAATTTGAAGTTTCTAGCACTGATAGTTTCAGAAAAATAACTTTAACAAGTTTTCCGCTTATTTCACCACTTTAAATTTCGAATATTTTAAAAGCCATTCTTCGTGAGCATCGGCATGTTAATAGATTCCAGATAAGTCGTGATGAAATGAGTTTAGAAGATTTACTTTACAATCAGGGATTCCAAATGGTCCGCTTTTTGAATACCAGTATTTTCTTAGAAAAAATTTATTTTTAGATTTTTCTTGCAAATTTTGCAGAAACAACCTTCGGAGGTAAATTTTTGCGGAATAGTTGTAGAAACCTACTATGAAATTTTATGATAAAAAATATTGGTATTCAGTTAGCGGACCATTTGGGAGCCCTGAACAATTCATCCTTTTAAAATGTAAATTAAAAAAAATAATAATAAATAAGATTTGACGAGCATGTAAGTCCTGAAAGTACATGTCTGCCAAGTTTTAAGTTAGTTGCTGTTGCTCGAATATTTCCACACAAATCGTGATAAAACCAATATTCTTGAACGTTCTTTCTGCATTTCACCCCGTAAAAATTCAATTTTTTTCTTCTTTTTTTTTTTTTTTTTGGGGGGGGGGTCTCCTTCTAGTATTGTACTTACAGATTAGATGTAACCTAGTTACTGACTTAAAGATTTACTAATTCTACAAAAATCTTGATGAAACGCGATTTTCAGAAATTTTCTTATACTGGTCTATTTCAATTTCAAATTCGTATTGGGATGGTTGGAAAAATCCTTCTGTTTGGGAAAACCAATTCGTACCGGAAAATTCTGCCCGTCAATTATTAAACATTAGATATCGGAATTAATGTCTAATAATTAAATGATAGAATTTTCCGGTACGAATTGGTTTTACCAAACGGAAGGAACTTTCCGAACAACCCAATATTAAAAAAAAATTCCAATTTAAGGTAGCATCTGAATCCTAAAGGTAGTCTTTGTGCCAATAAAAAGCATTATTTATGGGTTATCCTCGGCATCGGTCCCATTTTTAATGTTTTTTTTCCCACAGAAACTGCACATATTTTTACTTCTGGTCAATAGAAATTGTCTTCAAAAATGTCTTCTTCTTCTTTAAAATTGTCTAGACACGAAACACGTTGTCCAAAATTTTATACAGAATTTGGGCAGTGGCATATAATCCAGAATATTAAATAATCTTTTCATCATATATAACATACCTGCGAAATTTGAGCTCAGTCAAAAACACCGTTTAAATGATATCCTGCTCAGACACATACACATATTGACTCATCGCAAATACACAAAACACAGGCTTTGGGAATCTTAAAGAAAATACTGATTCGCACACATGCATATGCACATACAGAATTGTTGCAGAAATAGGATAAGCGGATTCTGGGAACCTATAAAAATAAAAATATAAATTTCATAGTCTTTTTTTCTTGTCATGATTACAATATTTTCCTTACACTATATGTGTCCGTAACGTAAAAATGCAATAATTTTCAATGTTCTTAGTATACAATAGTTATTCTATGACTATCTCAAAAATAAACAATTTCTTAACAAAAGTCTCGTTGCGTGGATTAGTGTTATTGAATTACGATTTCAATTTCAAATATTTTCACACATGAAATAAGGTTAAATATTTTTTAATTTATAGCAAGCTATGAACGACCAACAGATAAAGAAACTTTAATTAATTTAATTTAAATAAAATCTTAATTTAAATTTTTTAATTTAATTTTTCAATTACTTTTCTCTGCAATTCAAAATGAAAAGCAAGATTCATAATCAAGTTTGCCCTAAGGGTGAATGATACATACCCTAATGATCGAGATTATGAGCGTCCCCTCACTTTTTTCCACAGGACTACACCACTGAGCCAAGCTAATGTTGCGCCACCTGCTCACAGCAAATTACACAGACAGTTTTAAACATTTCAACAAGTTTAAACATTTTCCAGACACATTTTTCTTCATGATAATTATCTGTGGGTTTAAGGTTCTTTTAAAACCAGACATATTATTATGATAGAGACTATTAATACAGAAAACTTTATTTAACAGATTATTTGTTATATTTACGGGGATGGAAAAAGGGTCTAATTACATTTAACAATTTTAACATTTTTAGCTTCACCCGTAGCGTTTAATTGCTGTTTTAAATAGAGAACACTGCTATTTTAAATCTCAGCTAATAATGTTCTGAACTTCTCCATTTAGTTCCATTTTTACTAGATTATCGTAAAAATCAGCATATGAATTTCAAATTAAGTTCCTAGCTTAACAAAATGAATCAATCTTTAAAGATGTATAGTGATCCTTCTAATTAGTTATTTGCTGAAGGGCACTTGAACATCTGCTCCCCCCCCTTCCGGGCCCTCCTTTAAGCTTTTCTTTCTCTAACTATGCCCCGTTTCCATATCTCCACAACAGCCTTTACAATTTCAATGCAAGTAATTCCAAACATTATAATTAACTTAATAATCACCCTCTATAACATTAAAGTAAATTTATGAGTGCACAAATTTTTAAAGATGCATCGTGATCCTCCTAATTAGTCAGTTTCTGAAGGACACTTGAACATCCCCTCTTCCCAGCACTTCAATCAAGGTTATTTTCTCTAACTGTGCCTTATTTCAATAACTCTGCTTATAATGTTCCCATCTTCTCGAAACCAGCTCAATTTTTTAGCACGCCTACTGTACAGTACCGTAGGCAGCAGAGACCTGTCTCAGAGGTTCTTTCCGAAAGAGGTTTGTTTAGAACAAAATGCTCCCCTGGCAGTGGAAGGGGCAAAAAAAAAGATTTTCCAGAGCAAACAAGCATGCCCGGTGTATGGTGTCGAAGCCATCGGAGACCATGGTCAGAGTTTCAGTTTTTTAAGAGATTTTAAGTTTATTACAAACTTGAACAATGCCGGGCGGGTCAGCTAGTTAGAAGATAAAGCGTAAGAAACCCCTCCTTCTTTTTTGCATAGCTTACAAAGTTGTTTACATTATCATTCAGAGTATCCATAGAAACTAACTCAACACCCAAGAAATAATGGATTTTTTCACCTCAAGACGAAGCTAGAGTTCAGATGCATAAGACAGCAGTCAGAAAGGATTGTCGCTCCCTGAGGATGGTCGCAGTAGCAGGCTGAAAGTACTTAGATGGTTTTTAAACATCTTTGAACATCTATTTGTGTCTCTTAAATGTCACCTGTTAAGTAACAGTGGGATCTATCGAATTTCATATTGATATTTTATGAATAAAATAAGATGAAAATTTGAATTTCACCCTATGTGTTTTAATTTTGGTTTAAAAAAAAAAAAAAACATGAAACAAAAAAGAAAAGTCATATTTTTGAACATAGAAGTCAAAAAAGTTTAATCATGATATTATTGAGAACTTTAAGCAATGATAACATTTTAAATGGAACACATTTCATTTATGCTTTGTTCTGCTCTTCATAGAACTTTTCAAATAAGTAAGCATTTGCTCTAGGGCCCAAAAAGATTATTTTTTATTATATTCTAATATTGTTTTCATTTAATACACAACTAAGATTGGACATTCATTCATTCACAGTTTTTCTTCTAAAATACTGCAAAATTTGTTCTAGAATAGCCATGGATTAGAATTTATTAGTACATATTAAATCAAGATAAACAGGTTTTTACGCTTATAACACCATGTAAAAACCTAGTTTTCTTTCTCTCTCTCTTTACAGCATTTAGCAAAGTTCTTTTTCTTTTCCTTTTAAGAAATATGGGAGGAAAGTGGTAAACTTGTATGTCACAGGAGGGAATGGGGGTATTTGAATATTTTTTTCAGGCTTTTTTAAAATACCCCCCCCCCCCTTCTCCACCCACCTCCAAAAAAAATGTGTACTTTATTATTTACTATTGTCTTCATTCCAGACAGCCAATAATAAATAATGAAATTTATTTTGAATTACAATTTAATTTAAAGAAAACTTTCCTTTGTTCATAAGCAAATATTATATCGGAATCCGATTTGTATCTACAGTAACATACCAGAATTTTGTTTCAGGGGAGATGGGGCTCAGCAAGGAAAGACCTTATGTGGAGCTATGAAAATAGGCAGAATGTGCCCATGATTACATTAAGGGACACATTTGCAGAAAAATGACACAAATATCAATTTTCCAATTTTTGCTTAAAATGTAGTTAGATATCCCCAGTATATTCTGGGTAAGTTATATAACAATTCAATAATTATAAATATGTGAAAAAAGCTTTTTGCTGTATCTATATCCATTTAAATTATTCAGAGTTAGAATCTTTAATTTCATTTCCCTCAGTTTGTATTTTTTCAATATACAGTGTGTTTCTAAATGAATATCGGGGTTTTAACGCTTTGTAGTATCTATTATAAAAAACTTAAAATTATACTTAATACATAAAATGAAAGAGCAACTCAAACAGTTTTACCTACAAGCTTACAAGTGTTCAATGTGAACACCTTTCGCCACACGGCACACATCAAGTCGATAGCTCAGTTCTTCCCAAACGCCACTCTACGCTCACCCGATCTGACACCATCTGATTTCTACCTGTTAGGGTTCATAAAGAATCGAGTATAAGTGCCTCTACTACCAGCTGACCTACCTAACCTAAGAAACAGGATTGAGGCAGCTGTTGCAACAATTACCCCCACAAACACTAATTAACATTTGGGAAGAACTGAACTATCGACTTCATGTGTGCTGTTTGACAAAAGGTGTTCATATTGAACACTTGTCAGCTTGTAGGTAAAACTGTTTGAGTTGCTCTTTCATTTTATGTATTAATTATACATAATTTTAAGCTGTATGTAATAAATACTACGAAGCGTTAAAACCCTGATATTCATTTAGAAACACCCTGTATAAGTATGCTGAAAGTGACAAAACTTCAACCAATATTCCTCAGTTTACTTTATATTTTTTATTGGCATTCCTTGTGATATGTTTTAAAAATATTAAGGATCAAATTTGCACTACTATAAATAGATTATTTTTAAAACGCAAAAATGTTAAGTGAAATAGTCTTTTTTGCTCTATTTTTACATATGTCATGGCATTTTTTTTTCTCTGAAATTAGTAATCTTTTTGCAAATCTGGTCCTTAGGGTTAGAGGGCACACTTGTAAGAAAAGTATGAGAAAAATCGTTGCCAAAAGGTACAAAATTGTAGTTTTAAAGTCTTCTCGCTTTAAAAAAAAAAAAATTATAATTTTCAAATTTTTCCTTCAGAATTGAATTTTTTTTAATTATATCAGTTTTCTTCATATAACCATTTAATAATATGTCAAAAGGTATTAAAAATAGTTCAAAGGGCACTGGACCCCCTAAAAAAAAACTAATATCAAGAGGGGGGAGGTTCCAGCCATCTGAGCTGTACTTTTGTACATACAGGATTATGAAATTAAAGTTTCTTAAGAAAAACAATGCTAGGAAAATTTGCCTTTGCCCTGACACAGATAATACAAGAAAAACATATTATACAGAGCAAACTAAATAAAAAATAAATATTCTAACAGAGCACACAAGGATACATTAAAATTTTATAAAATAAAAGTTGCACATTTAAAAAGATACAAAAACCCATATGTTTTAAAACAAAAAGAAAAATATATGCACATTGTTAAAGCATAGGAAAGATCATAAGAAAAAAATTGGATGACGCAAATAACAAATAAAATATGGAGACAATGAAATGTTATGGAAATATTTTGGCCTGGCATTTTTAAGTTAATAACAGGCCAAAAATACAATAGAAGAAAATTAATCCACACAGCTTTGTTTAACTATGTAAGCCATGAATATTTTATTTTAGATTTTTTTCACATACATTTAAAACATATTTAAATTATTAATGTACATAAAGTAAATATACTTTAATATAGCTAGTAAATTAAATATTAAAAGGAATTTATTGATTTTTATATTTTCTAACAGTGCTTTGATGATTAATTGCTTAAGAATATTAGATTTCAATATATAATCTATTTTCAAATCCATAAATTGTATTTATTTCTTCTTTAATTGTTCTAAATACTCTTTGTTACATTAGCAGAAATTGAAATTGTTAAATAACAGAATACTTAATACACAATAAATTGAAAAATAAAAATAAAAGGAAGAAAAGTCAAATGGCTTTTAATACCAAATAATTATAGAAGTACAGTTGAAGCACTTTATAACGAATTACAATATAACGAAATGCTCATAAGCATTCAGTTGGTCTGTATGTTAAAGAATACTGAATTCGAAACGATACAGAAATATTTATAGCGAGAAGCATAATATAACGAAAAGAATTCGAACATGAAAAGTGAAATAAAAACGATATAACGAATTTTTCTCTCTTTTTTTATTTAATGTGGAAAATAGAATTTCATTTCTTAAACACCAGCTACAGAAGGGTGACAGCTTAGCTGAACTGGATTATGTTCTTTTTTTATTCGATGACTGATTTCATTGTTATTTGCTTTTACTGTAAATGTATCGCTTTCTAATTTTTAAAACTCTTTGTACACTCTGGCTATGTCTGGAAAAAGAAAATATTTGAGTTTAAATAGAAAGTTGAAATTATAAGATGCGTCGAAAATATTAAAAAAAGCAATTTAGCGAACAAATTTGGGATTCCAAGTAGCACTGTCAGCACAATATTGAAAGATCGAGGAAAAAAAAGTCTTAAAAATTTCATAAAAGGTGTAGTTTCCTCATAGTTTAAAAGTAAACGTACAGTGAAATATGCAGATGTGGAGAAAGTATTACTGTCATAGTATAAAAATGCAAGATCCAAAAATATCCCTATTAGTAGGACTATTTTGCAAGAAAGAGGCGTATGCATTTGCCAAAAAACTTGGCTATAAAGACTTTCATATAATTGATGGTTGGTTGAGTAAATTTAAAAAAAAAATATATATATATATATGTATGAAATTTTGTGTAAAAGCCTATGTGGAGAAGCAGCCTCTGTTCCAGAAAAAATGAGAAATTGAAGAACAAAAACTAAAAATATTTTAGGATTATGAACAAAAACATATTTAACATGGATGAAACTGGATTGTTTTTCTGTTTGATGCCTAACAAAACTAACTTTAAAAAAAGTAACTTGTCACAGTGGATAAAGGAGCAAAGATAGACTTTCACTAGCATTATGCTGCAATGCAGACGGCTCTGAAAAGCAAAAACCTCTTGTAATTGGAAAAGCAAGGAATCCACGGTGTATCTCAAAAAACGTAATGAAAACTTTGCCTGTAATGTACAGGCATAACTGCAAAGCTTGGAGGACAAAACGACTTTTTAAAGAATGGACTTTAGATTTTGACAAAGAGATACAAAAAGCCAAAAGAAAAGCTCTGCTTATTTTAGACAATGTCTCTTTGTATGCGAGCTCTGTTCATCTTAAATATAAAAAATTTCTTTTTTTGCCACCTAACACTATAGCCAAAATACAATTAGGCAAAGAAATTATTCATTTGTTTAAAGCTAAATACCGGAAGGTGCTTGTGAAAAGAATAATCATGAATTCAGATGACAAGAAAGAAACAAAAATAGAAGTGTTGAAAGCAATTTATATGATAAATAAAGCTTGGTGTGATGTTTCAAAAGAAACTATTATTAACACTTTTTCAGTTTTGGAAATTATCTCATCACCTTCAAATAATAATGTAACTGTTTCTTTACCTGAATTGGAAGATGCAGATTAACTGATTTCATTTTTAAACTCGACTTCCGACTTTAACTTTGATCAATACGTTAATGTTGATGAACACATAATAGCAAATGAAGAGTTCAATGAAGAGAATATCGTTAAAAAAAAGTGCAGAAGTGAGTCGTCCGATGGCAGTGTCAGTGAGGAAGAAGAATTTATAGAAATTGGCGAGAAACTTTTACCATCCAATACACTCCAGTATTTGCAGAAAATTGTGTGTTACATGCACATAATGAAAACTTGTTTAAGAATGAAATTAAAATGTATATTGACAAAATTGGACGTACAACATTAGACAATGCTGTTGAGAAAAGAAAGCAGAACTTGTTAATTTTATTCTTCAAACTTATATAGGTAAGTAAAACTGCTCTTTAACAGAATTAAATAATTAATTTTTTAACATTTACATTTGACCAGCTTTTTCATGTGTAGCATAGTAATATATATATACTGTTAAAATAATACAACAAAACTATCTGAAATCCATTCATCCAGATCAATAATCACAAAAGAAAAATTTTGTGATATAAATTGTACATATATACAGGATTTGTACACTTTTACCACAATTTTTAATCAAAAATTTCTATTTAATATTTAAATAGCAAAAATTGTAGATGCCTCATTTAATTGCAGGATTTGTAATACTTTTCTGCATTTAAATAAGGTGAAAAGTTCTATTAAAAAATTATGATAAAAGCGTATGAACCCTGATATATATATATTCATAAAAATATAATTATATCGAAATTCCTTTTTAAATCAACTTTTTTCTTCTTTTCACTGTTTGTAGTAAAAGTGATCTTTCCTATGAAGGCTTAATTTAATATGAATACTTCTTAAGGCTTAGCTTATTTTATTAATCAAAATCAATTTTAAGATATATCTTTATATAGTAAAACACCTTTTTTAATTATTGTCTCCATTATCTGGACTTCTGCATACTCAGATTACATTCATACCACATTAGTCAAGCTAACTGGAGTATAATGAATACTGTATAATGAATTAATTCGTTATAACATTTTAATGAAAGCGCATTATAATGAGCAAATCTTTGGAGCATTTTCGATTTCGTTATAAGGTGTTTTGACTGTAGTTTATTTTGAATTATTACTCAGGTAGAATAAAAAAAGTTTTAATCTGAAAAATTCAGTGGTAAAACAGAAAATGTCTGGTGTTACAATTTGTAAGTGATAATTGAAATTAAAAAGTTCTATTATTTTGAATCTGCCTGTAAATTATTGGTTGTAAACCAAAATATTCCCACATGTATCATATTTATAAAAGTCTTCAATTTTTGTAAAATTTAATAATTTTTCATTCTAAAAAATTGATGACAGGATAAATATATGAAATATGCATCATCATTCATTCAACACATATACTTCTGATTGACAGCCCAAAATTTCACATTAAAATATAAATGATTAAATAAACATTTATATGTGCTATCATTTTAAGCCGTATAGAAGAATTTTAAATTACAAAAGGTTATGACTGATTGTTGATCTGCATTTCATTTTCATAGGATTCATACAAACAAACAGCATGAAGATTTTATTATTAAAAGGTTTGTATTGTAGAATAGTACATTTTAAAAATGACAAATGATTTCTACAAATAAAAACAATGAGGATATATACATTTTTTTTTTTTTACTTAGTATTAAATTTCTGAAATAGTTCAATGATTGGACAAAACATTCAAATTAAATATTAACAAATAATCCATGTGCGAAAGTTTTTGTAAAAAAGTGTTATCAATGAGTTTCTGAACAGCTTGACTCACCACATAACTCATTGTTTGATTACACAAGCAAAATTAAATGCAAATTATGCTATACTATGTATTCCTTATACTTTAATTATGTTTGATAAGAAAGAATCATTTTATTTACAATCAGGGCTTAATTTGCGCCGGAGCCCACCGGAGATCAGCTCCAGTACTTCTCTTGTTCAGAATTCACCGCAGTCCATAAACACTGCGCTCCAGAGCCCAGTGCAATAACGCTTCCGAAAAATGAATCCTAAATTACCCTTTCCTTTCCCTCCCATTTCCAATCTTTTGCCTTTTTTTGCATCAAAACACTTATAAGTGACGTAAGGTGTTGCTCACGTAAGAGATGGAGACAGTGATGAATTCAGGAGGTGGCCCAGAGGGGATATTAAATTTTTATTTTGCTAAATAAAAAAACAATGCTTTAAATTTTGAAAATAATGTATGAAATATAAATATGAAGATTAGAGTGACGGCGGAAGGGGTATGCTACGGGTGTTAAAACTGCAGAATATTAAGTCTCTGGTACTTTTTTCCTTAGAAATTAAGTCCTGTTTACGATGGAAGCAAATTTTCAAAATCTGCTGGTAGATGGCGAAAATATACTGGATGGATCACCTCAAATCCTCCCTACGAAATAAATCACTGCTATTTCTGAAAAAAAAAGTGCTGACAGAAAAAAAATGTTTACAGAAATGTTGATATAAATGTTTTATATGAAATAGTTTTTGAAGGTTTTAAACAAAATTAAAATATTTAAAAGCTTTAATATGCTTTTACAAATATTTTAACAGCAGAATCAGATGTAGCATAGATTTTTCATTAAGCCTAACATGGCGTTTAACTATGGTTGATTCGCAGACCAGAGTGGTCGCGCCTGGAATCGTTAGACACTTTCTTGCCTTCGAATTGTATTATAAGTAGATATAGATATATATATATGTATGTATGTATGAAAGGATAAAAAGTAAATATTTTATGTTCAAAAACGAAAGTTAAAGTTTAAAAGTTAAAATCCCTGAAACATTTTCTCTAACACAGGAAAAACCAATACTTAAAACTAATTTACCAGTCATAAACATCTTTAGCCATAAATTTTAATCATCTTTCATCAATATGACAGTTATTATGAACCAAGAATGTAATCAAAATAGATATTTCCTATCAGAATTCCATCATAAATATTTTGTAATACAGTCGAACCTCGTTAACACGAACACTCAAGGGGAAACTTTTTTTGTCCGTGTTAAAAGTAGTTTGTGTTATCCGAACTTAAATACATTACATACAACTGGACGGGGCAATCGGAAACAGTTCTTGCTAAAAGTAATTTGCGTTAAGCGTGTTCGTGTTAACGAGGTTTGACTGTATAAACAAACTGAGTTGTTCTTGTGATGCATGAATATTTAGGAAACAAATTATAAACAACATATTATTGCAGTGCAAAATTACATTTAGATCATAAAGTTTAATAAATTTTTTCCTAAATGACAGTTATTGCTTTCATATCAAGAAATCATGTTCAAGATATAAATTCAAAATTGTCAAAATAGGAAATTAAATGTTTATATTTTAGGTTGTAAATCCTAATTAACTTTTGTCTGTTTGACAGTTATTAATATGATTGGTTCATAAATAACCATTAACATTAGATTTAGAAATGGCTGTTGTTGAAATGGCTGCAAAACCTATTGCATCATAAGACCACATTAATCAAGCCTTCTATCCAATTAAAACTAAGTTCATGCCTATATTTGATTAGTTCGCCCTCTGCTGGAGAATATCAGAAATGCTAAACAAAAACAGGGAGGAGGAATTTTTTGGGAACTTTTTGAGCCTTTTTTCCATCTACCAACTAATAAAAGAAATTATTGCTGCTCGGCTGTGCTGAAAATTAACTGGCTAGGCTCAGTACTCCTAAATATGAGCCTGTAACCTCAGACTTTCAAACTCATCCTGGGTCTGACTTGCCAAAGGATCATATTGTATATAAAAAAGAATAAAGTCAGGTCCCAGGAAAAAACTTTGTTGTTTTTCAGTCACGACTACACTAAGTGATAAGAAACCTGAAGGAATCAGGATATGGAATATATTTCAAGATGACAAAAAGTAGATATGTGCCCTTGTAAATATGTGCCTATAAGAATCTAAAATGTATCCTTAATCTGAAATATACCTTTACAAATCTAAAAAGTGCTATTTTCCCATCAGCTGCAACCTGCCCTTTTTTAAATCTGGGGGAAATTCTAATACCTTTCCTCAGTTTCATGTAATGATGCAACCCCTATTAAATTTTAATTATTTGTTCAGATTTCATAAAGATGTGTGTATGCAATCATTATCTTGTTGTTCATATCCAACAGATCTGGTGTAAATATTTCACACTATCAATGTTTACTCCATAAAGAACAAAACATCAAATTTTTGTCTACAAAAAATAGGAACTTTTCTACATGAATGGACAAGTTTTTACAGAGAAAATGTAATAGTGTTTAATCAATTTATATTTATTTCAAATGTATAGTATTTTGTAATTGATATATATTGTATGTAAAGTAAACATGTGTTTTCCTTCTGTTAACTTCCAATATAGCAATATGGGAGTCCAATTAACGGAATTAGTTACAGGTGACAGTGAATGCAGAAAGGCAAGACAATATTTATAGCAGGCAGGCAGGAGGCACCAAAAGTGACAATTTGGTTGAATGAAACAGAAAGCTAGTTTATAACTGCACTTAAAGAAAGAGCCATAAAACGACTAAGGGTCAGGGGTCAGCCTCCCCGTGTTGAAGCAGAAGATCGGTAAAAGGCCCTCGCTTTATAAAAACAGCTTAACCAATGGCTTAACTAAAGATCGTATCTAGTGAGTCATATGATTAAGCAATGAATTACATTTTGAAGAAAGTGAAGTTAAATAATTATATGGCGACCAGGAACAACCTACGCAGCCCCTCTTTTCTGATGTGGGAATATATTTTTTGAAGTTCAGAAAGCATAAAAAATACAGACATTATTCTATGGTGATCCTTCGAAGAAGAAAGGTGGGATGCTTGAAAAGAAAATGCAGATTTGGACTCTGGGAAGTTAGACAGAAAGCCATACAGCTCAGAATTAGTTAGTGTTATTTTCGGAAGTTGAATGCTCAGGAATGATGGAGTCCCCAATGAATATCTCTCAGTGCAGCTACAAGGAGGCCGGAAATTCTGGTAACCAGACAGTGATCATCTCCAGGAGTTTGCTTGCCTAGAAATTGGTGGTAACCTTTTTTCCAAATCAATATTCCCATATCGTTACCACAAGTTGATGTTTTGCATTGTCTTAGGGAAGTTAACACTGTGTAGAATGAAGAGATCAATTGTAATTATAAGTAGTGTAAATATGAATTTAATCAAGTAAAATATAATCTGTATAAGAGCAATTATTATAACTGTTAATATTCTTGGAAAGATCGACAGAAGGATTTTTTTAAGTGAAAAACTTTAATACATTTAACTTTTGTTATAATATAAAGTGAAGGAAGTCTACATTAATAGACTAATTTTTTTTTGTATACTTTGTAAATATTTACTGTAAATAAACATTTTGTTAGTTAAATCTTAAAGTTGGTATTTCTTTTATGGCATTACTTGTTTTTTAACTTTATTTTCAGAACTTAGTTTACTTAGGTATTGGATTATGCTCGGTATTCTCATAAGGACAATTGGCTGCAATGAGTTAATCACAGCGCAATAACAGTATCATTAGATTTACAATTACAATGCAATTCCTTGTTTTTAATACTTAATGAAACTTAGAAGATTTAATGTTTCATTTATCAGCCGGTCCCAGAGAAAATCTAAATCTATGCGATCTAGCAATTAAGTAGTTTCATATTTTAATTATTGATCTAATATCCATCCCTGGAAATTATGGTAATTATGGCAGTGTAAGGGAGAGATGAAGTGAAAGCCTCTAAGTTCAATTAATAAAATTTAATGTGCAAATTTCGCTTCAACAGATCTTTGCTCCATTTAATCACTGTTAATATACGAGTACAAATGATGGACCTGATTTAAAAAAATCATATTTTCGAAACTACTGCACATATTACAATAAGTGGTACATGAATTTAAAAGAGGAATATACCAAGTTTTTTCTGCCATTGATCAACAGATGGCAACTAATTCACTGATCGCTGGGATAAAAATGGCGACAATGACAGAGAAGAGTTTTCGCGTATTAGAGTATGCACAGGTTTCTTCAGTAATTTTGGTGCAACGTGCATTTAGAAATCACCACGGAAAAGAAGCACCAACCAACAAGAGCATTCTATGATGGTAACATCAATTTGAAGAAACAGGTTGCTTGTGCAACCTGTTTCTTCAAATTGCCGTTTCTTCAAATTGCCGTTTCTTCAAATGCTGTATGCCGTGTAACAAGAAGGTCACACATCGAGCATTTGTAACTGAAAAAAACTTGGTATATTTCTCTTTAAGTTCATGTATCACTTATTGTAACATGTGCAGTAGTTTGAAAATATGATTTTTTTTTAATCTGATCCATCATTTGTACTCACCCTGTATTATACCAACTGCAAATAAACTTTAGTGTAGCCACAAATGTAATTTTAGAACAATCAAACCACATTTCATATTTCACTTGAGATTAGCCTGTCACAGTTTTTTCACATTGTATCACCTTTATTTATCCTTTTGTAGATAAAAATTATTTTCTTTTTAACAGGGTTCATACTCTCTTCCGATGTTAAAATTCAAGCACCTTTCCATAAATGAAAATTTTAACATTACAAAATACTATATTGCTTGTTTGTATAATGCAAAAGTATCAAGAAAAAAAATTCATTTTCACATGTTTTCAGGCGAATGCCATACATAACATACAGTAACAAAGTCTTAACGTAAAATGTTACGACAAAGTCACCAAAAAATACAGAAAATCTTTTTGCATTCTTGAAAGTTATTTGTGCTAACACTAGACAAAAATAGAGACTTGATAATTTTGCATTGATATTAATACACAATTTTAAATTTCACAAAAACTAAACAAAATTTTTCATAACTTACCTTAATTTGAAAACATCCAATAAATCATTTTTTGAAAAAGGTATATTAAAACACAAACACACAAAGAAAAATTTTCATATTTCAGCATGAATAATTTATTGCATTTTAAATACAGGAGTTATTTTTCAGTCTTTAAGCTTTTTAACTACAGGGTGATTTTTTTTAAAGTTGTGAAAGTAAAACCCCATAACAAAAGAACCACTGATCCAAATGACCTAAAATTTCACTAGTATGCTCCCAAAGCAATGGGCATTTTTAGGCGTGGTTAAAAAAAAAATTAAAATTACACCGACAGATGGCACTGTACATACAGTAATGTCGGGAGACAAACTTTTGCCCGGCACATGCACATTGGCGATAAAAACGGGAAGTACGCACACCTCGTGTTCATTATTCTACAGAAATCCTCGCAATGACTGCGCCATTGACGGACCGTGCGTTGTTAGTGAAACTGTATTTTCAGAATAAAATGAAAGCGCAGAAACTGCTCCAAGGACATTTAGGACACTTAAGAATTTAAGAGAAGGTCCAATGACGACAGAGGGCCTACGGAAGATGGTTTCTCAAAGTACCGTCCATTGTTTTCCTTCCCAGACGATATTCTTTGTTTCTGCTAGCTTACAGCGCCATCTGTCGGTGCGATTTTAAGTTTTTTTAACCATGCCTAAAAAATTCCCATTGCTTTGGGAGCATACTGGTGAAATTTCAGGTCATTTGGATCAGCGGTTCTTTTGTTATAGTGTTTTACTTTCACAACTTTTAAAAAAATCACCCTGTACATCTTCTATTTTTTTATCTAAAATTTTTAACTTCAGCCTCTTTCACTTTTACTGTTTTTCTGAGGCTGTTTGAATGTATGCAGAATGTCTTTTTTTTTCCTTTTAGACTCTGCCTTTAAAGATAATTCATCAGCTAAATCCAGAAGTTCTTTTATGTCAACTTCCATACTTTTTTTCTTTTTCTTTAAATAATCTTCAAGTTTTCTTTTTTTGTTCTCATTATGTTTTTCCTTCTCTTTTTGTTGACCCTTCAGGTACATCATGTACCTTTGTCTACCACTGGATGCAGATGAAAGTAGCTCTTTTGTTATTGGTACTTTAAGTACACTACCACAATACTCTACATAATCTTTTATAATCCTTAAAGAAATATAGTGCGTTAAGAAATTATAAGACCACTTTGATATTGAAAATTATGAAGTAAATAAAGGTTCTAATTATAGTTTAAACACATGAGATATCAAAATACAACATATTTATTAAAATTAGTTTGCAATAATTTTGTATAATTTAATATAATAAGTATGTTAACAAAAATATAAGCAACAATTGTAAAATACACTGTTAACAAATTATAAGACCAATTGTCTAAAAACAAAAATATGTAAATTAATACGATATTGGTCCTCCATTTTTCCTTATAACCTTAAACACTGTTTTTCATAGAAGCGACCAGGTGATTAAGTACAGATTCAGAAATATTATGCAATTCTTTTACAATGGCTACTTCTAGTTCTTTAGCAGATAAAAACTGTTTATTAACATAAACTTTGCGACTTAATATGCCCCAAAGATTTTCCATAGGGTTAAAGTCTGGACTTCAACTTGACCATAACAAAACATGATTTTTTTCTTTTTAAACATTGCTGGGTGGATTTACACACATATAGCAAGAAGCATTGTCCTGCTGAAACATTCAGTTAGCACCACCTAAAAAAGGTCCAAACGGTATCAAATGGTCATATAACATAGCCTGATATTGCGCAGAGTTCATACGTATCGAAATTCGGGTTAAATCGCAAAATTCATATCATGACTAAAAACTCCCCAAACCATTATTGATCCTCCTCCCATTTGTCCATTGAAGCATTGTTTCAGTTACTTCCTCAAATCATGCCAATAGTGTTTATAACCATCAGGACCATCAAGATTCATTTTTTTTTTCATCTGAAAATATCACTTGTTTCCATTTCTAGTCCCATGACATGACATTTTTAGCCCATTTTAGTCTTTCTTCTTTATGATGTTTCATTAACCTCGGTTTTTTCAACAGTTTCATACATTTTGAATTACTATTTCAGACATTTCCAAACTGTTACGTTCTGAAGAGGGTAAGGTTCTTTTGCTGAAACTGTTCGAAATTTCCCAAGTTGAAAGACCTTTTTGAGTTGATAATCGAAATATTTGTTGATCATCCTGTGCTGTCAAAATCCTTTTTCTTCCAGATTGTTTGAATCCTTTTTTCTAATTATTTCATTGTGAATGGCAGTTTTAGAACGCTTCATTAACTGAGCTATTTCTCGTTCAGATTTACCAGCACCCTTATAAAACCAAATTTTTCTTACTTCGGTCGGAGATAACTCTTTACTCCGCAGCATCTTTAAATATATCGTAAATAACACTATCTAAACCTGCACCTTTGCTTCTCGGGAATACTTTCACAATATACAAACGTGTATGTTTTATAATGATTCTGATGCGACGTATAATATGCTAATTTTCTCAGGTGGTCTTATAATTTCTTAACAGTCCCTTATTTACATTTTAAAAAAATTAGAAGATTTTAATAAAATGTAACAAATTTTAATGTAGCAATTATAACAGAAAATGTTATACGATCAATTTTAAATACACATGCTGAAAATTTGCATATTGTGTCTTCTTCAGAAGTGCACCAATTCATTAGTGGTCTTATAAGTTCTTAACGCACTATAATATGAATGTTCTTTAAGGTTTTCTACTTTCATATTTTTATTGATAGAGAATCCTCTCTCAACAGAAGCTTGTCTATGCAACAAAAACAATATAAGTTTAGTAACATGAAAAGCTTTAACATGTCTTTTAACACACCATTATGATCATAAAAAAAATCATCCAATCAATCTTTTAATTCATCAAAGCTTGTGAAAACTGATAAATTTATGGTTTCAAGAAAGTCCTGATAATCCAGAATAGTGGCTTCACAGTCATCTTCTAGGATCCAGCCATTTTCTTGGAAGGCATTTATGATAGATTTCATTTGTGAAATGCAGTTTCCTTTGTCCCGTGCAATTTTACAAGGGTTTAAACTAGATGAATTGTGCACAATACTATATTTTATTGGACTTTTTTCATTATTACACAAATGAAGCCCCTTATTTCTTGTTTCAGAGCCATAACACCACTTTCTTTTACAGATTTCTGCTCTTAGATTCTTGAGCAATTTATCTCCAGTGAATCCAGTCTCTATTTTAAAAATAGAATTCAACATACCAGTTTTGAATTCAAGTCAAGGAAGTTTCAAAACTGTTACATGTTTTACTTCCCCATCCTTAAGAATTTTGTAATTCAATAAGCATGATTGAATCAACTTTGTTAAATAAACTGCAAAAAATGGCAGCACTGGTTTTTCAGTCTGATATTTTTTCATAAAAGGTTGTCCCAAAGATGCAACTGATGAGATAAAATGCAACTTAACAATAAACAACTTATCTTTTAAAATGATACAATGAAGTCATACGTGTGATTGTTAGGATTGGGAATCTTTTTTTTTTTCCAACACAAGAGATAAACGACTTTAAATCTTCCAAGATTTCAATGTCTCTTTTTATAGCTGGTACGCTGTCAAGCCATCTGTGCATGCAAAATTTCAAGGCTGTCTTGCCAGTTGACGATATTTCATAATAATCTTGAAGCCTTGCTGGACAGCCCTTGAACAGCCTATGCAAATTAGTCAAAAATACCTTAATTTGCCAATTTGAAGAAGCTCCACCAGCTATAAACGCATTATGTAATACATGTACGCCCCAGGTACCTATATTTAATACACCATGATCATACATTTCTTTAAGGTCTTTTTGGAGATTTTCATATACCTTCCAATTTACAGCTGGTCCATCCATGGATAACTGCACAATATTTCCCACATTGAAATTACTAAGTGCAGTTTTTATGTCATTAAGTAGGTCATTTGCTGTTGAATAACCCAAGAAAGCTGAACTTATGTACCTAGTACATAAATGGTTTAAGCTTGGATGCCAAAATCAGACTAATAAATACATTTGCTTGGACTGCGTCTATTTGTTTAGAGTTTCATGAAATAGTACAATGAAATGCCCTTTGTCCACTAATTTGATTAAGAGATCTTTAAAATTTGATGAAACGCCAAAAAAACATAAGTAACCACATTTTGTTGGTGATAATGTAAATTGCTTTGCTATATTGCTAACTGTGAACATCATTTTCAGTACATCACTTACTTCTGAGCAAGAATTATAAGAGAAATTTGAAGACAGACACTTTAAGGCCCACAAAACCTCAGCTGTTAAAACTTCTTTACCAGCCATAAAATTACCTATAGATTTAGGTTTAGATGTTAGTGCAGGAGCTTGTGATGATGATGGCACAGATGTTTGTGAGGTTGAAGGAACAGACGCTTCTGAGGTTGAAGGAACAGACGCTTCTGAGGTTGAAGGAACAGACGCTTCTGAGGTTGAAGGAACAGATGCTTCTGAGGTTGAAGGAACAGATGCTTCTGAGGTTGAAGGAACAGACGCTTCTGAGGTTGAAGGAACAGATGCTTCTGAGGTTTAAGGAACAGATGCTTCTGAGGTTGAAGGAACAGATGCTTCTGAGGTTGAAGGAACAGACGCTGGTAGGGATGCAGAAGCTTAACTCCTCAAAGGACTGTTGCAATAAAATAGGTACTTTTCCACAGTTAAAAACAGATTTTTGCATCTTTGCAGTAGCCAGTAATTTTTTGTGACAATCTCCTAGAAAATTGAAAATTATTCAATGCTGTTATGCATCATGCTGGAAAATTCATACTGTTATTAAGTATCCAATGGTTGGAGTATCATAGTTGAGATTTCTTTCCAACAGAGCGAAAATATGCCGGGACCAGGACTCGAACCTGGGTAGTCTGGTTTGCCATACCAACACTCTCCCTACAGGAGGATATAATTCATATATAGTTTACCTAGTTGAATATAATATCCTCTGTTCATTATGACCTAATTACATGGTATTTAGGAGTTTTCGTGCTATTTCAGATTCATTATGTAAAATGCTATAGTTATAGCTCGGATGAATGAAATTAGCGCTGCAGTTCGTAGCCTTGTCCAACAAATAAGAGTGAAATATGCCACGCCAGGATATCATCGGGATAGCTCAGTAGGGAAAGCATCGGTATGGCAAACCAAAGTACCCAGGTTCGAGTCCTGGTCCCGGCATATTTTTGCTCTGTTAGAAAAAAATTTCAACTATGACATTCCAACCATTGGATATAATTTACCTAGTTGAATATACTTTCCTCTGTTCATTATATTATTAAGTATTCAAACATATCTCATCTACAGTGACACTTTATTATTTTTTCCATTAAGGTTAAACAAACAGTAGCAATAGATTCAATGATTCCAGTGATAAATTTTAAGCACTCATTTACCATAGTGATAAGCAAAACCATAAATTGCAAAAAATGTCCAATTTTTTTAATAACAAACATTAATAAATAAGACCAAATTTGTGGAAGAATTTTAGGTCTAACATCATATAGGGTAGATGTGACAGTAATGGACACCTTCAAAGTTTTTGGTTTATAAAAAAATAACCAATAAAAATTTAGCTTTTCAAATTTTCTTCATAATTCTCCCTTGCATGTTTTATAATCTGGGTTATTGTTGACACTCTTAATCAAACCAATGAAGAAGCAGAAAATGATGTTTGACAGTTCCACTGTTTTTCTGTGAAAATCTTAATAAACATGCTAAGAGCTGGCTTCACTTAATTTATATCTTTTTTATTTTCTTGAAAAAATTGCATGTGTTTGGTTTTGATAGTAATAGTAAACTATGGATTTTATATACTAACAGCAATATACTAAATTTCATTTATTTTTTAGGTTTTAGGACTATGGTCCATCACTGGAATGCTTAATTAATCAATTTCCAGTAATGGACACCCCATGTGGACATTACTAAAAAAAGCAATTTCAGTAATGTTCATAGTGCATAAAATCTTTTGATTTAACTGAAAAGCTGAATAATCAAATTTAATTTTTAAATTGCACTCACCAGAATGTAATAACTTTTTTATTTTTTTCTTTTAATAAATAGCTGTTTTTATTAATTTCACACAATTAAATTTTTAAGATTGTAATCAAATTAATTTTTTTTTTAAACCATGCCTTGCATATTTTATAATGTGGCAATAAATATTAATTTAGTAGAATTATTAAGTAATATTTAGTAAGAATTAATGAAAATAATTGCATAAAACTGGAATTATTAAAAATCCATTTCTATTGATTAATAATAATAATAAAATCATGCAAATTCGATCAGGGCCCGGGCAATTTCAGGCAAAACGCACGGAAATATACTGCCGAGGTCATTGATTTGGTCCACGATCATAGGTTCATTTTGAAAGATTTTCTTTTAAAAATATAAAATCATGCAAATTCGATTGAGGCCTGAACAACATAGGGCGGAACACACAGAAATATGCTGTAAAGGTCAGTTGGGCCCCCAATCATAGGTTCGTTTTGAAAGATTTTGTTTTAAATATAAATTCATACAAATTTGATCTGGGCCTGAGCAACGTTGGGTGGAATGCACAGAAATATGATGTCAAAGTCAGTGGGCCTCCCCGATCATAGGTTAATTTTGAAAGATTTTCTTTAAAAATTATAAAATCATGGAAATTCAATCGGGACCCAGGCTATGCCGGGTGGGTCAGCTAGTATGAAATAAAAACAATGATAATTAATAAATCAATTCACTATATGGGTGTCATCAGAACTAAATTTAGGTATGGGACAATTTTTCTTGGGAGGGAGTTCAATTGTTGCGTTATTAACAAATAATTATTTGATTAATCAAAACAAAGTCACGCGAAGAAAATAAATTTAACTTTAAAAAAAAAAATCAAAATCAAAGTTAAAATAAATCCAAATAACTTAAATTGTGTAATTAAAAAAATTAAAATTCCAACAAGGGCCTTTTCCTGCTCGCCTTTGCTGGTAGCCATGATTCACGACACATGAATAACATTGCTATTGCAATGATACTCCAATCCTCCTAAAGTTTACAATATTATAATTACATATTTGTTGTTATGGAACACACTTACCTCTCATATGACTTGTTAAGGCAGATTCTCCCATATTCTCCAATTTCTGGATAACACAGCACATAGCTTGCATTGGAACTGGTATGCATTTTTTGGTACTGCTACTAACCAATGCTTGTATTTTTCTTGCTCCAGCCATAACTCATTAAAAGCACACTTTTCAGGCATCGTTATAGCATGTAACTCAAAGAATAAGAACTGCTACAGATTACAGAGTGCACAGATTAAAATGATTTGTTGCTAAGACCGGTATGCACGAATGCGTCAACTGACCGAGTGCTGACGATAACAAAAGGCACAAAGGAAGAAAAGGAAGTGCATTGTCCATTGGGATCATGGGGATTTAGATTGGAGGAATTTCAGATCTTGCAATCCGCAGTAGCAACAAGTTGTTCCTTTGTACATTTTCTTTTGTTAACTGAATCCTAGAGAGGGAAGGGAAAAGGGAAGAAAGCGAAGTACAAGTGCTCCTGGAAGGAAAACGATCTCAGAACAAATATTTTCACCGATTATTTAACTTTTTTTGTTTAACACTTACAACTCTATTTTATTTTGAACATCTGAATAACAAAAATTAAGCATCTATTAAAAAAAATTACAAAAATTAAGCACCTTCATTAAAATTTAAACAAATTCAAGCACTTTCAAGGACCTTATGAACCCTGTTTTAATGCCAGAAAAAAACATTTAACTCTTTCATTCTGAAAAGCAAACAGCCTTATCTACAAAAATAAATGAAAATGGAATATGTACATTGAATTTGATGTGAAGCAACACAGTTGACAACAGTGAATGTGACATGTTCGTCCAATATTGGTGCTAAACCACATTGTTAGGTGACAGGTTTTGTTTACTGTAAATAGTCAACAGGAAAGTAAACAAGTACCGAAATAAGTAATATTTTATTAATTAAAATTTCTGAGTCTAAATTTGTTTGTTTGGCCCATAAATAATATACCAGAAATTAAGATACTTGTTCAAATGTTTCAGATTTCTGAACTATTTTATTTAATTATACAGGGTGTCCAAAATGTCTGGAAACTATCGAATAACCCGAGAAATATACATCAGATTGAAAAATGGATGTTCAATATTTTTGTAAAATCTATTTAGGGATATCAAAGTTGACCCCTAATTCTGTCCCCTGGGAGGGGGGGGGGGGGAGACAACTTTGAAATCTTAAATGATAACCTGCCTTTTATATTGCAGATACGGATTCTACAGGAGAAAATACGTAACATTTGTATTGAACATTTTCTTTGGAAAATCTTAGATGGCGCTGTAATCGAGTAAAGTGTAGCGAGAATCGTTTCCATTGAAAAGTCTAGAAATGGTGGTACAGTATAGGATCTGTTATCCGGCGTCCCGGTATCCGGAACGCTCCGAAAACCGGAATGCGAAACACTAAACGAAAAAAAAAATTCCTTTAAAAAAAGAAAATTCTTAAAAAAAAAAAAAAAAAAACGTAAAAATTAAAGTGTCAGTAAAAGAAAAAATAACAAAATGTTATTGCTTTCATTCATTAATTTAGAAATTCAATAAATAAATATAAAAAAATTATAATACGAAAAACATTATGATAAAAGAAAATTAAAAACAATTATGTTAGAAAAATAAAACATGCTTGTGTACAAGTTTTATTTTGTTACAAGTTTCATTAAAAAAAGTTAAACGTAGTTTAATGTCATAATGTTATTCCGGAGAAATATGGTGAGCAGAAAACTGACTAACATTTCTTTTTTGTTTTGTAAAATTGAGTCTGGAAAAATTATTTCTATACTAAGAATCTTGAATCCGCCATTGCGATCAGCATCAATAATAACAGGTTATGGAAATTTGCCAGATTACGCATTGATTTTAACATTTCCTTTTTATACATAAAATAATAGTTATTTGATAATTTGTAAATTTAGATTTGAAAAATTTTTCACAGTCAGAGGGATTTTCTCTGAATAAAAAACTAAAATTATTTTTTAGAATATACTTCCAGTAAATTTTACACACATGACATCACACTCCAGTATGCGCAATTGCAATTCACTCCAGCAGATGATCTTTAGCCTCAATCTAGGGTATTTGCATAAATTTTAAACAAGCTGGATAAATGATGGCAGTTCATGCCGTCACTATCTCAAAATAAAAAGATTCTGCTCCCAACTCCCAAAATGAAATTTTATTTATTTTTTGTAATTTAGAATGGCTTGTTTTATTTTGTGCAAATAATGTATTAAATGAACAATTTTATAAGTAATGTATTTACATAAATATTATTCATATTTATCACTATTTTATGAAATTATTTCGTACATTTTTTATACTTATAAAAAAGTGTTCTGAATTGCGGAAAAACCCCTTATCCAGAATGCCCCAGGTCCCAAGCATTCTGGATAATGGATCCTATACTGTATAACTTTAGAAATATACATCGGATTGAAAAATGGAAAAATGCATGTTCAATATTTTTGAAAAATCCATTTAGGGATATCAAAGTTGTCCCTCCACAATTCTTCCCCTAGGGGGGGGGAAGAGGGGGGCAACTTTGAAATCTTAAATGATAACCCTTCTTATTTTATTGCAGATTCAGATTCTAAAGGAAAAAATACATAACTTTTATACTGAACATTTTCTTTGGAAAATCGCAGATGGCGCTGTAATCGAGTAAAATATAGCGAGAATTGTTTCCATTGAAAAGTCTGGAAATGGTCGAATAACTTTAGAAATATACATCGGATTGAAAAATGGAAAAATATGTGTTCAATATTTTAAAAAACTGGCATCTTTTATATCCCTAAATAGATTTTTCTAAAATATTGAATACTTATTTTTTCGTTTTTCAAACAAAAAAATCCCCCCTTTCCCTCCAGGGAGGCAGAGTTGGGAGGGGAGCAACTTTGATATCCCTAAACAGATTTTTTAAAAGTATTGAACATGTATTTAAGTTTTTCAATCTGATGTATATTTCTTGAGTTATTCGGCCATTTCTAGATTTTTCAAACACCCTGTATATTTTATAGGTTGTTTATTTATTTATTTATTTTTTTTGTTATGCTGTATTTTTGTGTAACAAGTACACTGTTATTTTTAATACTTGATTTGGGACAAAAAAATTTATAAAACATAGAAAAAACATTTCAAACAGAGTTTATTTTATTAAAATCAAACAAATTTTATTCTATTAAAATCAAACTAATTTTATTCTATTAAAATCAAACAAATTTTATTCTATTAAAATCAAACTAATTTTATTCTATTAAAATCAAACAAATTTTATTCTATTAAAATCTAACAGTTAATAATAAAATTGCACAGCACTCACAATGTATTGTTACAAGATTTTAGAAATTTAAATAGAAAATTGCCATCCAATGATTTTATACAGTGACCAATGGTCATACATACAGATACCATTCAAATCCCAAATACTGATCTATGATGCACACTCCAATTTTTAAATAAATTTTGTATGAAATAAACTGTATGGCATACAAAAAAAAGTAAATTAATTTACCTCATAATTTGCAGTTTTCTAGTCTAATTCAGTTTAACAATGCAGGATATGAAAGTTTCAGTTAAATGAAGAGCTAAGTTCCAACTGTTATTTATTTTAAAACATCATAGAACCCTATGTTTATTCTAACGTTTATAACTGAATTTTAAAATAAATTTTCACTGCAAACTTTGCATGTCAAAGAAAGTATATGCATAAAAATAAGCTTTTAAATCCCTCATTCTCACCACAAAATCTATTATTAGCATATACGTATGTGCTGTGCATTATATAAAATGAATTCATGTATTTGAATCCATTTATTCGAATAGACATTTTCTCAAGATACATTACTCTAATAAGTGGGATACAGGATTATCTAGCATCCTATTGTCATTTCTTGGCAATAATTGAAATCAGTAAAACACAAAATATTTTAAATAATTCAATTCAGGCATTTTTTTTTTTAAATTATTCTATTATATTTAGATGACCAGGCATTTTTGTTGTACACTTAATGTCCTAGTGTTATAACACTTTTCTTAAATGGCTTCTTTTTTTTAATGAAACCCATATAATATACTGGCTTCCACAAATTTAAGTTTTAAAAATATTGAATAAGCTAAAATTCTTTGAGAGAAATCGTAGGAAGAAACCAAATTCATTTATAATTCCTAGACAAAGTATTGTTTTTAATTATTTCACAGTTTAATTTTTGGCTAGTCAGTCATAGTGGAATTCAGAAGCCCCATCCCATATAATGGGAACCCAGAATACAAAAGTTACACCAGAAATTTTTCAAAGCAATTCTTTAAGTAAAATACAACAAAATGAAAGGAAAAGAGTGGGATAAATTAGTCCCATTGGAAACAGTCACTTCCATCCAGCCCATTTCTTGCTCTATGTAAAAAACACATTCGGCAGAAACTACTACTAAAAAAAAGTGCAAAGAATCTTTTTCTTTATTAATATGGTTCTCAAATTACTTGCTCAACAAAGCGAAACTTTGGCATATTTTCTGACTAATTTTTAAATGCAAAGGCATTGATATGCCTGACTATGGAAGTGATTGGAAATCAAAATGAGTTTTCCAATTTTTAATTACTTATTCAGTTATAAGCAATTCTGGTCACATGACGGCACATTTTCCCCTGCTTCTCACTCTGCCTCAAAAATTCAGTTCAAAACACCAACTTTGACAGAATTTTCTGAAAAATCTTCTACCTTTATCAAAAATTGGAAAACTTATTTTGATGGCATAGTTTCTGAATAATACATCACCAATATCATTGGTGATTTCTGAATAATACATCACCAATCAACATTCATATAATACACCAACCAATTTTATCGGTTTCTGAATAAAAATGAATTAAAAACCGTATCAGAAAGTAGTTCTTCTGGATTTAAGAACAGCCTTAATATATCTTAAGAAAAATGAGCACCTAATATACACATGTCTGAGGAAATCATTAGTGCAAATTCAAAATTTCTTTTAGCATTCAAAAACTGTAAAATATTTTTTTAAAAATAGAGAGGGAGAGAAATAAAAAAAAAAGATTCCATATCTGCAACAGAGTTATGAAATTCACTGCAAGTCAAGTTTAAATTCACTTAACACTGTTAAATGGTTTCCACTGCTGTCAGGTTAAATCTGTTTCTCTCCTTACTCCACAGTACATTCATTGAACATAAATTGATGTAAAGTCATAAGTTCACAAAACATGTTTGAATTAAATTTTCTAAAGAATATAAACCCATTTTCAATGACACACTTTGTTATTACAACCAAGTTATTTTTGAGTTCAGAATATCAGCAGAGAATAAACAGCATGGCTGACAAATTTGAACTGCTGGTTATTAGTAAGCAAATACAGGACAAATGTGTATCCTGTTCAATTTTTGCACAGGAAAGAAAATTAGGTTATAAAATATAGGACATTGATAACCCTAAGCAGTAAATACTTAAACTGACAAATCAGAATATACAAATTTATAATATACATTCCTGACATTAAATTAGACTGATAAAAAAGAAACCTACAAGCAACCTATACTTTATAACAAACATTAAATTTACAAAAAAAAAATGCAATAACAAATACTGTACATTTTAATCAAGCTTTAAAAAAGGGTAAAAATATATCAATATTCAAGAAAATATCAATTATCGCAAAGATTCATGAACATAAAAATTTTATCATTCTTTTATACATTTTAGAAATCAAAATGAGAAAAAAAAAAAGATGTTATGCATTGTTGGAAAACAATTATTTCTTACCTTCTCCTTTCTGAAAGACATAGAAATAATTAAGAATGGATATTAACATCTTGAAATGTATATTTCTTTTAAATAACATAAATTACACAGAGATTTATAACTAATTTATAACTAACACTACAATGCAAAATATGGTGCTAAGAGTACAAAATTAAAAATCCTTTTAAAAGGCAAATTAATCACAATATTCAGAACTTTGAAATAAATATTTTGCTGCTAGTATTCAATTGATGCTAGCAGCATCAATATAAAATATGTTTTTATTCAAATCCAAATATGAATGATTCATTCTAAATCAAAAATTAAATAACTTAATTTTGCATGCATTCTTGAGGGGGGGTTTTTTTCTTTTTTTTTTTTTTTTTAATCATATAAAATACATTTCAATTTCATGAAAGGAAAAAAAGCTTGGGACAGCCTTTTAGATCTATAAACTTCACAAAAAATAAATTCTTCCAACTCAATCTGAAGAGTAGGTTGTTTTTTTTTTAATTTTATTTTAAGGTACAGTCAGCATAAAAAAAATTATACCCCTACTAACTTTGCCTCAAATCATCGTTTAAAAATGTGACTCATGCAAATCAATCAGTAATAATGTTTACTAATGAATGCAATACTGAAATTTTGCTTAGGGGACCGCCTATATATGGAAATTGTAACAAGCTTCAAAATTTTCAATGATTATACATAAATCAGATTTAATAGAAGCTAAACAAATTGGTCTCACTCCTAAAATTGCTAATTTGCAGGGAAATTTTTAATTTGGCTTACCAAATGTAATTGGATGGACATGCGACAGTTATATTAAAAATGTGTTGAAATCTTAGTTTTAAATGTGCCCATAGAATGTAATATATTTCCGATGATCAAACCAAGTGTGAATCCAAACCATTCAATGAATGACATCAAAAATTTTTGTGTCCTTGCAAACGAACTATAAGAGCTAGCATACTTGAATAATGAACTCATCCAAGATACTGGCAAGATAAATACACTGCCTGAATTAGATTTGAATTGGCTCAGCATTTCGGACATTATTCTGATGACAAGATTTGCATTATTTATAGATTGATGTATAAACAAAGCGATTGTAGTAGATAAAGAAATCAACTTAAAAACCTACTATTCAATAAATTTTGCAAAAAGGTGGATAATGATATGCCTAGAATTTCAATAGTTTTATTTTTATCATCAGAATTCTTACAAGAAACATAATAAAGAATTATCACTTTGTTTGGGTATGTTATTGTTATTTTCTGCTCATAAATACTAATCAGTTTGGAATCTACACCTTAAAGTAAATTATTAACTGCCATGAACATGCACAACTCCGACTTCAGCACCTCTTAACTAACAAACAGTACCTTAAATCTATACTAATATTATAAAGGAGTAAAGATTGTTTGGTTGTTTGTTTGTTTGTAGGGGGTAATCTCTGGAAGTACCGAACCGATTTCAAAAGTGATGGTGGCAAATTGATAGTGACAACCCCTGCTCCAACATAGGCTATATTTTATGTCTGTGCCACTACCCCAGGGGGGTGCAGGAGCGAAAAACGTTCTAAAATTGCGATCTTTTCTATACTGAAGCAGCTAGAAATTTGAAATTTGGCGTTGTAGTTACTTATAAGATGTAAATGCTCTCTAAGAACAAAATAAAAAAAATTCGAAATTTAAAAGGGTGAAATGAGCGAAAAGCATTCTAAAAACATTCTAAATTACAATTTCTATGGAATCTCTAGAACTACTGAACCGATTTAAAATTTTGCGTTGTAGTTACTTATAAGATGTAAATGCTCTCTAAGAACAAAATAAAATAAAAAATTCGAAATTTAAAAGGGTGAAATGAGCGAAAAGCGTTCTAAAAACATTCTAAATTACAATTTCTATGGAATCTCTGGAACTACCGAACCGATTTCAAAAGTGATGGTGGCAAATGGATGGTGACAACCCCTGCTCCAACATAGGATATATTTTATGTCGGTGTCACTATCCCCAGGGGGGTGCAGGAGCGAAAAATGTTCTAAAATTGCGATTTTGTTCATACTGAAGGAGCTAGAAATTTGAAATTTGGCATTGTAGTTACTTATAAGATATAAATGCTCTCTAAAAACAAAATTTTAAAAAATCAAAATTTAAAAGGGTGAAATGAGCGAAAAGCGTTCTAAAAACATTCTAAATTACAATTTCTATGGAATCTCTAGAACTACCGAACCGATTTCAAAAGTGATGGTGCAAATTGGTGGTGACAATCCCTGCTCCAACAGCCCCTTTAATAAAAAACTATGCGTTTCTGACGACTGGGTTTTTCGCCAGGGGCGTAGCGAGCGGGGGGGGGCAGCTGCCCCCCCAATGTTTGGTAAAAGGATTCAGTCGGCTTATCAGCAGATTTAATTAGTGTTTCTGTAGTATGTCAGTAGCCCGATTAAAAAAAAAACAATTCTGAAAATTCTGGTTGGCAGGACTTTAAGTCTTCAGAATGCATTTCACTACAACCTTACAATCATATGGCAAAAGCTAGTCGGTCTATCAATAGATAAGTTATGAGTAAAAAAAGTAATGGTTTCAATAGATCTATCTGGTCAGCCGGTATGAAAGTCACGTGTTCTGTCACATTTTCGAATCACATAAATAGCTAGTCGGCCTACCCACTGAAAAAAAATTATCATGTATAAATCTTGTCTGCAGAGCCCGAAATGTTGGACATATACTATACCTTACCCGCACATGGAAAAGCTAAGTCGGCCGCCGATACATAGGGCAATAGGGGAAAAAAATGAATCTGATCTATTGATTTGAAAATATCAGAAATTTGTCCTACAGTAACACTCGCAACTTACATAGATAAAAACTATCAATATATAAACTAGGCCGAACGAATGCGAAAGTCGCTTAAGAAAATTCAAGAAATTTTATACTTGATACCTAGAAAGTAGGTTCTAGCAACGATATGATGTTTACGCCCTTTGGAACTGTTTTAGGAACGTTTGGAAAATAAAAACGAAGAATTTTTAAAACTATTTAGAAAAAGAAAATGAATAAATTAAAAAAATATCCGTGCATTTAACATTTAATACCTAAAAAACTTCTTACTTTTTTTTTTTTGATAAAACTAAAACTAAATTTATATGCTTGTGCCAACATAACATAATTACATAATTTTCACTGATTTTTCACTTGTTATTATAAAAATTAGAATTGGAGCTTTTATTAATTACTTAATATTTATTGTATACCCTGATTATCGTAATTTCCGGCGTATAATCCGTGGATCAAACAGTTATGTTTCGACCCAGAAATTTTATTTTATATAATGGAACATACTAGGTCGCTGTAAATATTTTACTTCAATTATTAAATAAAATTTCTGGGTCTAAACATAATTGTTTGATCCGCGGATTATACGCCAGAAATTACGGTATATGTTAGCGATTACTTTTTTTAAAAACTAAATCATACGTAAGAGGAATTATTTTTTTAATCAAGAATTCAGAAAGTAGAAGATTACAGGAAAAATTAAATTATTAAAAGTAGTTTTATGGTAAAAAAAAACTTGAAGCGATTGCGTAACATTAACACATTTGCACTTAAAACAATATAAATAGTTCAGCGTTTCAGGCCCCTAACTACCGCCGGGGCACTGCCCCGGGACCCCAAACTGATGGTTAAAAAATTATTGTATTTTAATATCTAATCTAACTTCCTATAAAATACCCAGCACCTAGCTAAATGTTAATAATAAAAACTAGTCGGATGTGCCAATCCCAAAACTTTCTTCTACCTCAGTCATGTTAATACTTCAAAATTCGCTATCACATCGCAAATAAAATCAATATTTTTCGTCATTCTGTTGTACGTCAGCTGCTTGCGAATCGTCGGGTTACCGGGATGCGATCAACTGATGTATACTAAACTACGAGAAGTCCTTCTGGCCTGAACTGACAGGAACAGATAGCCTCCCTATTCCTTGGTTTTACGATTTTAGCTAATTTTACTGGAAAACACGAAGGTAAAATGCGTGGAACTTAATTAAAGAAGATTCAATCCCAGTTCTCGTCAACATTGAATTTGAATGAGAAATCGCCAAATTAGTCCTCTACAGCCAAGTTGGCTTCATTTAGGGCAACCTATTTTGGTCGCCAAATTTGGCGATATTCCGCCAACTGTCGCCAATTTTTGCGAGAATTTGACGTTGGCGAATATAAATATATAGTGATAAGCATATAATAGGATTAATCGTTACAACAATGAAAGGAAATTTGCCTAAACTGTGTTAACTAAAACTCATAAATTAAACCCGTTTATGGATGAATTCTGCTGTCTTAGGTAAAATGTAGAGGTGATAGAGGCAAAACAAAAATTGCTCCGGTTTCTTCGGATCAAGGCCGAACATTTAACGAAAAAAACTTTTAGGATTTCTAATTTTTTTGAATTTGCACATCTTTTTGAATTTGAAATCGTTAAAGGGCTATCACAGCGCCCCCTTTCGTCGAAATATCCCCAAATTCTGATAGAACCTGCTTGCCATAGCCAAAAACATAAAAAAAAAATGTGGTTCAATTTGAAGCATAACTTCATACACTTTTAGATGGTACAATAGTGAAAATTGTACAAAAATATCGATCACAGCGCCCCCTTTCGTTGAAATATCCCCAAATTCTAATAGAACTTGCTTGCCATAGCCAAAAACATAGAAAAAAAATGTGGTTCAATTTGAAGCATAACTTCATACACTTTTCGATGATACAATGAGGACGGACAGACAGATATTTTGTAAAAACATGTTTTTCGGAACCTCTGACCCCTAAAACGTGTAAATCCGTCGAAAACCGGAAGTCGAAAAAATTTCGATTACAATACTTTCTTCTATTATAGATAGAAGAAAGTAAAAATCCATCAAAGTGCTAGAGTAAATGTTTTTGCGTGTCCGTTCAAATACTCCATACGCTTCGCATGCAAAAGCATCTCTAGATAAAGGTGAAAATAAGCACTCGCCAGTCTCCACTCGTCGATTAAACTTGAAAAACTGGCAATTAAAAATATGGAAAGCACCGTCCAAATGCAGGATTTTCCTATATCCGCCTGATCGACGAAATTCTTGATTTTTAAGCGGCCGTTCTACGAAATTCATGATTTTTTACTTCATGATTTGTACACGCCCGATCGACGAAATTCATGATTTTTATGTGCCCGATTGACTATATTCGTGATTTTTACGCTCCTAAATGACGAAATTCATGAATTTTATGTGCCCGGTCGACATAATTCATGATTTGTGTGCTTCCGTTCGACGATATTCATGATTTTTACGCACCCGATCAACGATATTCATGATTTTTACGTGCCCGTTCAACGAATTTCATAATTTTTACGCACACGATCGAGAAAATTCATAATTTTTAAGCACACGATCGAGAAAATTCATAATTTTTACGCGTGCGATCGATGAAATTTGTGATTTTTACGTGCCCGTTCGATGAAACTCATGATTTTTATGCACCCGATCAACGAAATTCATGATTTTTACTCCATGATTTGTATACGCCCGATCGACGAAATTCATCATTTTTACGCGCTCGATCGACTAAATTCATGATTTTTACGCTACCAAATGACGAAATTCATGAATTTTAAATGCCCGGTCGACGTAATTCATGATTTGTATGCGCCCAATCAACGAAATTCAGGATTGTTACGCACCCGTTCGACGATATTCATGATTTTTCCGTGCTCTGTCGATGAATTTCATGATTTTTACCCACGCAATCGACGAAATTCATAATTTTTACGCGTGCAATCGATGAAATTCCTGATTTTTACGCGCGTGATCGATGAAATTCATGATTTTTACGTGCGTGATCGATGAAATTCATGATTTTTACGTGCGTGATCGATGAAATTCATGGTTTTTATGTGTCCCTTTGACGAAATTTACAATTTTTTCCGAAACTAATTGGTGAAATACACAATTCCTGAATTTCTGGAGATTTTGGCCCACGGGTCTCAGGTTGTGCATGTGTAATGAATATCATGTTGTGGGTTATTACTTAGTGAATAAACATACCTATTTTATTATTATCAGATCTTAATTCTAGACAAATAATTTAAAAAAAGAAAGGTACATATGTAGTTAGCTACACAAGTACCAAAGCATAGTGGGACTTATGTAGTTAGCCACATAAGCCTGTTGTGTATAACTTTGCTGTTAACTTATTTTTAAATTTAAAATAGATTGGAAATTAATATCACAAGTTTATTCGAAACAATATAAATTAAAATATTTTTATTTAGTACATATATTGTTTCTTTACTGTAAAGTCATTAATTTTTTTAAAATTAAATATTCAGTGACATGAATGTACTTACTGGCTACTAAAGAAATTGTCACTAGCCAGTAACTGGCTACTAAAGAAAATCAACCTACCGACCAGTGGCTACTAAGAAAAATTCCTTATTTTCACCTTTATCTCTAGAGCAGACAGCAGAATGTCGAGTCGAATGTGTCATGTCGCGCCAAGTACCTGCAGAGTGATGAGTCAATTCCGTGTGATTTTCAGGCTAGGACGTGCAGTGAGCTAGTGCTATTCATGATATGTCATTCGTTTACTAACTGCTCATCAATATCGGACTGTCAGAGCAGTTGAGAGTCGCATAGTAGTGATAGTACGATAGTTTATTACTTAACCCCTTCGTGACGAGCGTCTTTTACGGAATTTTTAATCACCGGTTTTTCAAAGCAGAAATTTTCGCCTAATTGAATCGCAGAAATGCTGTCATTAAATAAGGCAAAGCTTACAATAAAAATTAACTGGTGGGAATAATCAAGGATTCTGAGCATCTTATGCGTCACGTATACTTGTCGCTCATCCCCAAGGGGTTAATCTTACTTTGCTTGTGTTGAGATAATAGTTTATATTATGAAACGAAATCGGCACCAGCCAAGTGGAAATAAAAAAAGACAGATTCTAAAAAGAAGAAACTGGGAGGCTGCAAAAAGTTCGAAGAAGTTATCAACATGTCTGGAAAGTGGAAACCACTCGACAGGGAATGGTGATAAGAAAGGTATGAATGGTTTGCTTTTTTCAGTGTGATGTGTAATTCATGTAAAAAGAGTACAGTCAAACTTGAATAATTCGAACGTGTATAATTCGAAATCGTGGATAATTCAAATGTTTCTGTCGGTCCCTTGACATTCCTATAAAACACAATCAGTGGTGGATTAAGCACTCAAGAGGCCCCAGGCGCAATTAAATTTTGAGGCCCCTCCAAATATTTTCAGTACCCCTATAGTGTGCATTTTTTAGTTTTACAATTAGAATTACTGAAAGTGTATGTTGTTAATTCCATATGATATTATCTCTAATTGGAATATAAAGTTCAAATTATTAGTTTTACAATTAGAATTACTGAAAGTGTATGTTGTTAATTCCATATATTATCTCTAATTGGAATATAAAGTTCAAATTAATTTCTATCGCATGCTAATAAAATATTGAAAGTACTTCCCATTCATTACATTATCATAATTTTTAGAACTAAGAGATCACATTTTTATTTAGCTTTTATTTTGAAAATAACTACGTTCTATTTACTAAACTATCACTGCATTCTATCATTCTTAACAAACGTGTTTCTCACAAATATAACTGTAGGATTTTTTCTTATCAATACATATTCTTTTTTTTTCCAGTAAAGTTCTTGGTAAATCTTTTAAATAATTACTGAGTTATATCAAAGAAACATTTTAGTAATACAAAATCATATATTTTATTTTTAACTATCAATTATAATTAATCAGTTAAAATTAATTGTAAAAACTATTAATTAAGAAATAATGCGACAGATTGACTATTTTAAATTAGTCAAATTTTAAACATTTTTGAGTCGGCCAATCTTGCCTTTTGCCCCCCCCAAAAATTTTCTTTCGCTACGGCCCTGCTAATTGTTGCCGCAGATTAATCTCGGAAAATGAAACATTTGAAGTTACTGAAAAAAAAATAGTAGCTCGAAAAGTATGTCTGAAAATTGTTAGGCAAACTGCGTTTGAAAGGTAAAAAATTGTATTTTTCTTGATATAAATTTCAAATCTAATGATTATGCCATTTTTCAAATATTGAATTTGAAAAATTACCAAATTTCACAATGGAGTACCATAGCGAAACCTTCATGCATAAAAAGATAATAAGGGCAACGTGTCCTGGCGTGTATATTGGCTATAGCACAAGTCACAAATTATAGTAGCCTTATTATTCTGTTAAAATATAAAAGTGAATTATGAAATGTCAATATTTTGTTGGATTAAAAGTTCATTATAAGAAATTGACCAGCGTAGCGGGCATAGCTTGCTAGTATAGACATAAAGATGGTAGCATTAATAAGCACTACACAATTTTAGTATATTATTAAATCTAAAAACGATTACTATAAAAGTAGAAAATACCTTTTTAAATGAAAAATGTAGCATTCTCACATTAAAAAAAAAAAAATTACAATACTACTGCATTTTGACTTTGCAGAGTTAAACTTGGAAGTTTTACATGCTAAACTTTCTGCTCTTGAACAGACATTGAAAAAATGCTGGAAATGTTTAAAGCTAAAGTTTGAAATTTTCTAGTTATGTTCTATCAAAAATTTGAATTTACTACTAAGTAACAGCAATAATAGGAAAATGACCTCTGCAATATAAAAATATAATGCAAACATAAGATGGGCTCATCAAAAAATATAAAAATTAAAATTAACCACCAATCAATGGGAGTTAATAATTACACAATGATATGAGAAAAAAGAAAATTTATCAGAAAGACTAAAAACTTCAAAATGCAGTAAAACACACAAAAATTTAAAAAACTGATAATTCTTCAGCTAAAGAGATAAAACAAAGCAAGCCACAGAAAAGAGTTTTAAAGCGGGGAAGGAAGAAGGTAATTAACTAAAATGCAGCAATGCAACTGACAGATGAATGAGCATGTCAAATCAAATAAAAATTTAAAATTTTGTAAGAAATAGTTACATGACAGACTAGTAATATTAAAATATGTTAAATACTTTAATAATATTCATTTATATTTTCTCTAATGACACTTCACATGACTTTATATTCTTAGTACCTTATACACTGGCATTAAAAAAAAAACTTAGTAATTTTAAACCAAGAAGAGTTTAAAGTAGAGTGAAAACTATTTTTCTGACTTTAAGGAGACTCAATACCTCAAATAAAAAATTGAAATGATGAAAATAGATTTTGAGGTATTCATGCCAAAACAAACTATCCGGGCAAGGCTGCAGACAGCCTGCAAATCCCAGTAGTGATTTGAGTGTGGGCCCTTAAGATTAGAAAACAAACTTGAATACTTACTTTTAAATATATAAGTGTTTGCCTTAAAATTAATACATGACCATGTTAACAAAATACAGAAAAAAATTAGAGTTGCTGCATTCAAAAGTCATGATATAACTGTGTACATTTCAATACAAAAGTTTCGAAACATGCTTTCAGGCACTACATGTACTTGTGGAATCATGAGAAGTATCACTTTTTTAAAAACCCTTTAATGTCCTTATGTTGCCAGTTGAGTAGGGTATTCAGATTGATTGCCACCACTTTTTTGAAAAAGTAATATTCGCCGTATTTAATCTGTCGTACAAATACTATTTTTTTTTCTTTTAAGGGGTAGCAGTCAAGCAATCTGAATAACAAAACATCACCCTACTACTAACACTGTTGGTAGCATATATGCTACTAGGGACATTACAAGGTTAAATCATAAATGGCTCTGAAACTAAAAAATGAAATGATTAGGATTTTTTTTTGTGGGGGGTGGGGGGGGAGTATGGTATGTTATTACTATTTATTTATAAGATGTCTACTAAATTAAATGTTTAAAAAAAAGCATGTTAAATGTACAGTCAGGGAAAAAGAGGAGGATACATCTACTAACTATGCTACAAATTATTGTATGAAAATGGAACTTATACCAACTGATTAGTAATATCATCTACTAGTTAAGGGGATTTTTTTTTCCTTTTTTAAATAATGTACATAGACAAAAATGGATTTAGGTATAGAATTTACTGTATCTTTGTCTAAGTTTGTGAATATTGTCATATAAAAATGTTGCTATTTTAATCCTTCTAAATTTCACTATGAATGGTGTGCACAGTAAATGAAAATAAGTGAATGTGCTCTTAATGATCATCTGAAACAAGAAAAACAAGTGGGTAAGTGTGATCGAAGATTGCACAAAGGTCATAATAATATCTGTCATGTGGACTAAATGTGATACTAAAAAAATCAATTTCAAAATTAAACATGTTGTATAGAGACCTTAAAAATGTTAAAATGCGACAATATTTCCATAATCAGGTTTTTATCATGATTCAATACGTTCCTCAAACTTATATATTTACTATTCTCTATTACTCATATTGATACTCTCCCTGTATTATTCTCAAACATTTGAAAAATCTGTTATGATGTCAGATTAATTTTTTTTTTACTTCTCTAATGACGTCATATTAAGCTGTTTTCTGTATTTGCACATACTCATACTCCTTGTATTATTGAGAAATGTTTGAAAATTTCCGTTTTATTACCAATATGATGTCATATAAATCTTTTTTTTTTTTTTTCTCCCAATTGGTGAAAACTTTTTATTTCATTTTTCATGTGGAAATCTTTCAATAGAAAATTAATTACTGTAGAAAGAATTTTATTGTGGATTTTTAATTGTTGGCAACTGCTATAACGAAAAATGTTTAAATTTAATAGGAAAAGGCTGTTAGATTTTTGATTGCTATATATTAAAATAATAAGATTTTTTCAAATTTTATAATTTTGAACTTCATAGCAGGTATTCAGCTATAAGTACACAAAATTGCATGCCTGTAAGTTACATAGTTTCTAAGAACCGGCTCTGTGATGGACAGACAACGAAGCGGGAGTAATAGGATTTCGTAAGATGAACGAAACCCTAAAAATCATACAAATTCTTAAAATATATCAAATACGTTAAATGTTGAACCTTAAATTGATAAGATAATTAAAATTTCACAGCATGGCAGATGTTTGTAGTTTAAGATCAATTTTTGGCACCTTTTTTTTTTCATTTATAAAAAACTAGTTACAAAAATTTAAATTATTAAACATTTTAATTTTTTAAAAGGTTTGTCCTCCAATTACAAAAGTCTGGTATAACCTGTAAAAAACAAAACGTTGATAGCTTGAATAGTTTAAGCAGGAGGGCATATATAGATAAAAAATTGCTTCAAGGGGAAAAAAAAGTTTAAAATCGAATCCACTCTTTTGTCAGCCGTGACACTGGTCTATTAGATGGAGTGTCACACTTAAATATTGGATGGAGCAAAAAATGGCTTTGAGGGTATATTCTAGATGATTTAAAGGTTTAAAAAATGCAAAAAATAAAATAATGATTGTTTTTAAAAGTTTTCTGGCCCGTAATGCTAAGGCCAGATGCTTCAAACAATATATATATTTTTTAATTTATATTCTAAAAAATATATGAATTGTAACATGAACTTTTAGAAGAAATCAATTAGAAGCTTGAAACATATGAATCCAAATTACAGCTCATGCTGTCAAGTAGTTTTTGAGGAAAGCTTAAAAAACTACCCATAATCTGTTTTGCAATAATTAAAAATAAATTTAAAAACAGGAGTTCTAAACTTTACAACTGCATAATTCCTAAAATATTTGATTGAATGACTCCTGTTTAGTATCTGAATAAAATTTACTGAAGAATCCCAATATGATGTCAAAATTGACTGTTAGTGATGAAAATTTTAAAGATTGTTACAATATGTAAACAACCCCCAAAGCATAATTTAAGTATAGCATTAACTAGCAGATGTTATTACAAATCGGTTGGTACCAGTCACATTTTCATATGATGATTTGTGTCAGAGTTAGTAAGAGAGTACTTTTTTCTTTTGCATGACTTTACATGAGATTATAAAATTACTTGGACATTTGCTCTATAAAATTAAGATTATGAACATATTTTTTATTAAGTTTTCTCAATCTTATTTGTCAGATAATATTTAAGGTTCCTTAATATTTTAAAAGATGTTTTATTCTCTAAATTTATATCACCTTATTTACTATCTGTAGAAATCATATTTTGTTATAAAACTTTAGCTAGGATTCTTGATGATATGATCTCAGCTTATATAATATTGATCATTATATCTTACATAATGATGATACTGCCAAAAAGTTACACCATTTCTCAGAATAAGTTACTTAAATGTTATGAAATGATATCAGAAATAAATGTAAAAACATTTCCTAATACAAGCACAGAAGCATTTTAATGGCAATTTAAGTTGCACCATTGTATCAATTTTTCTATAATTGATATATTTTTAATATTATCTATAATTTAAATTGACAATCTTATGTACCAACATCTTAAGCATAGTAATTAAGCAACTACATGGAATTTCTACAATAGGAAAAACATTTTTAAATATTATACCTGTTTACACTATAAATGGAAACTTTTTCCATCAGACGTTCCGAAAAAACGATGTTTCGAACATATTTTTTCATTTCTGCCCGATTCCAACGGGGATGAATAAAATCTATTTCTTCTCGGTGAATGCGAGAGGAGAATCCACTGTTTTTGTTTGTCAATACAAGCTGGGAAAAATCAACCTCATAGTCACCTTTATAATAAAAATCAACTTTAGGCTCTTCCTTCAGAAACATCAGCTCTAAAAAGTAAGTCATACGAGGAGGAAAACATATAGAATTGCCATCACCCTCTTTGTTCCAAGTCCAAATAGCATACACTGACTTATTGTTCATGATTAGACAACGCACTGGTTTTTCACCTAACTCATGATTTTTTGACACCATGTCTTCAAAATAAATAGTGTTTTTCTGTCTAGGATCTGAACTAGGCAGTGTCACTCTCTTTTGATCTTTATTTGCTGCTCTGTTGAGAGAATTAACTTTATCAAAGGAAAGAGTTTCCCAGTTTTCGTTGTACACTTGCCATAAAAAATACGGAAATCCACCACCTGAAAATGAACATAATTAAATTTTAATTTATAGAAAGTGAATATAATTTATAGAATTGTATACGTGCAATAAAAACTTAAAAACAAAATTATATATTATTTCACGTCACTGGAGATAGTCTTGAAAAACAAGAACTCCTGAAATATACAAGCAAGTCACACTCATGTCAACAGTTTGAGGATTATAATGCAAAGCATCCAGCCAGAAATTATAATTCATAGCAAGGAAAATCAAATTACAAAATGAATTGTTTATGTTTAATTAATACTATTTTCCTAAGTGTTAAATTTTTTTTATTTATGATCACTATTATCAAACAAAAATCACATAACATTTCTTTAAAACGCATTTATTTTGGATCTTTTGTATTTCTACAACTGTCAGGTAATTAGCTAATGAGATAAATGAAAGTAATGTTATTTAAAAATTAAACTTCTATAATACATAAAAAAAATGTCTATTGAATGAAAGATTAAAGCATTTTTTAGGTTAAATCTGGGTCATTTTAATTTTACTGATGAGATTTTCCCTTTTGGTGAAGTGATTTTTTTTTCTTCTTTACATTTTGGTCATAATAATTGCATTTTTTAGCTATATAAGTTTTAAAAACTAAAGTAAATAACTAAAAGCAGAGCTTAATGTTATTTATTTAAACTAACAAACCTGTTGAAAGATACATAGGTGTACAAATTTACTATTACTTCTGTTACCACCAGATAAAACATTGCATTAATCATTTTTAAGAACAAGTAACCAAACAATGCTTTTTACCACTGTGTTTAATAGATGTCCTTAGCCAAGTTCATGTTGAATATTAACCCCTTGGGGACGAGCGACACGTAAACGTGACGCATAAGATGCTCAGAATCCTCGATTTTTCCCACTAGTTAATTTTTAGTGAAAGCTTTGCCTTATTTACTGGTAGCATTTCTGCAATTCACTAGGCAAAAATTTCTGTTTTAAAATACCGGTGGTAAAAGATTAAAAATTTCGTAAGGGACGGGACGCTCGTCATGAAGGGGTTAACCAAATATGTTTAAGAAGAATGAATATAATTGTGGCTAAATAATCTGTAACCAAATTGTATACTTTACACTTGAAACTTTGAAAAATGATCAGCATACCAAAATGACTTTTAGGGATTGTTTGGCCACTTATTACGTATATCAATTGATAGATTACATAACCGATATATGAAATTTTCAGAAATTACAAACTCCTTTATAACAGAGGTTGAATGGGGTAACAGAAGTTACCAACACCAACTAAATTCAGTGATTTTGTTCTCCCTCTATATAATGAATGATATTTATAGTTTACTATACTTACACTAAAAATTTCCTTAATTAAATAAATTAATAGCTAATTTTGAAGAATAACATCTAATCTCGGTAATCTTTTAACATAAGTTACAGATAACAAAGGTTACATTCAGAAAGAAAATAAAATTCTGAGAACACAATTTATTTGGTTTACTCATCAGTCTAATTGTTAGATAGTGGTAATAAATCTGAACTTATTTTATTTGTAACTATTCTAAAATCACAAAATAGTGATAAATAACTGGTTACAGAAAGAAAATCGCTCTACCACGAAAAATGTAAATGAGATGTTTATAAAAAATATTCCAAAATTACTATTGTGACAACTTGCTTACTTATAAACTTCATTGTGTCCAGTGAGAACATTGAATTGTGTCTCCTTTGATAAGAACAGAAAAAAATACCTGGTAACAGCAGTTGCACAAACCACAGTTACCCACTTTTCCATTAAAAAAAATACAATAAAACATGGACTTGAAGAATTAATTTATGTAATATTCCATTTATAAATAGTAGGGTCAGGTGGAGTGATATAAGTAGGTTTGAAAGATAAATTTATAAAAACTACAAATTGTAATTTTTTGCAATTATTTTGCAAAATCAGTGTGTTAAAGGTATCAGTTATTTTTAAATGAACAACAAAATATTTATTACTATATTATTATACTAAGTAGCCATTTTAAAATTTTGAATGATATAACTTGATTGTGATGGAGAAAAAATTTGGATTTAAAGTAATTAAGAACATGTTTTCAGCTTATTTATCCATTGTATACCATAAAACACTTATTCACGGTTAACTTTCTGCAATTCATATTACAAAATAATGTAAAATTAACATTTTAGAGCAAAAAAACCTATATGGAGACTTATGGTTATACTGTTAGGCTTAGCAAAAAAATAATTTTATTTATTTATTTTTATTTATTTATTTATTTAATAAATATACACTTTTTTTTTCATTTAACATCTGACATCAAAACAATACAGTGCTCTAAACTATTTAATTTAATAAGTTTATCAAAAATGAATTTAATTTGATAAATTATTATATAATAAAAGCAAAACATGCAACTTTCAACTTTATGATTACTTTGTGCCAATTGTTATACAAGAAAAAAAAAAAAAAAAAAAGAAATGACAGAAAAGAAGATAAATAGAAGCCCGAAATAATAACTTAGTCATGGTACCACCAAACTATTTTCTCCCACCTGATTCTATCTGTTATGATAAAATGCTTACACATGAGAATGTTATAGCATTAAATAAACAAAACAATATTTCAAAGAAACTTCATATTGGGATTCGAAAACATGTGTCATGAATTTTTTTAGTTACCCTAATTTCCAGCCTGTAATATGCGGATTATACGTTTAAAAAATTATTTTTCTTGTAATGCGGATTATATGCCGCCACAGATTATCTGCGAATTTTTTTTCCACTTGATATTTTCGTAAATGTCAATAACCAATTTTTTCAAGCAAATTTACAAATATCTTTCTAAAAAATCAACAGATGGCACTACCTGATACATATTCACTGGGTAAATTCCTTTGTGTGATGAGAATACATAAAAATATGCGAGTGGATAAAAGGAGCTTAGGACGAACTTTCTGAGAAAACTATTAAAAATGCATTTAAAAAGGCTAAAATAGTCAATGAAATTGATTAAGACTGCTCTAGTGACAATGAGTCTATTGAAAGGTGCAGTTTTTTCTCGCAATGGAGGCAAGTAGTTAAAAACTTTTCCTGCAACAGATTGACAAAATTAATCATTTTTTCCATGAAACCGATCAATGAATTTCATGGTTTCTTTCCCAACAACTGATTCAGAAATTTTGCAATTTTTTTCTCTCGACCTATTGACGAAATTCACATTTTTTTCCTATGACCGATGGATAAATTTCGTAATTTTTTTTCTGCTACCGAAAAAGGAAAAGAACCAAGAGGGCAATAAGGTCCACCGTGTGCTGCGCCCTGTCAAATTCACCTAGTCAGCGCTAAACAGAAATGAGATTAGAATTGTCAAGATCTTGTGGTGCACATGGAATTTTTTTTCCCTGGACTCCAAGGAAATGTTTAGAAACAACAAACTAGTTGATCCTTGCAATTTACAGAAATTAGGACTTGACAATTTAAAGTAATTCTCAAATTTCCTGCTCAAGAACACTAAATTTTTTGACTCATTTTTAAACATAAAGGTATAGAATTGGCAGGCCTGACTATTTGAATGCCTAAGAGGGACTGCTCAGACTGGGAACCAGATCTGTAGAGCATAAATGTCCCTCCCAGTCCCTTTATTTATCTTTATTAAGGTCTTAAAAAACATATTACAGCCGGAGCTGAACCTGCCAGAAAACGCTACAGGGGACGGGGTGGAAATAGACATGCTAAGGTGATACTATCTTAATTTACATTACAGGTAGGTCACTGCCGGAGACATACCTCCAGCACGACACTGGGCAGTGAAGATGGTTTATGATTGAATCATGTTCATACCAGGAATGAAGTCTGTAGCTCAGGAGCGGGTCAAGTTAGATAGATCCATCAAGAACTTAAAGATGTTTTTCAGTTTATTTAAAAGTGCTGGGCAGGAGAGGATATTATCCAGCCAACCACTAAGGGGAGAAGAGGGGCGACGGATGTGCCAGCGAGCTGTAAGGGGGCAGTTAAAATAGAAGTGTGAGGCTGATGCCTCTGCGCCACACTCACAGGTGGGAGTACGGGCCCTTTTAAACCTGTTTAGATATGACCCGGAAGTAATTTGGAATCAAATAGCATTTTTCATTTTTTGATAAACTACTTATCGATTTGTAAAAGTGATCTTGTAATGTGACGATATGTTTTTCTCCTTTCTTGTGCGTCAGAATTCGGTTCAAAATGCAGACTTTGACTGTTTTTTCTGAACGATCTTCTGCCTTTACCAAAAAACCGAAAATGTCTTTTGAATACATAGTTTTTGAATAAGAACACCTGGCAATTTCATGTGTTTGCAAACAAAAATGAATTAAGAAATGTGTCAGAAAGTAGCTCTTTTGTATTTGAGAACAGCCTTAAAGTCAACAAACATTTCTCATCTAATAGAAAAAATGAATTGACTGTTTCCCTTTCAAACTTTGGACATGGGTTTAAAATTTCAATGCATATAGAACCTAATAAAATACCAGGGATTCAGGTTTTACCTATATTTCATTAAGGACAGAATAAAACAATTTTATTCAGAAATGGATATTGATGATGCCATCACCTGAATATGTATTTTTCATGCAAGTAGTTAAAAATAAAGGCACTTCAGATTTCGTAAAGTTTTGAAAAAATTTTAAAGAGAACATAACTAAGTTTCCGATATTTTCCAAAGTTATAAAAGTTGCTCTTGTGCTGGCCTGTCACAAGTGTACTTTGTGAAAGACTCATCTCCAGTGCACAAAATCGAACAAAATCTAAATTCAGAAATTCATTTAAAAACCTAATTGTTAAAAGGTCCATAACACTGGTGAAAACTGAAAAATATAAAGATTGGTGTGTATATATAAAGCTTGACTTTCTTACTTTTTTAAAAATAAACACTTTATGTATAATTATTCTGAGTTCTCGATTTCAATTTTCTTCAAGCTTTTTGTCGTGTATCTGTATTAATGTAATTCTTCAAATAGCATATAAAATAGTGGGATAGATTATTTTTCTACCTTCCAAACAGTTCAACTCCGCTCCATTTATAAATGTTGAGAGAGAGGACTTAGGAAAATTTGAATCTCAAACCTTGACTGGAAAGATAATTTAATCAAAACTATCATGCAATATGTTTTGTTCAATTCTAATTAATTTATCAAACGTTATAGCCAAATAATCAGAAAAAGGCAGTAAAATCTGGTTAGGCTGATGATAATGATTTTTCTTTTACTTGAATGTAGCCAATGCATATGAATGTTTGGAGTGTCAGACAGATTCCATTTTATTTGTTAATGTGTCAATCAAAACTAGGGTTGGATTTCAAAAAAAAAAAAAAAATATATATATATATATATATATATATATAAAAGACTAAGGTGATGTTCAATTCATTTGCATCAAAAAAGAAAATCGTCTACAACAACACTGAGATTAAAGATGTTGAAAGTTATGTGTACCTTGGACAAGAAATATCTTCAGACAACAGTATCATGAATGAAATCAATAGAAGAATAAGAAATGGATGGAGTGCTTTTGGGAAGAACAATATTATTCTGAAAAGTAACATGCCTCTTTGTTTGAAAAGAAAGGTGTTTAACCAATGTGTTTTGCCTGCACTAACTTATGGAGCAGAAACTTGGACACTAACAAAACGTATGGTACAAAGATTACAAACAACACAGCGAAGTATGGAAAGATGTATGCTAGGCATAACCAGAAGAGACCGAAAGAGAATAACGTGGATAAGAAGTCAGACGAAAGTTTTTGACATTATCGAGAGAATTAAATGGCTAAAATGGAAATGGGCTGGGCACATTGTAAGAAGACAAGACAATAGATGGAGCACAAACACCCTACAGTGGTATCCCAGAGATGTAAAACGACCAAGAAGACGACCTCAAGTAAGATGGAGTGACGAAATCAGAAAAGTGGCCGGTGTTAATTGGATGACTAAAGCACTAGACAGGCAACAATGGAAAAATCTGGGGGAGACCTACATCCAGCAGTGGATTGAAAACGGTTGATGATGATGATGATATATATATATGCACCATATTTTGGTACTTATAGGAGGACTTTTATCACTATTTTTTACGATTGCTATCATATCAAGTTGCGAAAGTTCTTTGCCACCTTTCAATTTTAGAGCTAGTAAAGCATAATAAAATTAACAAAAAATCATAAAGAGTTGATTAATTACCCAGAAATCAATGTGTAACAATATTTAAAGTGTAGAAAGCTATGGTTATGAAGAAAATTAGAAGTAAATTAACAAAAGGATGTTTAAGTCAAGCAAAACATGACTAGTAAAGGCAGGAAAAGGTTCAAGAGCAATTGGCGATAGAACAGCAAGGTTCCTGTGTATAGGTGACAGAAAACATCTCAGTGAATGCAACATGAAACGGCGCACTGAAATGTGGAGTTGAATCAAAGTACAGTTCTGTAGAGTGTAGAGAATGCAGTAATTTTGGTCTAAATGCTAGAATATCATGAAAAAAAAAAAATTACAAATCAAATAAAGGTTGAATATATTAAATTGAGCTAAAAGGTATGTGTACTAGACAGAGAAATAGTAGGGTCATGTTATTTGGAGTGTTAAAATGTTTTTTTTATGGAATTCTAGCATTTAGACCAAAATACTGCACTCTGTGCAGAACTGTACTTTGTTTCAGCTCCCCATTACAGTGCATCATTTCATGTTGCACTTACCGAGATCATTGTTTTCTGTGACCTATACACAGGAATTTCTTTGTTTTGGATATTGGCACTTAGATTTACCCGCAAGTGTTCATGGAAAAATCTATGACATCATATGATCCACGATTGGCTTGATTTTGCCCAACCCAAAAAAAACCACTTGAAAAACCCGTGAAAAAACCCAAGTAGGTTTTTTCAAAACCTTTATTTAAAATTGCACTTATCTAATTAATAATAAACATATATTATTTAAACCAAATATAACATATTTATATCGTTAAGTAGAGTTTACAGAAATAGTGATGGAATCCAAATTTTGCCACAAAACAAAAGCTTGAAAAATTCTTATGGAAAAATAATTATCTCATTAAAAACACGTAGAAAAAAATTATATAAAATAGGACAATATCAGGAAACATATGAAATGAATGTTCTTCTTTGGTAACTATTCAATGTTCTTCTTGTTTAGCAACTTTTCTAGTTAGAAGTGACCTGGAAACAAGGAAACTAATTAGAGAGGTTTATAGAAAAGGTTAATTTCTGTGAATGGGTCAGAAAGGAATGTGGAAAAGCTTCATTGATGGAACAGTATGAAACTCAAGTGTTTTTAAATTGCTTGCCAGTTCATTCACTGGAAAAGTTTGCATTCATTTACTGGTAAGAAGTGTTCATTTACTTTGTTTTTGTATAGGTTTTTATTAAGACACCCCTAACATCCCGAATAAATGAAATAAAAACTTTCTTTTACAAATGAAATATAAACTTTCTTTTATTATTCTTTTAAAAATTTGTATACGAACACATGTACAAGGACGAGTCAAATGTAAGTCAGCAAATCCACTCGGGCACAATAATGGTTTGGTCCATTATCTGCGACGCAAGTCATGTGTGTAGCAGACAAGCATCTCTCATTTACGAAAGTGACATGGAGATGCGAGGATAAAAGTTTTTTAATGATCTCATACACTGGGTTGAAGACTGTTGCATGACATATGGTCACTACAAAAAGGTGAACAGTATGGTGTGGCAAGTTTTTGACATCTGAAGATGTGTCGCAAAACGAAATTAGTCGCTGTATCACTGCCGTGTACAGCAAACATTGCATTTCATTGGCCACTGTGAAGTGTTGGAGCAAATGGTTCAAAGAAGGGCATGAAAGTTGAAAAGACAATCCAAGACCTGACCAAAGCCACCGTGCAATCACCCCCAACACAATTGCCCAGGTTGATGAGCTGATTAGACAAGAACGGAAGGTAAGCATCGAAGAACTGCCAGAGTGGGTGAAAATCGGTCACAGGAACCAGCAAAGGGAACCAGATTCGTATCAGACGGTGATGTGAAGGAGGCAGTTGCAGACATTTTGAAGCAGCAACTCAAAGAGTTTTATGGGAAGGGAATCATGAAACTCGTTAATCAGTGGGACAAATGTCCAAGTACTCATGCAAACCATTTTTAAATAAAGTACTCTGTTTGTCATATATTTGCATTGGCTCACTTTCATTTGACTCGGTCTCGTATTTGCACTGTCAGACACCAAAAGATACTGTTTATTAAAATATTATCAATCTTTATTTTATAAATGTGCTTAAGTGTTCATTTACTGGTCGGACTACCCTACTACACAAATATAACTGCTGAATCAGAAACTTCTCGAAAATCAGTTCTTAAAAGTATAAAAATACGGAGAAGAAAGTTTCCTTCATTGGCAAATATGGCAAAAAAAATCCAAGATGGAAACCATTGCCCATCAGCTCCAGTTGTCCCAAGATCGTACTTGCATAAGCTGTGGCTTATCGAAGACTACTTCGATCGAGAGACTTTTTTACAGCAATTTAATAAGCTGCGGCTTATCTACCGGTGCAGGTTATATACATGAAATTGCAGTAATTCAAAGAAAATACCAGGGGTTTCTTAGAGTTAAAATGTACCTTGAAGGAGTAAAAGTGTGAGGAGTTAACACTTTTACTACCGATGGGAAATATAGTTACTTTTGGTTAACAAGTTGAATAGTTTTACAGTTTGATAGGCAACAGGTTCCAACAACCTGTTATTTTTATAACATATAACTAATCGCTATGCATTCTGCCAATGGATGTTTTAATTAAAAGGCATTTAAACAGAATGTTTGAAACAATAAAAGTAAGTATAGACGCTGTTTTCTGTTGAGATGAATCCACACCATTAAAATCAGTTTATATGGTTAAACTCTATTTTTGCCCGATAAAAACTTACCTAGTTATGATACTTTGAGTTTTATGCATTTTTAGCTTTTCTGGTATTAAAAACAAGTTTTTCCATTTTTAGTGACTCAAACGTTGAAAATTCATAAAATTTTAAGTATGATATCTCGGCAAGTTTTGGTCATTGAAGAATAAATTTCTATTGTTTTACTTGTTAAGAACAATTAGAAACTTTTAAAAATGAAACTTATAGGACCCAGGCATTGCATAAAAGTTTTTATTTCTTAACATAACTATTTGAAAAGTAACCACTTTAACATAAATCGAGTTTTATATGATGCAAAACAATGTTTGAGTAATTTTTGCCATACAACTATACCTCTAAAAGTTATGGTTTAGAAATTAGCTATTGGTACACGATAAAAAGAGAAAAAATACATTTTTAACAACATGATTTGTAAAATATTAAATTTGATCCCTGACTTCATTGCAGTCATATTTGTCAATGCATATCCAGAGTGAATCTCAAAAATATTATATATGCACTTATAATAAAATGCAATTCATTCAACAAATTTTCAATATGATTTTCAAATTAATTACAATTGTATTAAAATTAAGTTACCGCACAGCTTATACAATGCTGTTTTCTTTCTTTCATTCCTTTTTTTCAGTAAAATAAAATCGCAGAAAAAAGTTTTCCAGTTCTCATTTTCTAAAAATGCAGTAATGACAAAGAAGAAAAAAAAATAAATACATATAATCCTCCCTCCAAAAAAAGTATCAGAATAAAAAGAAAAAAAACCCTCACACTGTGAGTTGTTTGCAACATCCCTTTTAAACATTCAGATTTCAAAGAAACCACCATCTATAGAACAAAATTAGCACTCGCCACTCGCCGAGTAATACTGAAAATTTGGCGATTGACTTTATTGCCACCACTGGTCAAACTTAATAGTCACACTCGCCAATTGCGATGATTGAATGGAAAAAGATTTTTTCCCCCGCTATCGCTCGACAAATTTCGAAACCATTTGGCAAATTTCACGATTTTTTCCCCGAAATTATTTCACGGATTGTGATTTTTTTTTTCTCGAAGCCATTTGACGATATTCGAAAAATTTTTCTCCTAAAACCAGTTGATGAATTTTGCGATTTTTCCACTATCGATTAATGAATTTCACGATTTATCGACTATCAATTAACGAATTTTATGATTTTTTCCATGAACGAACAAATTGCGCACTTTCTTTCCGCTGCCATTCAGCTAATTTTGCAATTCCGTTCCGCAATTGTTAGACAAATTTCACTATTTTTCTACCAAGATCATTTGACGAATTTTGCGATTTTTCCCCACCGAAACTATTTGATGAATTTCTCAAATTTTTTCACGACAGTTAGACAAAATTAATTTTTTTCCTGCAATGCTTGATTTCTTTCCCGAGACCATTTGACGAATGTCGCGATTTCTTTCCCGACACCATTTGATGAATTTCGCTGTTTATTCCACAATCGTTTGACAAATTTTTTATCAAGTATTTGTAAATTTGTTATTGGCCAGTGCTAAAAACGAGTAAAAAAATCCATGTACTGGCCAGTGAGTAAAAAAGTTAATTTTTACCTATATCACCATCCAGCAAACACACCAGCAGAGGCGAATCAACTACCTCCAGGGCCCCTAGGCTTGTTTTTTCTGGACTTTTCCCCCTCTTTCAAAGCGATATATACCGGGTGATTCAAAATACATGTCTGTCCAATTATTTGCTAAACCGTTGATAGTAGAAAGATACTTCCAATAGCAAAAAGCATACAAATCAAGTACAACTTTTAGATATGGCATTTGTCTATAAGATACATTTTTACAATACAAAATTTAATTTTTATACAGTCCCTTGGGTCTTGAGTGTTATTTAGAATAATGTTTTCCTTCGTTTAAGAATGATATTTAAAAAAAATTCCTCATTCTTTTACAACCAAAACTTACTAAATTCAGTACTTAAGGGTGGAGGGGTAGGGATGAAAAGAATGGATAGTGGGTGATCTGCTCACAAGGTAAGTTTGAGATTAGTAAATGTCGCTTTATTTCCTGATTTCATTGCAATTTAGACCATGTTTGAGCGTGATTTCTACTTTTTCTTTCGGTGTCTTTTGGGTCTCACAATACTAATGAGAAAACTTTCCAGGACCTTTACTATTGCCACCAAGATATCAAATTATACTTATATGAAAGAGATTACATAAAGTTCAAAATGAACAAAGTAGTTTTTTTTTTCAGATGAGTTGTTTATATTACCGTAAAATCCCGTTAATCTGCCCTTCCCGATTAAGCGCCCCCTCCCACTTTGTAAACAAATTGGAAAATTCAAAAAATCCCGAGAAAGTGCCCTCCCCGAAAAAAATTTCACTGCGCACATCAAGACCAACACCAAAAATTTTATCTCACGAGTGTTTTTTTTCTTTTCTGACAGATCAGAAAGGCGTGACGATTCCTTGATATATCGCAAATGCGTACAAACACAAAAGTAACGTACACAACTTCAACTATTGTCAATTTGAAAAAGCAATATAACCAAACATTAGTTTTGCTGTAAATTTATCTCCATGGCGATATGAAGGTAATAAAAATATCAATGGTGAAAGTTTCTCATAAAATAAGTTAAAAAATGTGTATTTGATGCTGTGTGTGAAATATTTTGATTAAAAAAGAATCTATTTTATCAAAGAATTTATAGTCATATTTAACTTTATTATAAAAACCAATCACAAAAAATTTATTGATTGATTGATCAGTAGATGGCGCCACAGTTGAATTTGTAGTGTATTTTGTGCTATCTTTGTGGTAGAATGTTTTTTGTTTTAAAAATCTGGAAACACTATCAATTTGTGCTGTATGTTCTCAATTTTTGTGATTTGTATTATTTATTTAGCATTTATAGATACGAAATCATGATTTGAAAAAAAAAACTGTTATTTAATCTTTCTAATTTACAACAGATGGCGACACCACATAAAGTGTTACTAATTCTAGGAAGTATTTCAGGACATTTTCAACTGCAATTTCTCAGTGTTTTTGAATTATTTTAAATCATTAAGTTCCTTTTATTTTTCTGTTACCATATTAATGACAGATATTAGGGTTATTATTTATCTAAATGCATTCCAGTTTCAAATCTTATGAAATCCAGAACTTTCTATAATCTGAAATTGTCATTAATCGTGAAGTTACTGTTTTTCTATTTTGTGTATCATTTTTTTTTCAAACTGTTTTTCTTTTCTCACTTTATTAATATAATGCATACTTTGCGAGGATCGGCCATTAACATCTCCCCCCCCCCCCCCACCACCACTCAAATATCATATACTACAATTTTAATACTGTGTAAGCGCTCCCTCTGACTATTTTATGATTTTCTGTCACGTTTAGGGGGGCGGATTAACGGTATTTTACGGTAATTAAAGAATATGTTATACTTGAAAATTTAACTTAAAAACGTGAAGACATTTCATTTCAGTGTTTTCTGGCATTAAAAACAGAAAAGAAGCACTTTTAGTACAGGTAAACATTGAAATTTTATATAATTCAAAGTCTCATAATTCGGTAAGTTTTTGTTATAAAATATTTTTTTTAATGTCTTTCCTAGACAGAGGACATTTTTCTAAATGTGTTATTAGGACCCAGGGACCTAATAATTTTTTTAAAATCATATTTTAATATGTACATCCCTATCCTATAAAACAAATGCAATATCTAAAAGCTGTACTTGATTTGTATAATTTCTGCAAATGGAAATGTGTTTCCCCCATCATAACCGATGAGACATCTATTTTGAATTACTCGTATAGTACAATTCCAAGAACATTTTTAAATCTTTTGCATTTTTTTTCAGAATGGATTTATAGTAAATAATCTTATAAATTTATGTATTTTCATACTGTCATGACTGGCAGCGCCAAAGTTTATGGCAACCCTTTTTTTTTTCTCTCGTCTACTGCAGAGTAGGAGAGACGGAGAGAGTTGTTGGCGGGAGGCCAAAGGATTAGGATGTGTACGTGCGGCGGGCACGGTATGAAAATAAAATATAGTTGGTAAAAGAACCAATAATAATATTGTAACTGCAGCTACTGATATCCTTATATATTTATGTGTGTCCATGTCTGTGTGAAGTTTCATCGTGTTCAATAAACTGGTTTATTGCAAATTAGTTGCATTCATCTGAGCCTATAGATATGTAAAGAACAAAAAATGGGATATTAATAAAATATCGGTTCTAAATTATAAAAAGCTACGAATGTGAAAGAACCAGGAGTAAAGTGTTGTAAAGGTATATGACACGCTCCCGTACTACGAATCAGAGCTTGGATTTATTATTGAAGTAAGTTGCATGCTTCTCTATGTTTATTCCTGAAGTAATAAGAAAGAACTTGAGTGAATCATGTTTGAGAAATATTTTATGTTTGGAAACGATGTATTAACTGTAATATTATGAACTTTATTTGAAACGAGATAGTATAGATATTTATAGAGTATATTTAGAGTATTAGTAAATAAGTGTTATTAAATAAGTGTTGAGAGTTAAAAGCAAAATGTTTAACATTAAAGGCTTAAAGAAAGAAGACTTAGTTTTTGTTGCCATGGAATTGGGCCTAAAAGTAGAGAGTGAGCACAGGATAATTGATTTAAAAGGATTAATTGAGGGAAGTGATCAGTATTCAAAAGATAGCGAATTTGTAAAAGAATTTTTAAATACAACGGTGTCAGACCGCATAGAAAGAGAGAAGCGTGAGGCAGAAGTCGCAAAAGTTGATAAAGAAAAGTCAAAATCAGAACAAGAAACGTTATTAGAAATTGAAAGAACTAAGCTTGAACTAGTTAAAGCTCAGATAGAAATGGCTAAAATCCAGAACGAGTATAAAAATTCTGATACAGGGGTGGATGGACCTAAGCCTAATTCGTTAGAAACACTGATCAAAAGCGTCAAAACTTTGACTATTGCAGTCCCCAGCAGGCCTGAATCATGGAATTTATTTTTTACGTCGCTCGAGAAAGCATTCGAAATTAAAAATGTCGCAGAGGAATTAAAGGTCGAGATTTTGTTTAATTTGGTGGGTGAAAAAGCAGCGCATTTGTTAGTGTACGCAAACACAGAAGAAATGAAAGATTATCAATAGGTTAAGGCGTTAATCTTAAAAGAATTTCAACCCACACCAGAGGCCTGTCTCGAAAACTTTCTTTTTGCAAAACGATCGAGAAATGAGAATCATATGCAATTCGCGAGTAGACTTAGAGCCAATTGGGATTTCTATTGTGAATTGAGAAAAGTAAATGATTTTGACACGCCTAATGAGTTAATTGTCAGCGACAGATTATTAAGTTCACTAGATTCGGAGACGCGAAGCTATGTTAGGATAAAACAATTAGATAATTGGTTAAAACCAAGGCAAATAGCGGAAGTATGCGACAATTTTTTTACGTCGAAGGGTAGAACATTTTCGGAATTATATGATAAACCGGTAAAACCCCGCAGTGACGAATCCGGAACTGGAAATTACAATAATGGAAAATATATACCACCCCATGTTAGAAATAATTTCACTTTTCGTAGTGATAGAAAATCAAACGCGTCAAAAGAATGTAGACTTTGTAAACAAACGACGCATTTGTGATTTTGTCCAAATAATAGAGAAAAAGATAAAATTGGAAGTTTGCAAAATCAAACAAAAAAAGATTCTTTTGTCGGGAAAAATAAACACGACGATAAAATAGTCGCCAAGGTTGAATGTTTTGGAAACGAGCCAATAAGTACGCTACAGCCACTTCAATTTGAACATTTGTGGATTGGAGGGAAGGAAGTAAAATGTATTTTAGACAGCGCCGCAGAAATACCTGTAATAAACTCTAATCAATTACCGGATTCATTTAGAAATAATGAAAATTCAAAAATTCAGCTAATATCGGCTTTTGGAGAAAAAATAATTGCTAATCTTATGACACTACCAGTAGCTTCAAAATCCGGAGAGTCAAATTGTATATTTAATAACAGTGTTTGCCGTTACGGATAAATTATATGGGACATGTATTATAACACCGACAGTTTATGAAATCTTACAGTTAGCTAGTAACGAGGGGGGAAAGGAATGTTCTTTGGAAGATGATAGACAGAAATGTTCTTTGGCGCCAGTAAATGATACGCGATCGGAAAAAGGAAATGAAATTGAAAGAAAAGAGGGGGAAGGCAACCAACCAGAGGGGGATGATATAAATATTGAAAATTTATGCTGGCGAGGTGAAAATCAAAACGCGGAAAGAGAATTAATGATTAGTTGTATTGAAAAGAAGGATAATAATGGAGATTTGAATGCGGTTCAGAGATCGGACGCGAGTATATACAGGGAGCAACAGAGTTGCGAAACGTTACAGGGTGCTTTCAAAGACGCGGAAAAAGGTAAAGACGGGTTCGTTATAATAGATAATTTGCTTTATCATAAAGAAAGAGTCACGGGGGATTGTGTTACGCAATTAGTTGTACCAAAGGTAAGGAGGGGGGAAATTTTAAAAATTGCACATGAATCAATTTTCGCTAATTATCTCGGCATGAAAAAAACAAAAGAAAGAATTCGTTATTCATTTTATTGGCCGAATATGTCACGGGATGTAGAGGACTATTGTAAATCTTGTAAAGACTGTCAGTTAAGGAGTAGAGAAAGGGCTAGCGATCAGATACCCATTGTCCCAATTGAGAGGCCGGAACTTCCGTTCGACGTTGTAAATATTGATATAATTGGAAAAATTTAACCACCTTCAGCGCGTCGACATCAATATGTACTTACCTTAGTGGATCAACATTCGCGGTGGCCGGAGGCGGTCCCGTTAAGAACAATTATGGCTAAAGCTACGTGCGATGCATTATTAGAAATATTTATGCGAACAGGGATACCACGCGTAATAGCGAGTGACCAGGGCAGAAATTTCGTATCAGGTTTAATACAGGAGTTTCATGCTAGGCTAGGAGCGGCTCCTAGATTTGCAACGCCAGGACATCCACAAAGCTCGGGATTAGTGGAGCGATATAACCAGGTTCTGAAACGCATGTTACACCATATAATTCGGAGCAATTCCAAAAATTGGGATAAACACATTCCTTATTTATTATTTGCCTATAGAGAAATTCCGAATAGTACCACGGGGGTATCGCCATTCAAATTAATGTACAGAAGGGAGGCGAGGGGCCCATTAGCAGTATTGAAATCTACATGGTCAGGAGAAATACCATTACCCATAAATCTGGGAAAGAGCGCGACCGAATATCTTCAAGAGCTAAAAATTAATTTAGAAAGGGCGGCGGAGCAAGCAGCAATAGTAGCGGAAGTTAAGCAGGGCTCGTATGCGAAGTACGCTAATCTGAGAGCGATTTACAAGGAATTTAGACCAGGGGACCAGGTATATTTATTAATCCCGGATTCCACGAACAAACTTTATGCTAGGTGGACGGGACCAGCCAAAATTGTAGCATGCTGTAAGCCCGATTCTTACAAAGTAAAATTAATGAACGGGAATGTTAAGAATATTCATGTAAATAAAATAAGAAAATTTATTCCTAGGGTACGGGCGGTGGGAGTAATCTTCGAAAATGAAGAAGAATTAGGAGAAGTCCATCCCACCCCTAGTGTGAATGATAATCCAAACTTGTTTAACATAGAAGAAGTAGATTTAAAGCACTTAGAAAATACAGAAAGAAAACAGATGTTCGATTTATTATACAAATATAAAGATTTATTTTCAAAAAAGGTACAAATAGCTAAGGTAGGCGAGCACAAAATTAGATTAAACGGCGAAGAAATGAAAAAGCCATATGTTTATAGAATTCCAGAGGCGTTGAAGCCACAAGTAGACAAACAAATCGAAGAAATGTTAGAGTTAGGACTGACCGAAGAGAGTGATGCGGAGGCGCCACACTCGGTAGTGTGTGTGATGAAGAAAGATGGGGCCCTCCGACTGTGTGTAGACTTTAGAACTTTAAATGCAGTTACTAAAACTGACGATTTTCCGATGGAAAACGCAACAGACCTTTTGTTCAATATTGGCAGGGCCAATGTAATAACTACAATCGACTTGCTAAAAGGATATTGGGCCATACCGCTGGAAGCAGAAAGCCAGGGTTTGGCATGTTTTAAGACTCACGGGGCTCAATATCGCTTCAAAGTGATGGCCTTTGGGCTCCGGAATGCAGCTGCGACCTTTCAGGGAGAAATGAATAAAGCGCTCTCAAAATACAAGAACTTTGCTAGAGCTTACATCGACGATATCGCTGTTTTTTCGGAAACGTGGTCTGAACATATGACGCACCTTGACGCGATATTTTCAAAATTACGAGAATTACGGTTCGCAGTGAACCTGAAGAAGTGCGCCTTTGCAAAATGCCAGATTAAATATTTAGGACATGTCATAGGGTCCGGCAGCCATCGAACCGACCCAGATAAAGTGGAAGCCATCAGAAAATTAGCCGTCCCACAAACAAAAAAACAACTTAAGAGTATCCTCGGTCTGTGTAATTATTACCGAGATTACCTGCCTAAGTATGCCGAAACAGCATACCCACTGACAGAACTTACTTACTCCTGAGAAATTGTGCTGGTTGGAGGAACATGACAAAGCGTTCAACGAACTAAAGAGGGGTCTCGTTGAGGCACCTAGTCTTTATACACCCGTTGTGGGGTTAGCATTCACCATTTAATGTGACGCATCTGCAATAGGCATCGGTGCATGTCTATCTCAAAAGAAGGATGAGAGACTATATCCAGTCAGTTATGCCAGTCAAAAGCTCACCAAAACTCAACAGGCTTGGCCGACCATTGAACGGGAGGCCTATGCGGTTATCTGGAGTCTAAAGAAGTTCGAGACTTGGATTTTTGGTTCGCCCGTGGAACTTATCACCGATCACAACCCACTGACTTTCGTCACCAAAAATGCTCCCCAGTCTTCCAAACTGCAGCGATGGGCTTTGGCTTTGCAGAAATATGACATTACTATTTCACACTGTCCTGGTGCTAAGTTGACGAACGCTGATGCACTGTCTAGACTGGAAACAGCAGACTAATAAAACTGACTGTAGACTTTTTATGGACAATTAATGACTTAAGAAAGACTTTTGATAGTTCACTTTTATTTACGCGGCAGCTGTAATTCTATACCATCTATTTCATATTAACTGTATTCTATATTCCATTTGTTATTTGTATTTAAGTATTTTGTATTATGAAACATTAATTGTATTTTTATATTGCAGTAGCTAGCAGGAGTTTCCAGAATTTCTCCGGAAAAAGTATAAGTATTGTTGTTTTGTATTTCTTTATATGTATATTGAGTTCCTCATGTTCATTAGTAGTTTAATAGTAAAGGAGGAAGTGTATTGACAATGCCAGTCTGGATTTCAGATTGAAATAGTGGCATACCCCTTTTTCAATCTTAGGTGGGGGGTGTCATGACTGGCAGCGCCAAAGTTTATGGCAACCCTTTTTTTTTTCTCTCGTCTACTGCAGAGTAGGAGAGACGGAGAGAGTTGTTGGCGGGAGGCCAAAGGATTAGGATGTGTACGTGCGGCGGGCACGGTATGAAAATAAAATATAGTTGGTAAAAGAACCAATAATAATATTGTAACTGCAGCTACTGATATCCTTATATATTTATGTGTGTCCATGTCTGTGTGAAGTTTCATCGTGTTCAATAAACTGGTTTATTGGAAATTAGTTGCATTCATCTGAGCCTATAGATATGTAAAGAACAAAAAATGGGATATTAATAAAATATCGGTTCTAAATTATAAAAAGCTACGAATGTGAAAGAACCAGGAGTAAAGTGTTGTAAAGGTATATGACACATACATACATTTATATGAAGACTAACCTCAACAGAACGTTTTTAGTTTAATAATGAATTTTAATGGAATAATTAGGCGAGGTCGGGTGACCTGCCCAGGGTGCTAAAAACTAAGGGCGAACAATATGCAAAATGCTTGATTAAAACTTATCAGCTTCTTTAAAAAGATATCATTTGTGGAGGTGCTCACAAAATCTTGCCCAGGCCGCCGTGGCTACAAAAGCCGCCTTTGTGAAAATACATGACAAACTGGAAGTCAAAATGTCAAGAATTATCATGTCTATGCTCAATGAGCTACCTGACTGTAACCGTGAGAGTAACAGTTTTGGTTTATTTTCGAACCGAAACTAAAACCATGATGTGTGTGCGCATCTCTTTATATAGTAGATGCTAGAATACTGTAATGATTGTTTTGTATATGATTTGTCTGTATAGTGTAACTTACTTGTCCTAATTAAAGTAGTATGTTACATAATACCAAGATTCTTTAATCTGAAAATCTTGCACCCACCCCCATGACGAGTTATGTCAACTGGCGATGATGGTAGGGGATTTCGACTTTATTTTTAAGCATAATTACCTTATCTATGGATAGGACAATGCCCGAAGATGGCTCATGGTAAAAAGTTTCTCTCTTTCATTTGGATTTGGAATGCAGGAAAACATGGAGCAGCAGATTGCAGTTTTGCTTAAACAAAAAGAAGAGTTGATAAAAGTGCTTCAAAATAAACTAGCAGGACCTCAGAAAATTACTGTTCCAGTTTGAAAAATTCAATGAAGATACTGAACAGTTTGATAGTTTCTTTGAACTTTTCGAAACATATCTGGATGTGCAAAAACTTCCAGAGGATATCAGAAACAAAGTTTTTATTTCCTCGCCGAGTCCCAAGCTTAATCAACTATAAAAAAAATTGATGGCTCCTGACATTCCTTCTGACCAAAGTTTAGTAAAATTAAAAGATGTATTAAATAAGCATCTTACACCCAAACCTTTAATTATTCCGTCGCGGCATAAATTTTTAAATCTGAAACAGCATGAGGGGGAAAGTATTAGTTTGTATATCGCTGAACTTAGAGCATTAGCAGTAAATTGCGAATATGATACAAACATGTTAAATACGATGCTGCGGAATGTATTTATAAATGGGTTAAGAGATAAAACGATTCTGGATAGATTATTCGAGGAGGCTAATATTGATCTAGAGAAAACATTGTAGATAGCATTAGCAATGGAAAAGGCATTTAAGGGTGCTAGTGATACTATGGGGCATGGTATAAATGCAGTGCAAGTAGGACAAAAAAATAATAAATTTTATAAGCCTGTAAACAAAAAATCCAATTTTTCTGAATGGCAGAAGAAATCTGAATATTGCAGCCAGTGCACAGGCACCCATAGAACAATGTGTAACGAAATTATTTTGTTTGACCCTGTAAATGAATAATTAATGCTTTGCACACCATATTCTACAAAAAGAATGTTTTAATGCACTTCATAATTATACTTCAATTTCATCAAGTTTTAAAAGATGTGGCATCATCAAAATGCACTTGAAACGATTATTTCCCATTGACTGTAATGTAACGGAATTCTTTTGAGTGTCCCTGTAAAAAAACTATAAGTGCTACACACTTCAGTTGAAATAGGGAACATGCTATAGATAACGACAAGAACATACAAAAATTTCAGAGCAATCAGAGCATATTTATGGGAGTTAGAGTACGGACAGACAGACAGACAAACAGAAGTCAAACTCTTTTCAACTAGGTTGGAAAGTGTTAATAAACATTTTACATAATTATCTGAGTTGACTTCAAATTTTTTCAACGGCATTTCGTCATATCTGTATTAATGCAATTCTTTAAATAACAGGTAAAATAATGGTAGGGTTTAAAGATATTTTTTTCTCTCTCCCAAATATTACAACTCCATTCCATTTTAAAATGTTGGGAGGGATACTCCCCTCCTAGGAAAAATTGAATTTCAAGCCCTGTGTTCTGATTTAAAAGCTGCTGTCCCGTGTTTTTGTGAAAGTAGAACTGGCAACACTAGCTTCAAGGTACAATTGTGAATACTGTCTACTAAATAATTTCTAAATTAGTGGTCCCCGCTTTTGCATTTTTAAATGAATCTATGAATGTTTGTGTAAGGTTGTTATGGCTAAGTGTTTCTTCCTTGTATGTAAGGCTTCAGTTTCTTTTTTAACGGCCTTAAATGAGAAATACATTGTACTCAACAATTTAATTGATTTCTCATAGACTAGTTTGTATTGAAAAAGAAAAAAAAAACTCCTTTTAATCAACAATCTTTTATATTCCAGGGTGAGTTTACTTTATTTCTTTTAGAAATACATTCTCAACAAACAAAAATAGCTAAGAAAACAAATTTTTATTATATTAAAAAATGTTATTGTATGAAAATATATTTCCTAAGTACAATAAAAAAAAAATATATACATTAAATCTTAGAGCAAATAAGTGAAAATTATCCAAAACAGCGAATAAACTTAGTTTAAATTATTTCAATAAACTAAATGAAAATTATTTCTGATTATTGATTATTTGAAACCTTTTAACATATTTTTATCATACTTTAATATAAACTAAGTTTTAACTGCTAAGTTCATCTAAGAATCTCATATTAAAATGAAATGAAATTCGTATAGTAAAAATTGTCATGGCTGAAAAACTGCCTATCTAAAGGATTGTAATATATGTCTTATTTCTCACTATCAATCAGAATCCAAAACCACCCTAGATCTGAAACACCACCCTTTCGGTAGGACTTCACTTATCACTTGTCCAACAGATGTTTCCTTTTACCTCCCTCCTGCTCTTACAAACAGAAACACAATGACGTACTTATTGGCTATCATTATTCAACCACCCAGAGCAAGTTGTCATTCTGATCATCCCCAAGACTATCGCTCTTTTAACCCTTTATATCCTGAATTAATTTTCCAGCTACTTTTTAATTGTATTTTTGCATCATTGGATAAGTTTTAGTGCAGAATAAACATAGGAAAGAGGAAAATAATTTTTATAGTGTTTTAGTGGTTAATTATGCAACTGTAACCCATAAATTTTTTACTCTACGATATAAATTAAAATAGTAAATTTCAAATAGTAAACTTCAAATAAAATATAGGAAATGTTCACCTGTAGAATATAGAAAACAATAGAAAATAATAGTACTAAATAACCGGTAATAAACCACTAAAATTACTCAAATGAAGAACAACATGATGTCAATTCTATTGCAAAATGGATTTCGAATGTAGCGTGGCAAATGTAAAATCCCTACAATGCAAAGAAAGAGGATATGTGCTTGAATTTGCCATCTCCTGCCTGCTGTCAGAAATACACTCTTTGTGCCATTGTGAATACCATTAGGAAAATCGGTCATATTATGAATATATGGGTGTTTTATTAAAGCGGTACTTATAAGTACCGTCAGGATAAAAAGGGTTAAACCGGTTTTATTGCCATATTTGGCAAGTCTAACATAGTTACACTTAAAGCATCTAGCCCCTGATCTTTGGCTATGATTTCAAAAAATGGATCGCTTTATGCACATGCATGCTTGTCTGATACTTTAAAATTCTGTTCTAAGCTGTCTCACAATGAGAGCGTATAGCTCTGTGGCAGTGGCGCAGCCAGAATTCGGTTCTAGGGGGGGTTTTGAGTTTCTGATATAGGTGGTCGCCGGTTATATGAATCACCGGTTAATGGAATCAGTCATTTAAATGAATGAAATCATAATGCTTTTCTCCGCAATTACGTTATTTATGATTCATTTAAAAAGTGTTTACAATATTAGAATTACAAACTATAAAATACACCAATAAAATAACACAAAACTAGGTTAGATTTATAAAGTGTTTAAAAATGATGAGGCGAAAACTTTAAGATGGAAGAGCACAGTACAGCAAATAGTTTTTACATAGAAAATGACAGAGTTGCAATCCATTTGTTCAATCAAAAATACAGATAGTTTCATTGCAAGAGAATCCCGAATTCTTATTCCAAACTTTAATAATAATGAAACAATTTTAACAAAATTTTCAATAGATTTACTTACCTTGCTTTTTGCCAAATGCAACAACTCAATTAGGTAATCGATGTTTTGGACTGTAGTTGATATTAAACATGGTATTGTAGACTAAATTAGTGTACTTTACATGAAATCGAATTTCACATTAAGTAATGTAAATCTAATGAAAATTTCGTTAAAATATATTTATTATTGTTACAGTTCTCTAAAAATATCAGAGTTTGAATTGAAGTCGTATCTATATTAATATTATAAAACAGTAACGTTTGTTCCTTTGCAGGGGTTAATTCTGGAACTACAGAACGGATTAAAAAAATTAATTGGTCATATGAGAGTTTTATTCGCGTACAAAGGGTTCCACACAAAATATCAGAATTGTTCAAAGATAATATACTCACATACCTAAAACAATACCACATGCCATAATTTAATTTTATTGGTATTGGAATGAAAAACAATGAATATATCTCTCTGTAAAACAAAGATCTTGTACAAAGTTTAAACTTGGCAGAGAATCAATCACGCTTCGGAAGAAGTCGCCGAGTTTCACACGAAAAGTTACTTGTCAATTATACTTGACGTAATAGTAGACAATTTTAAAGCATTAAAAAAGTATTCTGAACAATGTTAAACTTTCCGATTCATTTTCAAAAATGAAATCATATGCAGGCATGATAATTCAAGTGATTTGTTATCGAAAAGTTTTTTCATTATAAATGAATTATATATTGAATTATAATTATAAAGCGATTGTTATCTCAAAATTACTGACTTTTAATGTCTTGGAATTATTTTATGAATATGAATTATTTTTCAGTATTTGCCTTCAATAATTGAATTCAGTTGGAATGAAAAATGTGGACTATCATTCGTCTTACCTAAAGCAAAGATCTTGTACAAAGTTTAATCTTAGCATTGTGCCAAGCGTGCCTTAAAAGGAGGTCGCAAAGTAGCAACACTGGCAAAATCCTCAAACAAGGGCGACCCCCGATTTGGCGATTTTTTTGACGCGCGCCAACCTAAAAAACGGGAACCTCCAAATTCCACCCAATCAGAACACGTACTTTTCGGCAGACAAGTCACTACTTACACAATTCCTAGGCCAATTTCTTTCACAAAGTAAATACTGATTTTATTTCGTTTTACTGCTATTTACAAAGTTTTGAAAAGTTTTTTTGCGAAATTTCTCCATTTTTACATACTTTTAGCAATATTTTCATTCAGATTTTTTAATTTTTACAATTTTTAACTATTTTTTCCTCCGGATTTTTCCATTTTTACAAATTTTTACCTCCGGATTTTTCCATTTTTACAAATTTTTACCTCCGGATTTTTCCATTTTTACAAATTTTTACCTCCGGATTTTTCCATTTTTACAAATTTTTAGCTATTTTTTTCCTCCGGATTTTTCCATTTTTACAAATTTTTAGCTATTTTTTCCTCCGGATTTTTCCATTTTTACAAATTTTTAGCTGTTTTTTCCTCCAGATTTTTCCATTTTTACAAATTTTTAGCTATTTTTTCCCCCAGATTTTTCCATTTTTACAAATTTTTAACTATTTTTTCCCCCAGATTTTTCCATTTTTACAAATTTTTAGCTATTTTTTCCTCCAGATTTTTCCATTTTTACAAATTTTTAGCTATTTTTTCCTCCAGATTTTTCCATTTTTACAAATTTTTAGCTATTTTTTCCTCCAGATTTTTCCATTTTTACAAATTTTTAGCTATTTTTTCCCCCCAGATTTTTCCATTTTTACAAATTTTTAACTATTTTTTCCCCCAGATTTTTCCATTTTTACAAATTTTTAGCTATTTTTTCCTCCAGATTTTTCCATTTTTATAAATTTTTAGCTATTTTTTCCTCCAGATTTTTCCATTTTTACAAATTTTTAGCTATTTTTTCCTCCAGATTTTTCCATTTTTACAAATTTTTAGCTATTTTTTCCCCCAGATTTTTCCATTTTTACAAATTTTTAGCTATTTTTTCCTCCAGATTTTTCCATTTTTACAAATTTTTAGCTATTTTTTCCCCCAGATTTTTCCATTTTTACAAATTTTTAACTATTTTTTCCCCCAGATTTTTCCATTTTTACAAATTTTTAGCTATTTTTTCCTCCAGATTTTTCCATTTTTACAAATTTTTAGCTATTTTTCCCCCCAGATTTTTCCATTTTTACAAATTTTTAGCCATTTTTTCCCCCAGATTTTTCCATTTTTACAAATTTTTCCCCCAGATTTTTCCATTTTACAAATTTTTAGCTATTTTTTCCCCCAGATTTTGCCATTTTTACAAATTTTTAGCTATTTTTTCTTCCAGGTTTTACCATTTTTACAAATTTTTAACTATTCTTTCCTCCCGATTTTTACAAAGAATTCGCAAATTTAACAGTCAATTTTTTCCTAACAAAAAATACCCCTTAAACTTTGTAAATTGCAACAAAACGAAATAAAAACAACGTTTACGTCGTGAAAGAAACTCTCATACAAATTGTGTAAATAATCACTTCTTTGCCACAAAGCACAAATATTACAATTGGACAAAATCTCTAAATTCCTAATTTTTTAAATACGTAAAATTCATTCACGCAGCGGTCAGCAACTTATGTATGTACGCTTCGCGTACATTAACCGAAAAAAAACATCACTGGATGCATGAAACTCACTGTACAGCAATCTCTAGAATGCATGAAACTCATTCACGCAGCGGTTAGTAACTTATGTATGTACGCTTCGCGTACATTAACCAAAAAAAAACATCACTGGATGCATGAAACTCGCTGTACAGCAATCTCTAGAATGCATGAAACTCATTCACGCAGCGATCAATAACTTATGTATGTACGCTTCGCGTACATTACCGAAAAAAAAACATCACTGGATGCATGAAACTCACTGTACAGCAATCTCTAGAATGCATGAAACTCATTCACGCAGCGGTCAGTAACTTATGTATGTACGCTTCGCGTACATTAACCGAAAAAAAACATCACTGGATGCATGAAACTCGCTGTACAGCAATCTCTAGAATGCATGAAACTCATTCACGCAGCGATCAATAACTTACGTATGTACGCTTCGCGTACATTAACCGATAAAAAACATCACTGGATGCATGAAACTCGCTGTACAGCAATCTCTAGAATGTACGAAATTCGTTCACACAGCAATCAATAACTTATGTATGTATCCTGTACACATTATCAAAAACAAAAAAACAACACTCGATGCACGAAACTACCTCTACAGTAATATCTAAAATGCAAGACACACACTTATCAAATAAAATCAATAAAAATTCACTTACTTTTATTTTTCAAATTTACCCTTTTTTTTAAGGCTTTGGTTTGTCATAATCGCTATCGCCGATCACTTCTGATGAGGCAGCAGTATTTATACAAAAATAACCCTTAAACTGATGTATATTGACGATATAAGCAGGCACTTGATGTCAAGCACACAAGTCAGATGTATCTTCTCAAGAAACAAACAAACAAACAAACAAACCCTTAAACTGCTCACTCAAGAGGACAAAATTCAAATTTACCTCTAAATAATCTATCAAAAACACCTAAAATATTCTAAATTTTCATTAACAACACACTACACACACTATTTCAAATTCACACTTGCCGCTTCGCCGAATTCTTCATAAAAAAACAACACGTCAAAAGATTAAATTCACTTCACTTCGCAAATCCCAGAGTTCAAACAAAAATAAACATGCGATGTGCCGTGATGCAACACTAAAGTCGGCCCAAACAACTTGGGACTTGATTTGAAAACCTCTCACTGTCCAATAAATTCAGCCTTTCTTCCATACACTGTTAAAAATATCATGAAAAATTACCTCTGTTTATAAAGGCTCTCTATTTTCTGACCAATGAGAATGCTACATGAACGCCCTTGGCGTTCTCATTGGTCAGAAAATAGAGAGCCTTTAAAAACAGAGGTAATTTTTCACGATATTTTTAACAGTGTATGCTTCCTTTTTTGGGCCTAATAAATTCCGAAATTATCGGTTTCATTCTCAAAAACATTTTTACGGTATAGCGCACCTCTATCTAACTCATCACTCTCTGAATCCAACAATACGGCACACAATAAACCAACCAACCCAACCAAACGAACGTAATTCACTCATAAACCAATCAAATTTCTAGATCAAACCGTAGTAGGCGGGGAAGAAATGCAAGGAACAAACCGGTAGCAAGAAAAACTCATTTATCGCTTTGCCAAATTCGACGCAGCCAAGCATCGCCCTTGTTTGAGGATTCAACCGCAACACTATTTTGATACATTCCGTTGGTTTCTAGATGGGTTTTTAATTAATATCTCAACTAACTGCAGACACGTTTTTTCGAAAATCATCACCAACAATCCTTAGGTGATTCTGCGTCGATAACCTTTAACTCCCCCGCTGAACGCCAGAAAAATAAGACACATGAGTGATCTTATAATAGTTCCGTTTTTACTTTTTAAGTATGGAATCTTAATACTGCTATCAAAATTCTGGTATCCATCTCCTCTCGAACATAGGCTATATTTTATACAACAATTTCCAAACAATATTTTCAGTACAATTTCCAAAGGGATGCAAGAACAAAAATCATTCTAAAATTGCGGTTTTTACGATATTGTTGGTTCTAGAAATTTGAAATAGCGGTTACTTTAAAAAGATGTAAATGCTAACTAAAAATAGTTTTCAAAAAGTTCGAAATTTAAAAAGGGGAAAGGAGCAGGAAACGTTCTACATTACAATTTATTTGTACAGTTAGGGCTAGAAACATGAAATTTGGCATAGTTGTTACTTTACAGTCTTAAATGCTAGCCCAGAACAGTTTGCAGGAGCAAAAAAAAAGTTCTAAAACTACTATAATGTTATACAGTTGGTATAGAAGCTTGGAATTTGGCATGGTGGTAACTTTTGGGATGTAAATGCGCTCTAAGAACGATTTCTAAAGAAATTCTAAATTTAAAAAGATGAAATGAGCGGAAAACGGTCTGGAAATGATCTAAAAACAATTAATTAGCAATTGTTTGTGCTAGATATGTGAAATTTGGCACGGCTGTTGCTCTAGAAATGTAAATGATCATCCAGAACAGTTTTATAAAAATTCGAAATGTTGAAGGATGCAAGAACAAAACAGTTCTAAAATTGCTATTTGTCTGATACAGTAGGTATAAATTCTTGGTTTTTGACATAGTGGTCTTTTAAGATATAAATACTTGTTCAAAACGGTTTTTAAAAAATTCAAAATTTAAAAAAGTGAAATGAGCAAAAAACGTTCTAAAAATGTTCTAATTCATAATATATTTAGAATTTTTAGTGCTAGAGTCTTGAAATTTTATATGGATGTTACTTAAGAGACGTAAATGCTCGCCAAGAATTCATTTTTTCAATTCGAAATTTTAAAAAATGCAAGAGTAAGAAGCATTCTAAAGTTGCGATTTATGCGATACAATTGGTATGGAAATTTGGAATTTGGCATGATGATTACTTTTATGTTGTAAGTATATAGCATGCTTCCTTAGAACATTTTTTTTTTAATTCAAAATTTAAAAGGATTAAATGAGCGGAAAACTTTCTAAGTGTTCTAAATTATGATTTAGTTGAAACTGTCAGTGTTAGAAACTTAAAATTTAGTATAGATAATACTTTTAAGATGCAAATGCTCAGCATAAAGAGTTTATTATAAATGGGAAATTTAAAGGTATGAAACAGCTGAAAGTATTCTAAATTACGATTTATTTAGAACCGCACGTCATATCGCGCCTTTCGAAGACGATCTTTTTTCTATGCTAAAAGTAACTAAACGTCAGTATTTCAACACAATCTTTTAAAAGCATCTCTAAAGATCAAATTTACAGTGCCTACAATAAATTGGAAACATTCTGATGAATAAAAGTATTTTTTTTAAATCTCATAATTTGTCGATGGAAATGCTAAAAGAACATGTTTCGGCGTGGGTTCGCTCGGCTTCAGCTCCTGTTTTCACAATTAAATGTGACTAAGTCTGTGACTTAGTATTTTTTTATGTGACTCTGTGTTTCTGTGAGTCTGTTCTCTTCGACTTCAGTCAAAGACTTAGATTTTTACAAGGAATTTTAAAGAGGGGCTGGATACAGTTATATTTACAATCGAATAAAATTTCAGAGAGTTCGGAGGTTCGGACAATAATTTTTTGTTGCTGTTATTTAAAAAAAAAAAAAAAGTGAGAAGAAAGCATTTTTTTTTTACAGCTAGATATTAATATTTTTCCACGGTCTGTAAAACCATTATATTTATATCTGATGAAAAATTTATAGAATTCAGACAACAGTGGTTATTTTTTTAAGAACTATGAAACAAAAGACCCTTACGAGGAAAAAAAAACAAAACAAGAAAGTGTCTTTTAAAATTGCTTTTCCCCCTAATAATCAATATTTTTTAGCAAAAATTTCATTTTAAAATATAAAATCGATATAAGATATTTAATCAGACAAATTTGAGATAATTATCATAGGTCCGGGCACCTCCGGACGGGTCAGTTAGTATAATTTTAATGACAGGCAGGTAGCATTCGTTAAAATGTAATAAGTGTAAATCAATGTATAACTAATTTATTGCTGATAAATTTAAATTAATGCATGATTAACGTAAAATTGTATGTAATTATAGTTAATATTTTTCTAAGAAAACGCCTCTTTTTTCAAAATCCATACTCAAAGGCAGGGCTTAAATTCTAGCAAAAAGAGTACCGGAGCTCTAATTTTCAGCAGTAATAACAACCATCAACCCAAACCCACCTTCATTAGAAGGAGGGATGCATTATGGTTGTTATCCCACCCGCATATTTATGTTTCATACATTATTTGTAAAAATTAAATAGAGCAAAAAACATTGAAATTGGAAATGAGGAATTTTCAGAAAATCCTACACGCCAAGAATGTCTTTATATGCAGTGGTCAATTCAGAGGATGGCCCGGAGAGACATTCCCAACGGAGAATTGAAATGTCCCCCCCCCCCCCCCCCAGAAGATTTGAGATTTTATGCTTTCAATGATCAAAAAGGGGAATTTTTTATCCCGGAACCACAGAAATCCCTTCCGGAGAGAAGTGTCTGAATTCCACACTGTTTATATGAACTAGTAAAATATAAAACTGGAGCAGTGCGCCTGTGAGCTTCATCGCAAATTTACAATGTTTTACTAACACGAGCAAATTACAGAGACTAAACATAACAATACCACGAGTAAAAATAGCAGATACAATTAATTAATGGTTAATTCTGGAATTTCTCATTGCTGTTCGAAAACCATTGAAACAAAAAACAATTGAGTCTACATCTGCAATAGCTAGACAGATACATGTTCCAACGTGTGCGACACGCTACGTCAAATATGTAAACGCTTTGGTAGGTCTTAGATATAACTGGGAGCAAAAAAAAAACATTTGAAACTGAAAGAGACTTATAAAGTGTATGTTTTATTTTTTCCCTGGAATTCGATGGTCTGTTACTGTTTCGAACATGGAACAAAGACTGAAATGCAATTAAGAAACGGCCCACTGTATACTATATAATAACTCAAAGAGTCTGTGTGGCAGTATATGACCCTTCTTTTACTATAAGACGGCTCGACAAAGAGACGCAGTCTAAATAACCTGTTTTGACTTAACCGATGCATGTAATAGGCGCTTTCACAGTTTAAATAGAATTTCCGCTGCTTAATTGAATCACATTGTTGAATAGAATTTGATTTAATAAAGCGGCGGATTTTATCAAGGCGAAAAGGCCAAAAAATTTTACTTTAACTTTAGTTTTGACTCCTATAAGCAGCAAATATAGAATTTTTTTTAGCTCTGGGGGGGTTTTAACCCCCAAACACCCCCTTGGCTGCGCCACTGCTCTGTGGTATGTCATTTCTCTCACAGTTCTGTGGTCTTGAGTTTGACTCCAAGCGGCAGAAAGTTTGAAAAGATAGAAAGTTTTATTTTCCAATATTTATTTGAATTATAAAATAATTTGGATGAAAAAATGCAAATTTTCCATTTTTCAATATGTAAACTATGGAAAGTTTGAAACAAAATGGAAATAAATATGAAATTTGGTTATAAAAATTAATTTGAAATGAAAAATTTCTATTTTTCAATATTTAATTAAGCTGTAAAATAATTTGTACCAATATTAACAATTTATACAATGTAAATTTTTGAAATTTTAACGAGTTTCATGCTTTTTAGAGATTGCTGCATCCAGTGATGTATTTTAAGTTGTTATATGTGCACAGCGCTTAAACATGCATTATTGACTGCAGCTTTAATGAGATAATTCGTGCATTCTAGAAATTACTGCAAAGCGAGTTTCGTGTGTCCAGTGATGTTTTTATTTGTTAATGTGCACAAAGCGCTCATAAGTTAATGACCGCTGCTTGAACGAATTCTGTGCAGTTTAGAGATTATTGCAAAGCAAGTTTCATTTTTTTCGGTTAATGTGCATGCAGCGCTCATACATAAGTTACTGACCACTGCCTGAATGAATTTCATGCATGCTATTGCTGCAAAGCGAGTTTTGTGTGGCCAGTGATGTTATTTTCAGTTAATGTGTGTGAAGCCCTCATACATAAGTTACTGACCGCTGCTTCAGTGAATTTCGAGCATTCTAGAGATTGATGTAAAGTGAGTTTCGCGTGTCTAGTGATGCTTTCTTTTGTTTAATGTACGAGAAGTGCTCATACATAAGTTACTAACCATTACTTGAATGAATTTTGTGCATTCTAGAGACTGCTGCAAAGCAGGTTTCGTGTGTCCAGTGTTGTTTTTTTTTATGTTAAATTGTTTTGAACCATGAAAAAATTGTTAAAAATCTGTAAAAATTGAAAAATCCAGAGGAAAAAAAGTATTTTAGTAAAAGTCTGAAATTGAATTTTTTTAAGAATGCTTAAAAATTGTCGTAGAAAGCAAAAAAACCCTAAAAATATTGAAAATCGTAAAAGAAAATATTTAGTTTTATTAGGGTAAATGTTTTAAACTGAAATCCTTTTACGAATTTTAAAAAATTGCCTCAAAATGGAATAAAATTAACATGATTCTCATTGGAACTACCTATGTAAAAACAATATGCTGCATGTGTGCAGCACGATCCTTTTTATGAAATCGTAGCCGAAGTGAAGTGCGGGGCTAAACGCTTGTGTTACACTCGTCCCAATGTCTTTTTACTTCCTAACCAAGGAAACTGTTTGGTAAATTCAGAAAGAGGACTTTCTATACCTTCTTTTTTACGAAACAAAAACAAAACCCACAAACTATAATTCTTTACTCACGCCGTCAATTCTAAAATAATTAAGACGTAGTTACTTTCGAATTATACATTTTTTTCGCCCTATTATGTACTTGACAGGACACAATTAAAATATAGAATCACTATACATACCCCTATGCATGTTGACAGGTTGTTTTAACAGACAAAATTCTTTAATATAGGATGTAAATATAAAACTAAAGAACAGAGAATCACGAGCTTCTTCTGAAAGAAGACAGACATTTTACAACACGCTTTATAAGTTGGCAGCACAGCGCCTACGAATCTTCATCGCCTGAGATAAAGAATAACTTATTTAGATGGTCTTAATAGAAGGTCTATGTTCATCGAACAGACTTAGTAGAGAGAATTTTAAAAGTTTGATTGATTGGTTGGTTCGTTGGTTGTATTTGACTGATGCTGTATCCAGTAATCTCTTTAGGGGGCTATTCAGGACTGAAGATCAGGCGGAACGCGGGCGATGGAGATTAAAGTATGGAGTGAGTCTCTACTGTGAATGAAATTGAAAGGCCCGCGTTCATTATCATTGATTTGGACGTCCAAATCAATAATAATGAACCCGCGAAATTCTGGTCCGTTGTGCTCTAGGCATGCAGGCTTGAGTTGCAAACGAGTCGTTGCATAATTAAGGATTGCAATGTCGGCAATGTTTCCCCAAAGCACGTGACTCTGACGTCAGTAGGAATAGGGCCGAGGCTAACGAAAAACAAAGGCTGCCGCGGTGCTTTACGTGAATCTTTTTTTACAGACCGCGGGAGTCACGTGATACTCGAATCCACCAATGCAGGTGTACGAAAAGAGCATCACGTCACACTAGCGGTCTGTAAAAAAAGATAAGTGGAATGCACCGCGGTAGCCTGTCTTTTTCGTTAGCCTCGGAATAGGGCGAGGCTAACGAAAAAGAAAGGCTACCGCGGTGCTTTACGCGTATCTTTTTTTACAGACCGCGGGAGTCACATGATGCTCGAATGCACCAATGCAGGTGTACGAAAAGAGCACACGTCACTCTAGCGGTCTGTAAAAAAAGATAAGTGGAATGCACTGCGTTAGCCTGTCTTTTTCGTTAGCCCTCGGAATAGGGCCGAGGCTAACGTAAAAGAAAGGCAACCGTGGTGCTTTTCGCGTATCTTTTTTTACAGACCGCCGGAGTCACGTGATGCTCGAATACACCAATGCAGGTGTACGAAAAGAGCACACGTCACTCTAGCGGTCTGTAAAAAAAGATAAGTGGAATGCACTGCGGTAGCCTGTCTTTTTCGTTAGCCTCGAATAGGGTCCATTCTGGGAGGAGGAAGAGGATGGAGTTCAGAATGGGCCCAAATCCTGAGTTGAGGCAATTTTCTTTCATTTGACATTTGTCAGTCCCGGACGCTAATTTCCAAACCCTCAACCTTTGGGCACCCTTGGCGTAAAGGGAATGTCGCCAAATAACTTGGCCAGAGGAGATTGCAGCGCGCATGCGCGCTACTTGTTTGGAGTTGGCTTTGGGAGGGCTGGGGCTCGGCTAGCTCAAATGTTGAGTTTTTGTAAATGTAAATGTATTCGGTATTCATTCGTATTGTGAATTTCAGATGTGCTTGAAGATGTTTACTTTTCGTTTTTCATCTTCAAGCGCATCTGAAATTCACAATAGGAACGAATACCGAACCGAATACATTTACATTTACAAAAACTCAACATTTGAGATTTGAGCGAGCACTCCCAACGCCAACTCCAAACAAGCAGCGCGCATGCGCGCTGCGCCAAATTATTTGGCTATATTCCCTTTTCGCCAAGGGTGTCCAAAGGTTGAGCGTTTGGAAATTAGCCTCCCGGTCTAACATTTAATATCTCTTAAAACATTTCTTCGATTTAAAAATCAGATCCGAGTATTTATCAAACATTTCTCTATGATAATATCCATTTTCGTCTTTTTGTATGCGGTAGTTTTCTTAAAATAAGCGAACAAAGACCTCCGGTCACAAAATATTCCTTTACTGCGGTGACACTGTGTTCTTTAGTTACTTTTTTTTTAGAATAGAGAGGTAAAATTTATAATGTTTGAATTATGAAATTAATAACCAAAACATTTTAAATTATAAACTATAACTGAAATTGATTTCTAGAAGCTTCAAATATGTGAACCTAAAATTCAGCTCCTCCCAAGGACGCCCATAGGAGGGGGGGGACCAAAGAGGAGCTTGAGCCCCTCCCCCTCCCCCCTGCTATATTTTGGTAAAGTCAAACTTTTTTTCAATATGAATCAGTTGTAAAGTTTGAAAATTGTAATTTTATCTTGTAAAAAACAAAGTATAGTAAAACCTGCCTAGATGAGATCAGAAAACCCCGGAAGAAATTTCCATTTTAGACGGGTTTACAGCTTAGCAGATATAATTTTTGGGAATACATTTTGTCATAACGATGTTTTTTGTTTTTGTTTTTTTCTATTAAAGCTGGATTCTGTTTCATACAGGTTCTGTTTTTATAAGGTTTTAATTAGTCCTTTCGATTTTTTTTGTTTTGTTTTCACAGAGAGGGAAAACACGAGATCGAAAATAAGTCCAGTTTTAGATAGATTGTTATCTTAGCTGGTATAACTGTATGTTTTTTTTTTACTTCGTGATCATAACAATTTATTGCATAAGGAAGGATTTCGTTATAAACAGGATCCATTTTCACAGGTGTAATAGTAAAAATAATTTTGCGTGAACAAAATGCTCAGCTATTAGAGACAGATTTAACAATAAGATATAAATTATACAGTACATTTCTTAATTGAAAAATTCATTTTCTTGAATCTAATAAGGATTGGAATCCTGAATGTGTTGTGTTGTTCGCAGCCCAAAGCCGAAAATTATATTTGAAGTCAGCCCAAAAGGCCGTATCCAGCAGGGATATAAACAGAAATCTTTTTTGACAATAGGGCCGTAGGCAGAGGACAACAGGGGGGGAGGGGGAAGGAGGTACGGGGCCGAACACCCCTCCCCCCCCGCCGAAATAAGTTGAAAAGTGATAATGTATTGTTTCATATACTTTCATTTAAAAGAAAGCCATTGTAGCTTATAATCTATAAAGTTGTCTCCTTCTCTCCTAAATTCTGATTACGATTCTTGCTTGACAATAAATTAATTTTGCTTGAGACAATCTCAAACAAAGTTTTTTTTTCATAATTTGATTTTTATTTTAGCATCAATTCCCTATTACTGCCAAGGCACGTGCGGCACTTTACCAGAACCCACATATTTAAGGGGCCCAAAAATTTGTGTTTCAAATCAATTTTATTGTAAACAATCTTAATAGAATAAGAAATTGAAATTTCTAGATTCATTACACAACTTATGTAAGCTAAAATTGTCAGTGATATCATAAGTATATTTATAATTTTTCTTCTCATTTGAAGACTTAAGTTTCTCATAGTGCGCCCAATTTATTTCAGCTTCTTCATATGTGTTTTAAACGTGTTTAAAAATGTTTTAATTTAAATTCCTACTATTAGCTCACACTCTCTATATATATATCTTATTCAAATTTTCAATCGTTAATAAAATATTTTCTATTCATCCACTCAAGTTCAAATAATTTTTTTAAAACTTGTAGTGGATGACACTTTATGTTAATACAGTTTTTTCAAATATTAATTCATTAATTAAATTTAATTAATTAATTTTAGTTTTAAATGGGAAAAAAAAATTCCTCCCATTGTTTTCATAAATGAAATGAAAGATTTATCTCAAATGAGTGATGCCACAGAAATAAAATACCACAACGATGATTATAAAATAATGTTCAATAAAGATAACGTGGGACGTTAATGCTGAACGGGTTTATTTTATATATTTATGACTAAAAAGTAGGAATTGACTTAATATATATATATATATATATATATATATATATATAAACTTGTTTTATGACTATCTTATTTATAAAATATCATTTTCTTTGGGTTGCGTATGTTTTTAAAGTTCGTGCAACATTAGTTCATGTTTATTTAACATGATATTTGTGTCTGTCAAGTTAATTTTTACGAAAAAATTTCAATAATAATAATAATAATCCAACTTCAGTTCACATTTATTCTCAGTCTTTCATTTAAATGGGTGCATTACATAGTTATATTCATACACTTCTCATTCACAGTATTTGTAAAAATGTGATAATCTACGATTAGGGCCAAAAATATTTTCTGTTGCCATGGCCCAAAATTTTGATGGTCAGGGTCTGTTCAGGATAAACAAACTTTCTTTGCAAAATCTCTTTTTTAATACCAACAAAAATTTAACTCAAAACCTTAGGGGTAGCAAACATTCCTTCTTGATCTCCCCCTTCCCTTCGTATACATGCTCCTGGGATTTTGATCAAACGTACGGCTATTAACCTTCAAGAAATATATGTTAAAAAAAACTCACCAAATTTGTGAAGGAAGGGACAAGTTAAGAATTAATTGGAAACTAAACATCAGATTTCAATTTTTTTATAAAGAGTTAAAGTTATTGAATTATGGCTAACAATATTACTGGACTTTTTTTAAAAATGGTAAGTAAAATTGTAAGAAAATTTATTTTTAACCTGTGAATTCATTTAATGCTTCTTTTGTTAAATTTTTCAAATGGTAAAAATGCCGATACGAAAGTGTGTCGTGTCAAAATAAGAGCGATTAGAAAAGAACACTATTCGTAATATTGTACTTTCATAGAAGAGTAATTAAGAATTTTTATCTCGTACTCTTTTATCTCGTATCACTCGTACTCTGAAATATTGAAAAAGGCATCTTCCTCCATGCTCATCAACGGGAAACTTTCTGACACATTTTTAAACGCAAAGGCATTAGACTGGCAGGCCTGACTATGGAAGAGATTTGGAATCGAGATGAGTTTTCCATTTTTTGATAAGTAGATTATTTATTGAGTTATAACTGATTCTGGTAACGTATTAACGACTCATTTTTCGCGCTTCTCAGGCTGCCGCATCGGGAATCCGATTAAAAACGCCAACTTGGTCAGTGCTTTCTGAAAGATTTTCTACCTTTACAAAAAAAGGGAAAACGTGTTTCGATTCCAAAGTTTCTGAATAAAAAGACCTGTGAATTTCATGAGTTTCCGATCAAAAATGAATTTAAAAAATATGTGATAAAGTAGCCAGTTTGTATTTGAGAACAGCCTTAAATCTAGAAAAGCACGTAACGTAAATAAAAATAGTTCGCTAGTAAAAAGACCAGGAACAAACAAATCAACAGGAGATTATTATTTTAGTATTACTACTGGGCATCTTTAAAAGACCCTTCCAAAACCGAAAATCAACAATCTTGCTTAACATTGCCATTCACAAAAAAAAAATCAGTTCGTACATTTGCTGATTTGGCGATAATGTTTAATGTCACTGCGCACTAATATACCTCCTTAGTCTTGGCATCATCTGTGTAAGAGAGTTAAATATTCTTTAAATTAATGAAACTACTTCTAGATCTTGGCAATTGAGCATATTATACGTATTCAATTATCCACTAAAACATGTATGGAACTGTTTTTCAGTCATTTGAAAATAGATTTATGGTCTCAAGTAATTTTGATCTCAGGACTGAGAGGCATATGGGGCTAACGAGAAAACAAATTCGTTGCGTGTCAGAAAATAAAACAAATTTATCTCAAAAAGAAAGAAACAAAGTCAGTTTTTTTTCACTGCGACCACTTCGGAAGGGGAATGGAGCTGTTACCCCATAACCCCTACCCCTTGTGTACTAATATGGGACTAAAGAAAATAGAGTGGGTTGTCCATTGCATGACAAAAAAAATAATTCTAATTTTATCTCAAACATAAAGAAAAAAAATCGGCACTTTTTTCAATCCATTTTTGACCGTTATGGGAGGTGGGGGTCTGTGCCCCATCAGCCCCTTCCTCCTCTTTGGATATGCTGTGGTGTTACTCTGTACTACTATGAGAGTAAAGGGAAGAAAGCGGGTAGTCTGTTGTATAACAAAAAATAAATTATCTCAAAGAAGAATAAAACAGCATTATTTTCATGAGATGTTCGACTATTTCGGGTAAAGGGGGCCCTCTGTAACCCCATCAGCCCCTTCCCCTTTTTAGATACGCTATGATGTCAATGTGAACTAATATGGGGCTAAATGAGAAGAGAGTGGGTAGTCTGTTTTATAATTAAAAAAAAAAAAAATACAAATTCATCTCAAAGAAGAAAACAGCACTTTCTTCATGAGATTTTCGAATATTTCGAGAGGGGGGAGGGAGTGGCTGTAACCCCATCAGCCACCTTTTCCTTTTTTGGTATGCTCTGATGTCAATGTGGACTAATATGGGACTAAAAAGAAGAGAGTGGATAGTCTGTTCTATGACAAAAAAAAATACAAATTTATCTCAAAGAAGAAAAAAACAGCACTATTTTCATGAGATGTTCGACTATTTCGGGAAGGGGGGCTGTAACCCATCAGCCCCCTTATCCTTTTTAGGTATGCTCTGATGTTATTATGGACTAATAAGAGGTTAAAAAGAAGAGAGTAGGTAGTCAGGGCCGGCACAAAGTCATTTTGGCGCCCGTGCGAGCACCCATCGGGGCGACCCCCCCCCCCCCCGCGCACCCACACGCAAGAAAAATAGAAAAATTGCTTGACTTATATTCTTCTTTTTTTTAAATATTCATAATTTTTATACATATTATTAATAATTAGTTAATATATTAATTTAAAATGTTTTAACAGCAGATAAAAGTTTCTGAATTTAATCCTATATTAGAGTTTGTATTTGGTAAATTGTAAAATCAAGTCTCACAAGAGAAATTTCAATTTTACAGTAATTATCAATCTTAATGTGTAACATTACGATACAAAGGTATAACACAAGGCACACACCACATGCTACTGGACGAAAATAACAAAAATAAGTTAATTAATTAAAATTAAAAAAAAACATTTTTTAGAAGAATTGTTTACATTTAGAGACATTTTTAGAAGACATTGTTTAGAATGCTACAATTAAAGAAGCAGAATTATAGGTAAATAGCAACTATGAAAGATGAAAACTGTAATCTTGTCTTGTTATTTAGTACATGAAACAAATATAATATAATAAATTAAAAATAATAATAATGATTAAATTTTAAAAATAATAATTAAGATATAAAAATATAATAAATTTCGTAATTAAATATCTATTTTCGTAAAGGGCTCACTTTTCAAGATGAGAACTTAAAAGAAAAAAGAAAAAAAAAAGGAAAACCCGGTTTTTTCTTCAGCTAATTCCGAAAACATAAACATTTTTATTCCTTCTTTTCATTTTTTGAATGTTTCTCTTTCTCTGTGATAATACCCCCCCCCCCCCCCTAAAAAAAAAAATTAAATTTACTATTTTTAAGTAACCTAAATCAATTAAACACTGAAGAAAAACTGATTGAGAATAAGTGTTGTATTTATAGTAATAAGCAATACCTTTTACAAAAAATGCCCAGATGTGCCAATTCGAAAACTTTTTTTTATCTTATACAATTTAATACTTAAAAATTTGCTATCACAGTGCCAAAAGTAAATGGCAATCTATGATCATCATGAAGATTCTAATATTATGAAATCCCGTGCATTAGTTCTTGAGATAGGGCTATTACTAAAATTGTGTAAATCCTGCAAAATGCAGCATAGCAGCGCCACTTGTTGGTTGATTTACACTAAAATTTAATCAGCAACAACTTATGAAAACGTCTAACTGAATCTAAAGTTTGATGAAGATTCCTGCATTAGTTTTTGAGATAGAGCTATTGTGGAAATCGTGATAAATGCAGCATAACAGCGCCACCTGTTGGGCGATTTACACCAGAAACTAACATTGCTAACTAATTTCTTGCATTAGTTCTTGAGACATGAGATAGAGCGCCCCCTAAATTTTTGTCACATACAGACAGACAGAGTAACTGATTCACAGGCAGACATTTTGTAAAAACATGTTTTTCGGGTTCCCTGACCTCTAAAACATGTCAATCCGTCGAAAACCGAAAAGTCGAAAATGTTCCCGAATCCAATACCTTCTTTTTGTAAAGATAGAAAAAAGTAAAAAGGGTTGCACAACTTTATTCCAAAGAAACTTTACCCAAGTAGATTTCATTCTTCCAGTTCTTAAGGTCCTAATTATTTCACAAAATAATGAATAATCTCTGCCATATTGAATAGAATTAATTCCATTTCAGTTTAGACAAAGTTTGACTCAGTATCAAATAATCTGATTCCAAAAAAGTCTTATTTTATTTTAGCTAAATTTCCAGCAATTTTTATTTTTTAAGTTACAATATTTGCTTAAAATTTCAGTTATTTTAATTAGAGTATTGCGAAATATTTATTGTGTAATGAGCTAAGGACTATATAATATACTACTTATACTAACAAATAATCTCTAATAATGAATGCAACAGTGCGTCATTATGACTCACTGTTGCATGCTATGAATATGTATATATAATATATATATTTTTATGACGTTATTTCTTAATGGCTTTCCGCTCAAACGTCTCTTTCAGACCATGTTTCGGAAAACTGGGCAATACATAAATTCAAAGAATATGGCATGCGCATGGGCGCCGGCTGAGATGAGCGAAATCCCTGAAGTGGGAAGATTTTGCAACAAATGTGTGCCCTTAGTAAAAATAGGGGAGCTCCGACCGCCCCCCCTCCTCCGATTAAGATAATAAATATTGGAATAATTAAATATTTAAAGAATTGTACTGGGTAGGGGGGGGGGTGTCTACCTTCCACGATATGTGCCGGAAAGAAACACTGGTTCCGATCTAAACATGATTATCACAAGGGTAAAAGAGGCAGCTGCTCAGGATCTCATCTCTAAACCCCCCCCCCCCCACCTCTGAACCCCAGAATCGTTTTCTTAATAAGTAGAATGTGGCAAAAAACATTATAGAGGGGCCCATCTGAATCTTTACCACACGTGCCGCAACGTTTTCCGGTCATCTGTGGGGCAGTCTCAGATTTCCTGTGGGATAAGAGGACTCCAAAATAATGCACTTAAATAGCCGGGAGCGATAGAATTGACCACCTGTGAAAGTCGAAAATAATTAGCATCCCGCAAAGAAAGCAGATTTGAATCGGGTGGTTCCTGGGGTTCGTGATTCTGTTTCTTTTCTGAGAATGAAGGAGCAATTTGAGCATTAGGTTAAAGGCAGTTCCATTCAGATAAAGAATAGAAGCCGATGTCTGCATGCGAAAATTCGGTGGCCTTGGATTTTTTTTTAAAGGAAGCTAGGAATCCGATCCCAGCCTAGCTATAAAATAATATTTAGAATTAGCAATAGGAATAGAAAAGCTAGCTATAGAAAATATTTAGAAAAAAATAAAAGAAAATGCAGAATATAAAATAATTTTTATGGGTGCTGTTGCTGGCGCCCTTCCGTCGGTTTGGCGCCCCTCAGGCTTGGCGCCCCGTGCGGTGGCACACTTCGCACACGCCTTGCGCCGGCCCTGGAAAAGAATAAATATTAATATAATATGTCCTCGGGATTTAAAAAAGAAAATGTATTATTATTATTATTTAATAGACTTTTAGGCAGGGCTGCGGAGTCGGGCTCATTTTTGAGCGAAAAAGTCAGAGTCAGATCTGTTAAAATTCCTGGAGTCGGAGTCGTCCATTTTAAAAGCAGACCTGCGTTGTCAGAGTCGGCCCATTTTTGAGCGAAAGAGTCGAAGTCGGAGTCAGATCTGTTAAAATTCCCGGAGTCGGAGTCATCCATTTTTCCCACCGACTACGCAGCCCTGCTTTCAGGAGAACTTTTTACTATGAGAATTATATTTTCAGATTTTTCACTCAAAACTTAAAATTCCAAAGACAATTTAAATAATATATAACTGAAAAACTCTGTACAAAAATGTCATAATTTTATATTTCGTTGAAATTCAGAAATATCAATTTAAATAGGGCAAGTCGTGAAAAAATCATTCTGAGATAAACACATTAACATATCCTGTCCTGGAAGTAGCATTTTTGTTACCAAAGAAAATAAAAATATATAGTGTTGTTTGTTGGTGTTTCTGAATTTTTTAAATTTTATATTTTAAATAATTTCTGTGAGAATACTCTTTATTATTTAATAAAAATTGTGACAGTATATTCTATTATTTCACAAATTCATCATACAATTGGAATAATTTAACAATATTTTCATGTTTTATTAGTATTTCCTCCTACCAGTAGTTTTCAAGTTACATTTTAAAATCTATACAATTTGCAGCCTGTTTTGCAACTATTAAAAAAAAGTTTAACACTAGTAGTTGAAAACTTTACAGCTACATTATACAGACCCGCATGTAAAAGATAACCCTAAACTACTTCGCCGAATGACTTCTCGTTTTTGGAATCCCTTGGTAAAATTTCTAAAAACCTATAAATTGATGTCAAAATTATTCGTAATGTACTTTTCAATGTTTGGTATAAATCTCAGTTTGAAAATGGGGTCTCTGGCCTTAAAAAATAAAACAAATAAATAAATAGACACATTGAGAGCAGACGTAATTACAAATTTGACCATTAAAAAGCGTTGGGTGTTTTTTTTTTTTTTTTTTTTTTTACTTTATTTTATCTATAATAGAAGAAAGTAATCAGAATCGAAAATTTCTTTGATTTCCGGTTTTCGGAGGATTTACTTTGTTTTAATATGTTAGAGATCCTGAAAAACACGTTTTTACAAAACGTTTGTCTCTCCATGTATTCCCTTTGTATAATCGAAAAGTGTATGAAATTGTGCATAAAATTGGACTAAATTTCATATATATTTTTGTAGCAGGTCCTAGTTAAAATTAAGATATTCCGCCTGAAGGAGGTGCTCTGATAGTAATTTTTGCTCTGATAGTGATTTTTGTGCCATTTTTCTTATTGCATCAATTGAAAAGGCATGAAGTTATGCATAGAATTGAACCAAACTTCAAACATATGTTTTTGACTATGGCCGTCAACTCCCAGTTTAAATTGGGGATATTCCCCCGGAAGGGGGAGCTGTGATGGCGATTTTCCTTTTGTGTCATCTGAAAGTGGATGAAGTTATACATAGAACTAAACCAAACTTCATAAATACGTTTTTGACTATAGACATAAGGTCCCAGTTGAAAATGGGAATATTCGTATATCTCGATTCTTTGTAATTCAAGTAAAGAACTTATGAATATTTTTCGAAATTTAATATTTAGATGTATTGTAATAAGTTTTGTATAAAATTCTGGAGAAAATCGGCCTGACGGTGACGCTGTGATAGCGAATTTTGTTCAATTTCCGGGAGTAGAAGAGAAATAGGCATTTTGGGGCATCAGGAGGCGGAGGCGGAGGGCGTGGTCGAAAAGTGATGGATAGGTGACAGGTGAGTGATGGATAGGTGACAGGGTTAATGAGCAGGTTAATGAGAAGGTTAATGAGTAAGTTAATGAGAAGGTTAATGAGATGGTTAATGAGAAAGTGAAGAAGATGAAAGCGGCGAGATCGTTGGAAAAAAGGTATACTTACGGAGAGTGTCGCAGAAACCACCTACTGCCTTGAAATCCAGGGAGCAACTGACGGGGTTTCCGAACTATGCACGGGCGATGTCATCATCATCCTAGAGGGCGCTGCGATCGGCGCTGTGAGGGGGTCGAGACGAATGCTGCTTTCTGATTGGCTGTGTCTGTTTCACCGGAGGGGAGGGCAGTACCTCCTGTGGGGGGTTTGACGACGTCATGTTCTAGAACACTGACATCATTATCCTAGGGGGCGCTACGATCGGCGTTCTGATTGGACGAGAGCTTTTCCCCTGAGGGGATGACAGTACCACGTTGTTGCGAGCGGGATGCAATGATTTAGCACATGTCATCCAGACTTAATGCTGCTCATGAAGACACTTTAATTAATTTTTAATTAATTAATTAATTATTATTTTTTTAATGATTTTCAAATAACGTGAAATAAGTTACTATAATGATTATAATTTAAGTAAAATAAAGTCATGAAAGTGTTAAACAAGTTTTGAAAACAATTCGTTTTTTTAATTTTTGTATGCATTAAGTAAAGGTTTATTTTTTAAATGAAATGTTTTGCTGAAAAGAAACAATTAGTTAAAACATTTTTTTAATTATCACTTACAAATAAATTTACAAAACATGTTTTGTACCAACGGGTAAAATAATTATATTTTTTGAAATAACTTTTTATGAAAGTAATACAAAAGGTTTCACCATTCAAATAAGTTATATGTTAAGTATGTGTTGATACATTTTGTCTAAGTGTATGTGAACTTGTCGGGATTTCTGTAACAAAGATGTCACCAACCCTATACATATGATGAAAGTGTGTTCTCATTGTAATCGCTACCTTACGCATTAACCCTTATTTCTCTTACATTGAATGCTATGGTTAGAAAAACTAGTGAATTTAGTTCCAACTTTAAAAGAAAATAATATTATATCAATTTTGTAAACGAGTACTTTAAGAAATAACTTTATGTTTTTTTTTAAACACTTTCTTAAAAAGCAGTACAGAATGACTTTAACTTATTATTTATAAAAAATTTAGGTATATTTGTGTAACTGATTCATTAAAAATGTTTTTAGAACGAAAATTCTTCCTTTGATTTTAACAAATAAAAAAAGTTTATAAAGTTTATTAATTATTTTTAACAAATTATTTTTTAAACGATTTTATTTTTTGAATGAATTTTAACAAATAAAAAGTTTATGAAGAAATTATGAATTAGATAAGTTCTGATTAAAAGATAAGCATGTTAGATATGTTTTATACATATGTTACATATGTTAGATAGGTTACATACGTATGTTATATATGTTTCATACATATGTTACATATGTTTTATACATATGTTAGGTAGTTTACATACGTTTTATACATATGTTAGATATGTTTTATACATATGTTAGATACTTTACATACATATGTTACATATACATATGCATTATACATATGTTAGATATGTTACATACATATGTTAGATAGTTTACATACATATGTTTTATACATATATTAGATAGTTTACATACATATGTTAGATATGTTACATATGTTTTATATATATGTTAGATATGTTTTATACATATGTTAGATAGTTTACATACATATGTTAGATATGTTACATATGTTTTATACATATGTTAGATAGGTTACATACATATGTTAGATAGTTTACATACCTATGTTAGATATGTTACATATGTTTTATACATATGTTAGATATGTTTTATACATGTGTTAGATAGTTTACATACATATGTTAGATATGTTACATATGTTTTATACATATATGTTAGATAGGTTACATACATATGTTAGATAGTTTACATACATACGTTAGATATGTTACATATGTTTTATACATATGTTAGATAGGTTACATACATATGTTAGATAGTTTACATACATATGTTAGATATGTTACATATGTTTTATACATATGTTAGATATGTTACATATGTTTTATACATATGTTAGATATGTTACAAACATATGTTAGATAGTTTACATATGTTTTATACATATGTTAGATATGTTTTATACATATGTTAGATATGTTACATGCATATGTTATATATGTTATGTATGTATGTTAACAAGTCTTTAGAAAAAATATCAAACTTTTTTATATGTTACAGAAAAAATATCAAACTCTTTTAAAATGTAATAAAAAAATAACAACCTTTTTTGTATGTAACAGATTTTTAGCAAGTGTTAAAGAAATATTTTGTCAAAAAAAATTATCAGTTTAAACTTTTTATTGTTTTCATGAAAAAATATCAACATAATTATTTTTTAAACGTTTAGAAACAGATTAAAAAAAATCGTTTTGAACGAATATTATAAGTTTAAAAAAAAATGTTTTGAACGAATATTATAAGTTTAAAAAAAATTCCCATATATAACTGTTTAAAACAATATACATATGTTTTATATGTATGTTAACAAGTCTTTAGAAAAAATAACAAACTTTTTTGTATGTAACAGATTTTTAGCATGTGTAAAAGAAATATTTTGTCAAAAAAGTTATAAGTTTAAACTTTTTTTATGTTTTCACTAAAAAAGATCAATAGAATTATTTTTTAATCGTTTAGAAACAGATTCAAAAAATATTTTGAACGAATATTATAAGTTTAAAATAAAAATTACTAGATAACTTTTTTTTTAAATGTATACGTCTGTTATATATGTATGTTTAGAAAAAAATATCAAACTTTTTTAGATGTTTTAGAAAAAAAATTAGGAATTTGTTCCAAATATATACTTAATCTTAAAAAAATATACATCAAAATCTTTTTAAAAATGTAACAGAAAATATTAAACTTTTTTACATGTAACAGAAAAAAAACATTAGAGAAACAGATTTAAAAAACGTTTTGAACGAATATTATAAGTTTAATAAAAAATTACTAGATAACTGTTTAAATAATATACATATATTTTATATGTATGTTAGCAAGTCCTTAGAAAAAATATCACAAAGAAATGAACAAAGGTTGTATTGATAACTAAAAAATGTTTTAAACAAAAAAGAATTCTATGATAATAAAAGCATAAAGTATTCTTTAACAATCAGTCGGTTTTTAAACCAAATGATGTGATGGAAGAAGGAAATTTCAGGATGAAAGTTATTAGTTAGTAAAACAGAATATTTTAAAGAACAGTTATAAATATATTGCTAAACTTTCACTAAGTATTTTAACAAGTAACAGTTTTTTTTTCTTTTTAAATAAATATATTTACTTACAAAAAACAGAGCTTTTCACTTGTATGTCTAACCAAGTCAACAACTAAACGCAGTGGCGCAGCCAGAATTCGGTTCTAGGGGGGGTTTTGAGTTTATAATAAAGATGGTCGCCGGTTATATGAATCATCGGTTAATTGAATCAGTCTTTTAAATGAATGAAATCATAATGTTTTTCTCCGCAATTATGTTGGTTATGATTCATTTAAACAGCATTTACAATATTAGAGTTACAAACTATAAAATGCACCAATGGAACAACACAAAACTAGGTTAGATTTATAAAGTGTTTAAAAATGATGAGGGGGAAACTTAAAGATGGAAGAGCACAGTACAGCAAATAATTTTTACATAGAAAATAACAGAGTTGGAATCCATTTGTTCAATCAAAAATACACAAGGTTTCATTACAAGAGAATCACGAATTCTTATTCCTAACTTTAATAATACTGAAGCAATTTTAACAAAATTTTCAATAGACTTACTTACCTTGCTTTTTGCCAAATGTAACAAGTCATTTAGAACTTTTAGGTCTAGAGTCTTGAAATTTTATATGGATGTTACTTAAAAGACGGAAATGCTCCCCAGAATTTATTTTTTCAATTCGAAATTTAAAAGAATGCAAGAGTAAGAAGCATTCTAAAATTGCGATTTATGTGACACAATTGGTATGAAAACTTGGAATTTGGTATGATGATTACTTTTATGCAGTAAATGCTTCCTTATAATATTTTTAAAAACATTTAAAAATTTAAAAGGACGAAATGAGCTGAAAACTTTCTTAAAGTGTTCTAAATTATGATTTAGCTGAAACTGTTAGTGTTAGAAACTTGAAATTTAGTATAGAGATTACTTTTAAGATGGAAATGCTTGGCATAAAGAATTTATTATAATTTGGGAAATTTAAAGGTGTGAAACAGCTGAAAGCATTCTAAATTACGATTTATTTAGAACCTCACGTCATATCGGGCCTTTCGAAGACGATCTTTTTTCTATGCTAAAAGTAACTAAACGTCTGTATTTCGACACAATCCATTAAAAGCATCTTGGAAGATCAAAATTACCGCGCCTACAAAAATTTGGAAACGCTCTGATGAATAAAAGTATTTAAAAAAAGCTGAGAATTTTTCGATGACAATGCAAAAAGAAAGTTGGGTATTTTCGCGTGAGTTTGCTCGGCGTCGGCTCATGTTTTCAGTATTAAATGTGACTTAGTCTTTTTTGACGTGACTCTGTGTTTCTGTGACTCTGTTCTATTCGACTTTAGTCAAAGACTTACTTTTTTCACGGAATTTTAAAGAGGGGTTGGATACAGTTATATTTACAATCGAATAAAATTTCAGAGAGTTCGGACAGTAACTTTTTTGTGTTGTCATTTTAAAAGACACGTCGCAAAAAAAAAAAAAAAAAAAAAAAAAAAAAAATACATGAGAGGAAAGCATTTTTTTTCAGCTAGATAGTATATTTATAACCATGGCTTTACAAATTTGATGAAATCTGGTAGCCAGTAAAAAATTCTAGTTACCAGTAAAAAAATATAACCTGCTCCCCTCCGAAGTCACTAATTTTCAAAAGCACAAACGTTTTTTATCAATTAATTGAGAAAAATAATAAGCCTATTGTAGGATTATTAGTTACATAGTTTAGAACAGTTACATCATTTAAAAAGATGGTATAAACAAAGTTTTCTAATGAAATTTATCAAAATTATTTATCTATGAAAAAAAATGTAAAGGCTGCATTCACCGGTATGTTCAGGAAATGCTGATTGCCGAAGGTTTCAAATGTCTGGATAAGTGAGTGCTGCAAAATCTATATCTGATGAGGGGGGCATGGATGAAACAGTGAAGCAGGAAAACAATTTCTGCCTATTTTCGTGTCGAAGTCAGTCAAATAATTATTTTTTATTAATTTAAAATTTGCATTTGTTAAACTTATTTTTACCTAATTAAAAATGCCGAAAATGAGAAAAAATGCCATTTATGGTCATTTCTTAGGGCAATTTTTGTACAAAAAATTATAATAATAATAATAATAAAATCGGGTTAAATAACTTGGTGGCTAGATAGAAAAACTAGGTCACCAGTGGCGACCTGGCGACTGCATTTGTCAAGACCTGTTTATAACTGATGAAAAATTTATAGAATTCAGACAATTGGGGTTATTTTTTTTTTAACTATGAAACGAGAGACCCTTACGAGGAAAAGAAAAAAAAAAAAAAAAAAAAACGAACAAGAAGGTGTCTTTTAAAAATGCTTTCTGTCTAATAATCAATATTTTTTAGTGGAAATTTCATTTAAAAATATAAAATTGATATAAGATATATAATCATACAAATTTGAGGTAATTATCATGAGCCCAGGCACCGCCGGACGGGTCAGCTAGTACAATTTTAATGACATGCAGATAGCATTCGTTAAAATGTAGTAAGTGTAAATCAATGCATAACTAATATATTGCTGATCAATTTAAATTAATGCATGGTTAGCGTATTCTAAAAAAATGCATTTAACGCCTTTTTTTTCAAAATCTATACTCACCGGCAGGGCTTAAATTCTAGGAAAAAAGAGTACCAGAGCTCATACATATACGCTATAAGCAAGAACCCGAAGGCTCTCATCCTGTGAAGAAACATATCGGAGACTTAAAGCTTCCATGAAAAAAAAAAAATTATTTGAAGAAAGATAATTGAAAAAATGAGGCGGTCCCCCGACACTCAGAACGTCTATATCTTCACATCATGATAACTCAAAATCGAATGCCTTTTTTTGAGATGCCACAAATTTATCCGCGTCGACCCATAGGGTACAGAAGAAAATTCGTTAGGGAGAAACACATTCTAATCTTTTTGAACGCAAACCGCCAAACCAGATATATATCAGCATCTTTATAACAACAGAAAACTAACTGTCCGAACTTAACATCTGCAGGAATTTTAGCATGCAGATGTATCGAGAAATAGACGTTGCATTTTATCTTTCTTTATTTATTCTGTGATCCAAAATGTATGCATTAGGAAGGCACGCAGATGCCAAACTGAAGATGATTTCATTTCTCATATGAAAACCGCAAGCACATACGAAAGAAAGAATTTAGACATGTACATTAATTGAAAAAGGATCACTTTAAGCTGCGATAAAAGAGTTTAAGAATGATTGAATTTTAAATAGAAAGGAAAGAGATTTTCTTTTCACAGAAGCGCGATAGAATTAAAAATAGCTAAAAGAGGAACCACAACTAATTTATAAAATTTTAACGATAAATATATGAATCTCCGTCATAAGCAAGGTACTTCTTTGCTACATTACCAACAAATGAAATATAGTCTTTAAATTTGTGTGCAGATCCCCTACGAAACAAATGATTCGAAAGAAACACCGATTGCAAAAATCTGCTCATAATCGAAAAATAGCTTTTTATAACTTTAAGTACTTTTTTAAAATTCTTACTTTTGCAAAGATTTTTTTCCTGGGTACGCACATATCTTGGTCTTAAATATAACTGAGAGCAAAAAACGCAAAAAAGGCCACTTGAAACCGAGAGAGCTTACAAAGTGTATGTTTTTTTTCTCTGGAATTCGATGATCTGTTATTGTTTCGAACGTGGAACAAAGACAGAAATGCAATTAAGAAACATACCACTGTATACTATAAAACTCAAAGCGTCTGTGTGAGAGATGACCCATCTTTTACTATAAGACGTCTCGACAAAGTGACACAGTACAAAAATCAAGTTTTGACATAACCTATGCGTGTAATATACGCTTTCACAGTTTTAAGTAGAATTTTCGCCGTTTAATTGAATCACATTGTTGAATAGAATTTGATTTAAGAAAGCTGTGGATTCTGCCAAGGCGGAAAGGTCAAAAAACTTAATTTTAACTTTAGTAGTTTTGATTCATATAAGCGGCAATTATAGTAATTTTTTTAGCTCTGGGGGGGTTTTTAACCCCCAACCCCCCCCCCCCCCCCCTTGGCTGCGCCACTGCTAAACGTGATATGAATGAGGTATATTCTAAAGAGCTTTTTAAACATATTATTATAAAAATATCGCCAAATAATTGTTTACAACTTTTTTTTTTCAGTGATTAATGAAACCTTTGTTAAGTGACTTGTGTTAATAGCAATACACATAGTTAAACATATTAGTAAACTAAGAATGTTTGAAATGATTTTACTCAAAATAACCCAAATTTACTTTTAAGGAGAGAAATTTAAACTAAGATTTTAAAAGAACAATCCCCTAAAATAAAAATTGTAACCTGATTCGACCTTGATATAAGGTTAGTCAATGTTATACAAGGTTAATCAGGTTTAGACAAGTTTAGACAAATCAAAGCGAGAAAGACAAGTGAGCAGAACAAGTTAGCAAGACAAGAATAAAATGTTAGTATGACGTCATGATGCTAGCATACCCAAACTTGCTAGAATGACGTCATCATGCATGTGTTCACGCCAGCATCAAGCATGTGTTCACGCTAGCATCAAGCTAGCGTCTGTTTGATTGACAGGTGAGTGGGGGTAGAAAATTTACTCCCCCCTGCAGTCGTAATTTAAATATTTTTTTAACAGGGGGAGTAAATTTTCTACCCCCACTCACCTGTCAATCAAACAGACGCTAGCTTGACGTCATTCTAGCAAGTTTGGGTATGCTAGCATCATGACGTCATACTAACATGCCAAAACATAGATTGTTTTTTCTAGCACTCGCGTCAAAATTACTTTTTTGCAGTTGGCAACATGCTGGTCGGCTTATCTCTGATCAAGATAAGAGATAACAAACCTGTTTGCAAACGTCATTTGCGGACTAGCTCTGGTGAAGTGAGGTTGCATGATTCTAAGCTCTTGCTAGACACTCGACCACGCAGCTACCGGACCTTAAATGTTTTCCATGCGGTCATTTGTTGCATCTATCACGGCATGGGTTTTTTTTTATTTCCCGGCAAACTCATTTAAGCGGTAAGCCTAACAGCAGACTTGTCATGTTTTAAAATGAATTGTATTGGTGACACAATTTAAACCATCCGTTAAAAGTATCACTATTTAGCACTAAAACATATTTTTTTTGGTAAACTATCATTTTTTATAAGTTTTATTGAATAACTCAATTGTCTTAGCTGTAAACAACGGATCCACGCAACACGATTCTCCCATCAAAAGGTATGTATTTTTTTATCATTTTAATTCAAAAAATGTCACACATCTTTTCATTTTAAACAGAGCTTTTCACTTCTTTCAAATAACACCCAAATTGTTTGCTAAAATGTTACGAAACACATTTTTAGCGTAACTTCAGAAAAAAAATAGTTTTAAATTAATTTTTTAGAAATGTATGACACTTGTACATTTTATTCTTGTCTTGCTAACTTGTTCTGCCCACTTGTCTTTCTCGCTTTGATTTGTCTAAACTTGTCTAAACCTGATTAAACTTGTATAACCTTGACTAACCTTATATCAAGGTCGAATCAGGTTACAATTTTTATTTTAGGGGATTGTTCTTTTAAAATCTTAGTTTAAATTTCTTTCCTTAAAAGTAAATTTGGGTTATTTTGAGTAAAATCATTTCAAACATTCTTAGTTTACTAATATGTTTAACTATGTGTATTGCTATTAACACAAGTCACTTAAAAAAGGTTTCATTAATCACTGAAAAAAAAAAGTTGTAAACAATTATTTGGCGATATTTTTATGATAATATGTTTAAAAAGCTCTTTAGAATATACCTAATTCATATCACGTTTAGTTGTTGACTTGGTTAGACATACAAGTGAAAAGCTCTGTTTTTTGTAAGTAAATATATTTATTAAAAAAGAAAAAAAAACTGTTACTTGTTAAAATACTTAGTTAAAATTAACCAATATACTTATAACTGTTCTTTAAAATATTCTGTTTTACTAACTAATAATTTTCATCCTGAAATTTCCTTCTTCCATCACATCATTTGGTTTAAAAACCGATTGATTTTTAAAGAATACTTTATGCTTTTACTATCATAGAATTCTTTTTTGTTTAAAAAATTTTTTAGTTGTCAATACAACCTTTGTTCATTTCTTTGTGATATTTTTTCTAAGGGCTTGCTAACATACATATAAAATATATGTATATTATTTAAACAGTTATCTAGTAATTTTTTATTAAACTTATAATATTCGTTCAAAACGTTTTTTAAATCTGTTTCTCTAATGTTTTTTTCTGTTACATGTAAAAAAGTTTAATATTTTCTGTTACATTTTTAAAAAGATTTTGATGTATATTTTTTTAAGATTAAGTATATGTCTGGAACAAATTCCTAATTTTTTTTTCTGAAACATCTAAAAAAGTTTGATATTTTTTTCTAAACATACATATATAACAGACGTATACATTTAAAAAAAAAGTTATCTAGTAATTTTTATTTTAAACTTATAATATTCGTTCAAAATATTTTTTGAATCTGTTTCTAAACGATTAAAAAATAATTCTGTTGATCTTTTTTAGTGAAAATAAAAAAAAAGTTTAAACTTATAATTATTTTTGACAACATATTTCTTTTACACTTGTTAAAAATCTGTTACATACAAAAAAGTTTGTTATTTTTTCTAAAGACTTGTTAACATACATATATAATATATGTACAGTGAAACTCCAGTTATACGTTTTGCTCGGGACCGGACAACAAAACGTATAACTCAGTAAAACGTACAACTCAATTAATGGTCTACCGGAACCATTTTTTAAATAAATCTAAAAACTTTGTTCCGATAAGGAGTTCCAGTTACCTTTTATATTGAAAACGGAAGTTTCCTAAATATTACTACACCCATGACATAAAGTTTTGGAAATGAAACAGAGTAGAAAAAAGGTACATAAGAACTTGTGACATACATTAAGTTATTTTATCATAAAAGCTTTATTAAAAATATTTTTAATTCATATAGAGTACTTAAAAGAAATGATTGGAATCGCCTTGGCATGTTAATCATTTATCAAAAGACATTTCGGTAGTTTACTGAATCTTGTAGAATTAATCACTAATATTCTATTGTTTCTTTTCGGCAGTGCCGACACTGAACAGCAAACTTTGCATTTCTATTAATAATGCAGCCGCCTTATAGCATTACTGTTTTTACTACTGACGAACAGCTTTACTACGTCAAAAGTCCTCAGAGCAGCTTCGAAGTTTGAGATCTTTCAAATAAGACGCATCCGAAGCGTCGTCAGTATTTCCGGTTACTAAATGCATAAATGAGACAAAATTTTGTCCGGGGACGCAAAAACGTAACGTATAACTGAGGGAAATGTATAACGCAAAACGTATAACTCGGATAATTTTTAATGGCAAGCGGCCGGGACCACTGAGTTTAAACGTATAAATGAGGGAAATGTACAACTCAGGTAACGTATATCTGGAGTTCCACTGTATATTGTTTTAAACAGTTATATATAGGAATTTTTTTTTAACTTATAATATTCGTTCAAAAGAATTTTTTTGAATCTGTTTCTAAACGTTTAAAAAATAATTCTGTTGATATTTTTTCATGAAAACAATAAAAAGTTTAAACTGATAATTTTTTTGACAAAATATTTCTTTAACACTTGCTAAAAATCTGTTACATACAAAAAAGTTTGTTATTTTTTACATTGTTTGTTACATTTTAAAAGAGTTTGATATTTTTTCTGTAACATATAAAAAAGTTTGATATTTTTTCTAAAGACTTGTTAACATATATACATCACATATATAACATATGTATGTAACATATCTAACATATGTATAAAACATATGTAAACTATCTAACATATGTATGTAACATATCTAACATATGTATAAAACATATCTAACATATCTAACATATGTATGTAAACTATCTAACATATATGTATGTAACCTATCTAACATATGTATGTAAACTATCTAACATATGTATGTAAACTATCTAACATATGTATGTAACCTATCTAACATATGTATAAAACTTATCTAACATATGTAAAAAAAATATGTAACATATCTAACATATGTATGTAAACTATCTAACATATGTATGTAAACTATCTAACATATGTATGTAACATATCTAACATATGTATAAAACATATGTAACATATCTAACATATGTATGTAAACTATCTAACATATGTATGTAACCTATCTAACATATGTATAAAACATATGTAACATATCTAACATATGTATAAAACATATGTAACATATCTAACATAGGTATGTAAACTATCTAACATATGTATGTAACCTATCTAACATATGTATAAAACATATGTAACATATCTAACATATGTATGTAAACTATCTAACATATGTATAAAACATATCTAACATACATATAAGACATATGTAACATATCTATGTAAACTATCTAATATATGTATAAAACATACGTATGTAAACTATCTAACATATGTATGTAACCTATCTAACATATGTATGTAAAGTATCTAAGATATGTATAAAACATATCTAACATATGTATAAAACATATGTAACATATCTAACATATGTATGTAAACTACCTAACATATGTATAAAACATATGTAACATATGTATAAAACATATGTAACATACGTATGTAACCTATCTAACATATGTATAAAACACATCTAACATGCTTACCTTTTAATCAGAACTTATCTAATTCAAAATTTCTTCATAAACTTTTTATTTGTTAAAATTCATTCAAAAAATAAAATCGTTCAAAAAATAATTTGTTAAAAATAATTAATAAACTTTATAAACTTTTTTTATTTGTTAAAATCAAAGGAAGAATTTTCGTTCTAAAAACATTTTTTATGAATCAGTTACACAAATATACCTAAAATTTTTATAAATAATAAGTTAATGTCATTCTGTACTGCTTTTTAAGAAAGTGTTTAAAAAAAAAAAAAACATGAAGTTATTTCTCAAAGTACTTGTTTACAAAATTCATATAATATTATTTTCTTTTAAAGTTGGAACTAAATTCACTAGTTTTTCTAACCATAGCATTCAATGTAAGTGAAATAAGGGTTAATGCATAAGGTAGCGATTACAATGAGAACACACTTTCATCATATGTATAGGGTTGGTGACGTCTTTGTTACAGAAATCTCGACAAGTTCACATACATTTAGACAAAATGTATCAACACATACTTAACATATAACTTATTTGAATGGTGAAACCTTTTATATTACTTTCATAAAAAAAATTATGTTATTTCAAAAAATATAATTATTTTACCCATTGGTACAAAACATGTTTTGTAAATTTATTTGTAACTGATAATTAAAAAAAGTTTTAACTAATTGTTTCTTTTCAGCAAAACATTTCATTTAAAAAATAAATCTTTACTTAATGCATACAAAAATTAAAAAAACGAATTGTTTTCAAAACTTGTTTAACACTTTCATTACTTTATTTCACTTAAATTATAATCATTACAGTAATTTATTTCACGTTATTTGAAAATCATTAAAAAAATAATATTTAATTAATTAATTAAAAATTAATTAAAATGTCTTCATGAGCAGCATTAAGTCTGGATGACATGTGCTAAATCATTGCATCCCGCTCGCAGCAACGTGGTACTGTCATCCCCTCAGGGGAAAAGCTCTCGTCCAATCAGAACGCCGATCGTAGCGCCCCCTAGGATAATGATGTCAGTGTTCTAGAACATGACGTCGTCAAACCCCCCACAGGAGGTACTGCCCTCCCCTCCGGTGAAACAGACACAGCCAATCAGAAAGCAGTATTCGTCTCGACCCCCTCACAGCGCCGATCGCAGTGCCCTCTAGGATGATGATGACATCGCCCGTGCATAGTTCGGAAACCCCGTCAGTTGCTCCCTGGATTTCAAGGCAGTAGGTGATTTCTGCGACACTCTCCGTAAGTATACCTTTTTTCCAACGGTCTCGACGCTTTCATCTTCTTCACTTTTTCATTAACCATCTCATTAACCTTCTCATTAACCTGCTCATTAACCCTGTCACCTATCCATCACTCACCTGTCACCTATCCATCACTTTTCGACCACACCCTCCACCTGCTTATGCCCCAGAACCCCTATTTCTTTTCTACTTCCGGGACGAGCGACATAGCTGTTGAAAAAAAAAATAAAAATCATACTGAATTAGAGGTCTGCACGAGCCCGGGCCTGGCCCCAGGCCTGCCGGCGGGAAAAAAATTGAACAAACCAGCCAAACCGGGCCGATACTATAAAAAAAAGTAGCGGGCCTACCGATCCGATATAAAAATTTAAACGTAAATGATAAAATGTGAGCTATTTTCAATGAATATGACTTTCGCAAGAATAAGTATAAATGTGCGTCACGAGCCGTGCTAGTTTGACAACATCAATACAGAAATGTAACATGTCCAGCGTAGAGATCGACATTGGTCAGTTACATGGTGTCTGGCCGGGGCTTAATTTTTTTTCAGCAGGTTCGTGCCAGGTCAAGATCAGGCTTGCATTTATTTCTACATAGTCGACCCGGGCCGGAACTTGACTTAATTGTTCTCACGATGTGTAGGACAAGCAATATGTCTTGTAAAATTATTAATAGCGATAATGAACTTCTGTTAACGGAACTTTGGAAATATATACCTACCTGAAGGTGGTTTTCAAATTCACTGCTCAACAACGCGAAATTTTAACACGTTTTTTGACTAATTTTTAACTGCAAAGGCATAAAATTAACAAGCTTGACTATTTGAAATCGAATAGCATTTCCCATTCTTGATAAATGAATTACTTGTCGAGATATAAGAGATTCTTGTCATGTGATTGCAGTTTTTTCTCCTTTCCCGTGCGGTCACTTCCGGAAATTCGATTCAAAACGCTAACTTTGACAGTATTTTCTCAAAAATATACTGCCTTTATCAAAAAGTGGATAATGCCATTTAGTTACATAGTTTCTGAATAAGAACATCTGTCAATCTTATGCGTTTCCGAAAAAAAAATTAATTAAGTAATGTGTCAGAATGTAGCTCCTTTCAATTTGAGAAAAGCCTTAATAAATGACAGAGAAATATTTTCATCAATCTACTTTTTATTATACAGCTTCAAAAGTTATGTTTTTCACCCTCCTTTTTTCCTCTTTTAATCTAAACTGCATTAATTTTTTAATGAATGCTTATTTGACTGTTGAAACGTCTAAGAATCTTAAGTAATCATTAATGTTGCTATTGTGTATTTTCTGTATTGCGAACACATCGTAATTTTACAATATACTGTAAAATTATCCCATAAATATATATGCAGTATTCTTTAATGGAATCTCAAGGCTGTTCTGAACTGCTCTGCTCAACAAGCGCAAAACGTCTTGACACATTTACAAATTCATTTTCTAACGGAGAGCTATAAAATTGGAAAACCTGACTAGGGAAGCGATTTGGAATCAAACTGAATTTCCACTTTTTTAATCAATAAATTACCTATTGAGTTATAAGCGATTTCAATCACGTGACAACGCGTTTTTCACCACAGTTTGAGTGGTTAATCTTCTATCGCACAGAAATTCGGTTAAAAGCGCCCACTTTTGACACTATTTTCTGAAAAATATATTGTGTTTGCATAAAAAAACGTGAAAATGAGTGCGATTAGATAGTTTCTGAACAACAACAACTGCATTTTTGAGCAAAAATAAATTAAAACTTAGGTCATAAAGTTGCCCTTTTTGATTTAAGAACAGCCTTAAGTATATGTTAAGAAAAATCTGATTTTTTTGTAGAAACTGAGTCGGGCCAGAGCGGGCTGGGCCTGTTTTCACTGATTTCTGTACGGCCTGTGCAGACCTCTATAACTGAATCATCTAATTGTCCTTAGGTTCAGTTTGCAAATTTGTAATAAGCTAAAATTTTTAAGCTCCTTGATACATTACCCGCTGATTAGACTTCATTAAGAAATTTTTTCTCCCCCTTTACCTACCATTGTTTTGAAACATTTATTGATAAAAAAATTGATGTACAATAATATAAAAAAAAACCTGTATAAAGACAGAAGAAAGTTTCATCCAATTAGTTTCTTTGATAGGCTATACGTTTCCAGGAATGTATCAATAGATGAGTTTTCCGTTGAGTATTATCAGCTTTAACAAAACTATTTTTACCATTACTAATTTGTTTACTATTATTGTTTGGAAATTATCAAATAGTTTACTATCAATCAACATTGTCACACTCTTATTGTTTTCCAAACAATAATAGTGTTTGCTATTATTGCTGCCCCCCTCTCCCCCCCTAGAAAAATTCTCTAGTTACGCCCATGGTTCTATGCCATTACTGAATGATTCAAAATCAGTGATTATTTTAAAGAGGTTCTTTAAAATATTTCCTCCACTCAACAATGCGAAACAAGTTTGACACGTATTCAGACTCACTTTTAAAGATAATATCATAATATTTGCAAGCAAGAATATTAAAGTGATTTGTATTGACTTTTTTTTTTTACATAAATGAATTATATCTTGAGTTATAAGAAAATATTGTCTCAGTACAGCATTTTTTTTTCTCTTTCCTGCACTATCGCAACCCAAAATTCAGTTCAAAACATCCATTTTGACATCATTTTCTAAAAAATCCTTTGCCTTTTTCAGAAAATTTGAAAAACAGTTAGATTACATAGTTTTTTAATAAGAGCACCTGTCAATGTGATACGTTTCCGAACAAAAATAAATGAAAAAATTTGTTTGAAAGAAGTCAGTATGGATTTGAGAAGTGTTTTAATAAAAACCATGCTCCTAAAAGTACACATATGTATTCGTTTTAATGTATATAAATTATTACTTAAACTTATAAATATATTTTCCACAAATTGGGAGAGTCCTTAATTTTGCACTTGATAATTATAACTTTTATAATTATTTCTTGTTTTTCATTTGGATAATCATTTATTTTTTAAAAAAAGTTAACATACTTGAGAAATTTAAAAGAGGTTGAAACAAAAATAACTTATATGGTATACTTTAATCATTGGTGAGATTTCAGAATTTTGTAAGAGAAGTAACATTTAGTTGATAATTTTATAGGCATTCGTACTGGTTTCAGATGAATTTAGATAATTTATCAATAAAAAAAATTAAAATATCACTGATTTTAAATTGTTTATTTCAATGGAAATGTTTGTAATTTTACACATTTTCAAAGTGCATTAATCTTAAAGACCCAAACAAAAATATTCAGTTTTTTTTAATATTGTTCTTATTTTTAAAATATATAGAAATTAAAAAAAAAAATTATAGTATTTTGATGAAAGAATGAAGAAAAAAATGTCAGTTTCCAGTACTTTTGTCTAGATTTCTCTAAAGAATATTTCCTTTTCTACTGCATTGTTCCATTGCACTTATGATAAAATATGAAATATATTTATAAATATGTTTTTAGGTTTATTAATTTGGGAATGTCACAAAAACAAGCGAATACTAAAAAACGGAATTAGACAGCAGATTTTTCTATTCCTTAGAATCTAACTGCTCGATGACTACCACATTACAACTTTTCTACTGAGTACATAAAAAACTTATTAAACAAGGTTTTGTTCTATAAACAGAACATGTTCTTTATATTTCTGTTAATAATCACTTCACTGGGGAGATTAATCATCTCCCTAGTGAAATCCTGTGAAGTTCTATGGGTACCATGAATTACAGTTGAACCTTGAAAATCCAGAATCGGCCGGACTGTGTTGATTTTCTGGATTTTCGAATTTTCCAGATTTTGGAGATCTGTTAAAAATATGTTTCTATGATAGTATAATACAGGGCTGCGGAGTCGGTGAGAAAAATGACAGGACTCCGAGTCCTGGAATTTTACAGAGACCGACTCCGGATAACTGTACTACTAGTGTTGCTTGTTGGGCCAATCCTTTTTATTCAGATTGCTTGATTGCTACCACTTGTTTTGCAATAGTAATATTTGTTTTATTTAATTTGTCATTAAATAGGGAAATATTACTGTTTTTAAAAAGTGGTAGAAAGCAAGCAATCTAAATTTTGAAAAAAATACAGTAGACCAATTTTGGCAATTTTTGTGCAATTTTAGCTTTATATCGAATCGCACAAACCCAAAAAATAAAAGCAAAAATTTTACTATTTCGAACAAATTTTACTAATTCGGTTCCCATGGCTTCAAACAAAAAAAAGAGAAAATTTTGCATTTTCCGCATTATTAATTTTACAATTTCGAGTCCTACAGACAAAAAAAATCGAAATAACAGAATCGAAAGAAGGAAAAAAAAACATAAAATTTTACTATTTCGATTCCTGCAGACTCTGAAAAGAAAAAAAATTACAATTTTGGAGTTATTTTGGATTTGGAGGCCACATCAGTTTCCACCGATTCGAAAGAAAAAGTGAAAATTTGCATTTATCGCCTTATTATTTTACAATCTTAGCTTTATTTCGGGTCCTGCACCCGCAAAAAATATGAATTTATCAAAACTGAAAAAAAGAAATATAATGTAAATTTTACTATTTCATCGCAATTTTGGACACTGCAAACTCAGGGGAAAAAATCACGTTATTTTGGATCCTACCCACATGAAAAAAAAGGGGAAGAAAATTACTATTTCAGTGTTACCTCTGGTATTACAGACCAAAAAATCCAATGGAAAACAAGAAAAAAAAGGGGGAAGAAGTTTTCTATTTCAACATTATTTCGGGTTCCAAAAATAGCAGGTATTTAGATTTACAATTTTTGCATCATAACGAGTTCTGCAGATCTGCAAAATCTAAGGGAAAGGACTACATACCAAATATAAAATATCTATTAGAGTTTTCAAGTAAAAACAATGTATTTTTTATCTACACTCTACACACCGGGTATCTTTAACCTGGGTAGTTCGAATTTGATTGCCTGGTATAAATAGTCCAAAAGAAATAGTTTATAGGTTTAAAATTGCATATAGTTGGTTTAATTTCATTTCAAACTAACAATAAGCTGGAGTCGGAGTCGGCTTGTTTTTAGTGACTCTGACTCATTTTGCCCTAAAATGGGTCTGACTCTGACTCCACAGCTCTGGTATAATAACATACAAAATGAAATTTTTTCCCCACTGCAAATAAACTATGATCAAATTGGGTATATTACGGTAATTATGTATTCCTTTATCTCCATTTTATGTATCTAAAATTATTTATTCATTAAAAAATACTCAAATAAAAATAAGGAACCTGACAAAAAAATTTTTATGATGATTTTTTTAAAACACTTCAACGTTCTCAAGGGTTAAAAAGTGCAAAATTCTCTCACTTTATTGAGAATCCTGTTTCTGTTTTTTTGTGCCTTTTTTTTTAACTTGCCCGTTTTTTAAATAATTAAAGTCTTTTAATTAACAGTCAGGTGGTATAAAAAAATACTATAACATGTCCATATTTATTTATTTAGTTTTCAGTTAAAAGTGTAACTGCATTTCACAAGAAATATGGAAATTACGACTAAGTCTTATTTAAAAAATTAATAAAACTGAAATCGGAGAAAATGTCTGGATTTTAGAAATTTCCAGTATTTAGATGTCCAGATTTTTTAGGTTCAACCGTACTAATCTGTGACTGGCACCTTGAAATAGGGGACGATATAAACGGGAGGGTCAGAGAATTGTATTCATATTATCCAAGGTTACTTTATCATAAAGAAAATTACAATGGTCAAAGTCTAGACAGAATCCCACACATGCATATAAATAGCTTGATAATGGAAAGGGGAAAATAAATTCAACTTTTCTGGGAAAAAAAAAAAAAAAGAGCAGGCAAAATATTTTTACTTGAACTTTGACTACGGCATTAAAAATTTTGTTAAGAAGAAAGATAGACATTACTGCTATGAACGTAAAAACATTAATTCTGGATATTTTGAATTATCCACTATTTATTCTAGTTTGCACCCAAGATAGCAAATAGATGGTTAAATTGAAAAAAAGAAAAGAAAGAAAATTGAAATACAAAACTAGGCTTTAACCACAAAAGAATACAATAAACTCGAGGAGCTAAAGGTGAGTCTTGCCCCGGCTCCTGAAAAACTAGGGGGGCACATACCCCCCTTGCCCCTGCCAGATTACGCCCATGCATATGCATTATTCAACATAACTGGAATGGAAAAAGCCCTACCCCCAGGTAGAGCCGAAATTACAATTCAAGGTAATCCATTTATTTTTTAAGTGGATAATCACTTTGTTTAAGCAACAGAGATTTAAACCAGCAAACTTTGGCACCAAATTTGAAATTTCGTAGAAAGCAAGCATAATTATATTCAATAACACCAGTAACAAATAAAGAAATAGCAAATTAAAATAATTATAGGTAATTACTAATATAATTTTCTTATTTTTTTTCAAATAAAAAACTCTGTTCTTTATTGACTATATGTTTGGCCAATATTATGCCTCTGAGCATAAAAACACTTTCTGCAAGTAATGATGTTTTTTTTTTAATTTAAACAAAAACCAAATTTTGAATTTTTGATTGATTTTTGCTTATTTTAAAGTCTTCTAAAAGGAGGAAAAACACTCAAATTTTTGTTTCAGTTTTAACAGATTTTGAAAGCCTTCTGAAATTATACAAATAAATATACCATTTTTCCAAATAAAGTAATTTAACAAAATTAGAAACTAAAAATGCTTTTGACTTAACCCTTTCTGGGGCAAAGTAATTATGTTGCTAAAATGTTGAGAAATGATTGATTGTCACCAGAATTTATGAAGATGTGAATTTAAAAATACATGCTTTTTCTCATATACATTATAAAAGTAAAATTTTTCTATAATATCTGTCAAAATTTGTCAGTCGGGGATTAAAATTAAGTGGTATAAATAATATACCACCACCCATCAAAGGGCTAAAGATGACAAAAAGGATAGGACATTATCAACATTACTAAAGCATTTCACATACTATTAATAAACAATCCTCATGAATGATTTTTTTTAAACTGTTTTTAGAAGAATTATTTTTTTCCAAAACAGGTAAATACTGTAACGGTAATATGAGTTTTTCAGCATCAAAGTAGATCAAGTCCATTTTTTCCATTTAACTCAGTTTGAGAAGAATTCATTTTTATAGATAATAATTTGTTTATTGCCATAACAAAACAAGTACTAGGTTGAAAATATGATTAACAAATGGCACTAATCTCATGTCATTTTGAATGAAATACACAAATAGTCATTTACTTTACCTCCAAATATCTCTAGGTAATGTCTCAAACTTGATCTACTATGATTCTCAATGTCTTATATATGTTACAGTCAATATGATTAATCCGGTCATTATTAATAATAACCGGTTATTATTCATATGACCGGATTAATCATATTGACCTTAACATATATACTGATAACTTTTAATTATTCTCTAATTAACACAAATCATCTTAAGAGTCAATCTGAATCATTTTAAGTTAATTTAAGTCTGAAGTTTTTTAATCACAAAATATACTAGTTGAGATAAAGCTGCAACATTTAAGAATCCAATTTGACACAGTTTTCATGGAATGTTTTGCTGTAAAATTAAAGAATATTCAAATATTTGCAAAAATAAAAAATAAATAAATAAATAAATAAATAAAAGAGAGAGAGGGGCTTATGTCAGAAAACAGATTAGAGAATTTGATAACCCCATAAAGCCAATAAATTATTTACTCATGTTTCGCTAAAGCTGTTAAAAATATATATTTCTCATTCTTCCCCACCTCACAAAAGAGAAACACTTTGATTTTCATAATTTTTCAATCTTGCTTTTCTTAGAGGTTTTGAACTTTCCAATATTTAATAAGTCTGAATCCATTCTATCCTGACATAAGATCAACTTTTCTTGAAAACTCATTCAATATTTCTAACTTCTCTACCAATAGTAGCTTTTATCTTACAATATATCCAAATATTAAATTTCAAAAGTTTACCTGGAGATGGATTGGGTAAGATCAGCTCTGCCTCCAACTCCAATATGGTGGCCAGTGTGAGAGCAGTCAAACTCAAACTAGCAATTATTAAAAATAAAATAACATGTATGTAATCCAAAACGTTTGAGATGATTCCTCATTTTAATTATGAGTAATGTCATTAATTTCAAATGAATTCTCAACTCTTATTTATAATTTATTTACAAATTTCACTCACACGAAAATCAGAGAGGATAAAAATATCAACTGTCTAGATTGCACCTGCTGCCATCTTGATGAAGTAAAAAATAATTTATTTTGCAAAAATCTATAATACAATGATTGACGAGTTTTAAAGTAATTGCGTTTCTGAGATAATTTTTTCATAGTATTTAAAGGATTTATGCCCATTGGTAGCACCAACTAAATGCATTTTTAATTGTGTTTTCAGTGAAGTTTTCAGTTACTTTTTTTCTACATAAAAAAAAATTGTCAATTTCATATGTTAAAATGATTTATGATAGCATTCATTCCGGCTAGAATTGCTGAAAAAGGTGACGAGCAAGCGAAGCGAGATGAAATTTCATAGTGTTCCCAATGTGAATTGCATCGCAAATCACGGGGGTTGTGGACCGTTAGCGAGCAAGGGGTAGAATCCCCTAGTTGAAATTATTAGAATTCAAAAAGCTGCAGTAAAAAATGAGCTTTGGTGATTTCTTCTGCTATTAATTCCTAGCAGACAGCTAACAGAAAAATACCTCTTTTAATAAATTTCAAAACTAACACATATTTGATATTTTTCATATAAAAATGCTTTTTGGAGTTGTTAGTGGGTAATCTAAAAAAATATATATTTAATGTAAAAATGTAAGTTTTAAATTTAAAAAAAAAGTTTTTCATTTATGTTCTTTCTGTAACCTGGGAAACCCGAATTCCCTAGTACAGTAGGACCTCGATTAACTGAAACTCTCCGTTAACCAAAGTCGATTTTTTCTGCACTTTTTTTTTCACTTTCTACTATCATCCAAAATTTCCTCTTAGCAAACATGCACTTTTAAAGTTTTTTCCCCCCTACTTTCCTTTTGTATGCAGGCCGTCCTTTCCAAACTACGAGTGCAGATAAATATTTCAGAATTCCCTTTTTTAGAATTCCTTCTGGCAAGCTCAATTCTCGGTATGAGTGTACTCTTCCCCACTTTCAAACGTCCCTGTTCTAAACAAAAACACACCCCATTTCGAAATTTGGAGGGTCATACTGCCGAGTCCCAAAACAATCGAATGTTATTTCACCGTCTGATTGTAAGCAAGTGCAAAGAACCTCAATGATGAGGAATTAATAGCAGAAGTCTGAAATTCTTCAGAAGAAAATGATGATGACGAAGATGAGAATGATTCCGGAGTAAATAAGATCAGTAACAATGATGCTTTTGAGTGTTTCTCAAAAGGCCTTGTATGGTTGGAGCAACAGAAACAGTGTGATTCCTCTGAACTCATGCTTTTAAGAAAACTTCGGGATAGAGCTGCACGACAAAGGATGGCCAATTTACACCAGATAAAGCTTGCATTTAAACCATTGTAAGTTTTTGTTTCAGAAATAAATTTATTTTCATTTATAATTTTAATTTATTTAACAGTTAAAATAAGTCATAATAACAGTTCAATGACGATATGACATATTAAACTAGATGATTATTGATGAATTCTCGATTATCCGAAGTAGGTTCGGTCCCAATTACTTCGGATAATCGAGGTCCTACTGTTTATATAATTGTCCAATCTTTTATGGACTTTTTTTTTTTCCATTTTTAACAAAATGATTGGCTATTAACTTGAAGTACCAATTTTCAAAAAAAAAAATATATATATATATATATATCTCATTCAGGTCTATTTATAAAAATTCTATAAATTAAAAATTTAAAAAATAAAAACTTGCATTTTTTTTCTAAGATATTTTCATAAAAAACATTGTTTCTGGAAAATCACATTTAAAGTTTTTCAACAAGTGCTGCTTGCTTGTACACTGCACAAAAAGAATTCTATAGGTGTTTAAAGTTTTTAAAATGGCTTCAAGAGGACATTTATAAAATGTCAGACATATAGAAAATGCAAAAATATTTTTTGAAGCTGCAAAACTCTTAACTGCTGAACAGATTAAATAAACTGTTTTAAAATGTTCATTTTGTAAGAGTATAATGTATGAATGAAAATGACAAATTTTAAATCAATTACAAAACTTTATTAAATTATATCACATTTCATAACAGAAAAATGTATTTTAAAGTAGCTAATTTAAAACATACAATAGAAAATTATCTTAAAACGGAAAACAAAAAAGTTGAGATTCACTTCAATAGTTGTTCAGAAATAAAATACCTTAGTTTTACTTAAACTACAAATTCTTTTGAATAACACAGCGTAAAATTTCAAGGAAATGATTAATTTAAAATATTAAAACTAACCATAATCTTTTTTAATATATAAAATGTACATACATTGTAACATTTGAATATTTGATTAAAAAGAAAAATGTGAAATGTCAACACTTATCTATCAATTTCAAATCTCTCTTGAAATACAATGTACAAAAATCTTATTCCATAAGATCATCACTCCAGGGCTGCCATTGCCTAATGCTATTGAAAATAGTTTCTTTAGTAGCCTATGATGGAAAAATAGTAGCCAAAATATTTGCATGTTTACTTTAAAAAAGGTAAAACTATTTATTTGTCATAAAATATAAACAAAAATGCTTCATAAAATTGCACAACGTATCCTACAGTATCACACAAATTTACTACTTTTTGTACTTTTATTATAAAATCACACATTTATTTTTAAAATATTTAAAGGTTTTCTAAATTATCATCTAACATAGATGATCAAAATACAGATAGGATTTTTCAAACTAAATTGAACAATTGCTCACAATGCAAACAAGAAAAGCGTGTTATTACAAGATTGCATACTATGGGCCGCAACTTTAATTCCATTTTATATAAGTAAATGAATTAAAGCAGAAAATTTGTCTGTAAAGAAAAGTTTTAGCAGAAAATAATGTGTTTTAAAAAGAACAGATATCTGCAACTTTTGTGTGCATAACTGATTTTATCATTCATAAGAAATTTATGTAAAATAAGACTAAGATATATATATATATATAATGCTATAATATAAACACACTATACAAATTATAAAATGAAACTGGTATGTTTGAAATATTGTGTGGTTTTATTTATTTTTGTTCTTACGATTTTTAATGAAGTAACTATTTCATGAATGCTAATATTTCCGTTGTGGATGGAGAAGAATAGAAAATAACAAATTATGACATGCTAATAGACAGTGGATCATTAACGATTGTTAAATACCTTTAACAACAAAAAATTGGGAGAAATATTTTGAAAAAGTGTATGAGTGGAACTAAGCCAAAAATCAATAGAAGAATAACTTCATTTTTTAATAAATATTTTAAGCAATTGAAAACTTAAAAAAATTATACTGAAATGTAAAATTGGGCGATCAGGCTCAAAGGGAGAAAAATGAGATAAAGGATTGATGAAATATCTCTTTCCTACAAAAATAGTAGTTAATATAGCATAAAAAGTCTCTTTTTCTTTTTATAGACGTTTTTGATGGGCTTTGGGCTAAAATAGTAGTCATATTTGCCGGATGCTGAAAAGATTTGCTTTTAGTAACATTTTAGTTGCATATGGCAGCCCTTTCATTCTACTTTATTATGTTAAACAATCAATAAAATTTTGTTTTCCTTATAATAACACAGTATAAAATTCCATATAAAAACTACTTTTAAAACATTAAAATTTCCATGGAAAAACATAACTTAAACATTAAATGACCATAGTACTTTTTAATATATAAAATGTACATGCTTTGTAAAATATGTATATTTCATAAAGCACATGAAATTATCAACAATTATCCAACAATTTCAAATCTTTTTCTTAAAATACATGTACAAAGAAAGTACTAATATCTTCAATAATACCATCAGTCACTAAAGTCAATACAACAAATTGATCTGCTCTATTCTACAAACCAATCAATAGAACTACATATTCTTTGCAGTAAGTAATACAACATGAGATTTCCTGTATAACAACATTAAAACTGGGCATAATCCTTCATAATGTTTAAGATAGGAAAAATCGACACTCTAAATAATACTTTTCATTAATGCACATTTCTCACCGACTATGAATCAATGAGATGTAAAGTTTTCAGAACCTCTGAAACAGTGGGTAAAAAATTCTACTGGAAAACTTTATTTATTCTAATAAAGTGTTTTTTAGTTCAAATTTCTTAAAAAAATATAAAATAATAAACATATTTAAAAATTATACACTCTAGCTTTTTCTATTTTAAATTACTATAAATTTTTTTTTTTCAACTATTAAAAATTTAGCTTGTGAGCCTCATAATTTTCATAGCAGCTTTGCTTGGTTAATTGAACATTGTAGTTTATAAAATATCAATCAACTGCTAACACAGTTTCAATTGCACCTTTCATTTTAAATTGTCATTAAAACTAAATTAAAATATATTTAGATAAAAAGAAAGAAAAAGTTCTTATATATTCCACCTAGTATTACTATACTTTAAAAACAAATTTTAATTGCATTAGTACTGCATATTCCATTTATACAGTATGTCTTTTAAATTTAAATACCAGTTTAATGAAAAGAAAAATTGTGAGTCTGTCACTATTATTAATATAATCAGGATTTTAATTTTCTATTTTTTAAAAGTTGTTGTTATTTTACAATATTATATTTTTCACATCCCGTAAAAAAAAAAAAAATAAATAAAGGGTATTATATATATATTTTGTCTGTTTCAATTTTTCATTTTGGTTATGAAAAACTTCAGAAAATGAAAACTTAATTTACTAAAGATTTTTAACATAAAATAATTGGAAATCTAAAATGAAAGTTAAGGTAGGGAATACCTTGATATTTGCATATTTACTCATATAATTACTTATATTTTACACATAAAATTGCTCATACTTTTGTATGTTTTTTAATATATATTTCTAATAGTTGAATACTTCAGGTGACTAAAATCTTATAAGGAAAATTGCATATATGGCAATGTAAAAGAGTAAGTAAGTGAAATTGTCAAATGATACTATATTATATTGTTATTTAATTCCCACTAACTGGTATTTATATAATTTTACATGGAAATTTTCATTTTTAGTTATAAAAGCACCACGTAAAGAAAAGCACTTTGTAAAATAATTAAGTAGAAGTAGCCATCCAGTGAAATGAAGACACCGAAAACTTTGTGGAATCCAATTATTAAGAAATAGGGGTGCATATAATTAAAGGCACAACATTTTTTTTTAAAGTTTTCTGAAAATGAAAAATTTAAAGTAAATTACAAATGTTTATTAAATTGCAAAGTATACTATATTTCACAGCAGAAAGATTCATTCAAAAGACCTAATTTAAAACTACAATAGAAAATTACCTTTCAAGGTAACAAAGAAACAAGTGATACAAATATATATTTTAAAATTTTAAGACTTTAATTTAAATAACATATTCTTTGAATAGTAAAGCATGATATTTGAAAGAAATACTGATTAAAATGTTAAAACTGACCATAATCATTTTTGATACATAAAATGTACAAGCATTGTAGCATTTTTATATTTCATAAAAAATAATGTGAAAATATCAATGCTTTCAAATATTTTTCTTAAAATAACATGTAAAAAACAAACATTATCTTCAATATGATCATGATTCCCTAATGTCAATAAAACTACTCTGTAATTTACTTTATTCTATTTAAATGATCAATAAAACTACATATATTATACAATAATACAACATGGAATTCCATGTAAAAACTCAGTTTAAAACATTATAATTGACTTCATTATAATATATAAAATGGGAAAATATGAGCACTCTTAATAATAAAATTTTTTATTAATGCAGAATTTTTTTCCAATCTGAACCAATGAGATGCCAAGTTTACAGAAATTTTGAAATGAAAATTGTTTTATTAAGTTTCACTTGCTTATGTTTTCTAAGAAAATGTAAAATAATAAACATCTTTCAAATTTATGCACTCTCAATTTTTTTTACTTAACATGGTTATATATATATATATATATTGCACTATTAAAAATTAGCCCTTTCAGCCTTATAGTTTCCTTAATAGCTTTTCTTTAAAATATTAAAACTGAAAGTAATCCATTATACTATGTAAAATGTGAAAATATTAACACTAACTAATGAGACTTTTGATCAATGCAGAATTTCCATCTACTCTGAATCAATGAGATGTAAATTTTCACAAATTTCGAAATGGTTGTTAAAAAAATCACTTTCGTTTTTCATTTCTTTTTTAATTATTTTATTTTTTTAATATGATTTCACAAAATAAGGTTTTTCTTAGTTATATTTTCTTAGAAAATATAACATATGAAACATATTTAAAATTTATAAACTCCAGATTTCATTTTTTATATGATTATATATACTAGCATATATATACATATGTGTGTATGTGTACTACTATTAAAAACTTAGCTTGACAGACTGATAATGTTCATAGTTTTTTACCTTGTTAACGGTAACAAGGAAAATACAAAATATAATGTTGTCATCCTGTAAAATAAATGTATTATAATTTTGTTTTATTTTACGGTTAAATTTTTGTTATGTACAACTTGAGAAAATAGAAATTAATTTTAATACAGACTTTTAACATAAAATTAATCAGAAATCTAAAATAAAAGTTAGGAGAAGAAAATCTGGATATTTCCATATTTACTCATGATTCCTTATGTAATTATATTTTGCACATAAAATTGCTTGAATTTTCATTTCAAAGTTTATTTACATTCATTTGTAAAATAAAATAAAATTTTTAATTCACATACATTTGGCAGAATGCAGATTTGGAGTAATTTCAACTGCATATCATTTAATATACTGTTATTTTAAAAGAAAGATAGCATATATAGCAATGTAAAGTAATTGTAATCTTCAAAATGATGTTATATTATATTAAAGATCTTACCATTTCCACTAATTGATATTTATATAATTTTGAATATTAATTTTCACATTTAGTTTTAGAACATCAGTTAATTCTCTAATACATTATGGTTTCAAGGTTACACACACACACACACATATATATATATATATATATATATATTCATGTTAACAAATTTATAATTTATACATGTGAGAAAATGCAAACATTTTCGCTTCAAATGAGGGACATTGAACATATAAACATGTATAAAGAAAATTAATTAGAATGAAGCTATCATGAAATTCTGAATAGATTATGTTATAAATGAAATTTTAATTGTTCTTTTGGGAAATAAAGCTCTTCCTGAAAATTTCTGAATTTTTTACAAGCATTCACTAGAATCAACATATAGATACTTTCAAATCTTTTTCTTAAAATACTGTATATAGAAAACCAAATATTGTGTTTAATAAGATTATCATTCAAAAACGGTTTTGCATTATAAGCACAATTTAAAATACTTCATAAAAATGTATGTAAAAGCTCAATGCTAAAGTGAAATAGACTTCAAATGATAAATAGAATATATTGAAAACCATTAAGTTCATAATACCTTTTTTTATCCAAAATATATTTGAAACTTGCATATAAACATCCTAATATATTTTAATACATAAAAATATTATATACTCTTGAAATATATATTTTTTAACAAATAATGAAATTTTAATGGCATGTATGACACATTAAATGCAAATATGGATTTAAAAAACTTTTATAATACTGCATTGGCATAGTGTTACATACCACAATTTATCATAATGTGTAAAAATATCACATAAAAAATAGTTTAAAAAAATTTGTAGGTACTACATACTGCATTCATAATGCAAGCAATTCAACATGAATTAGAAATACAATACAATTTATCTGTATATAATATATATATATATATATAAATTGTATAAAAGGTTTACTTCTTGGTGGCACAGCAAAATTGTACTTACAGACTGAATTTAATCTTTAATAAGTACCTAATTTTTACTTGCCTCTCATCATAAATAACATATTCATTATAATCTAATGCCATATCTTTATGTTTTCTTTGTTTGAAAGGTCCAACTGGAGTACAAATTTCAGGCCTGGAATATAAAGGAATATAAATTCAAAATCACAGTTATAATATTCCACAAATGAGTTTGAATACTGTAATGATTCCACAATTATTACGGAAATCCATAGTGAAAAAAATCTACAGTAAAAGCTTAACTAACTGGCATGCTCAGGAAGTGCCGATTTCCGGATAGTTGAGTGCTACAAAATTTGCCATAAAAGAAGGGGGAGGGAGATGCATCAATGTCAGACAAGAAAAGGAAAAGGATATTTTGGTCTATTTTCCTGTCATTGGAAAGTCGATCAAATAATTATTTTATTATTAAATTTGCATTTGATAAAGTTATTTTTGCTGGATTAAAAATAAAAGTAAACAATATTTTACATTAGGATGTAATTTCTAAATTTATTTATTAATCTTTTATAACGTTACATTATTTATAATTAGACATCTCAAAGATTTTAATTTTGGACTAAAATGAATAACTATGCTGCTTTTACTTCATGTGCTAATAAAGTAATTCTCAACATGGGAAACATCATATATTTAATACGAGCAAATTTTATGTGTGTGTGGTTATGGAAATTTTATCTTAAAAATGACTCAAACAATTTTTACGAAATTTTGTATCCTACCATTTTGAGGCACCAGAAAACCATTGGGCTAGGTCACATGTTCAAGAAAATTTAATTAGTGGGTCATTTTGGGTCACCATGGGTCAGGGTCAAGCTAATTGTATCTAAAAAGTGGTTCAAACGGTTTTGACTAAATTTTGTATCCTACCATTTTTGGGCACGGGAAGACTATTGGGCTGGGTCACATGTATGAGAACTTTGGATTAGTGGGTCATTTATGGGTCAACGCAGGTCAAGTTAATTTTATCTAAAAAATGGTTCGCCCCACCAGTGGCTGAGAGGTTCTGCTCTCGAAGCTGGTAGACGGGAGGTGCTGGGTTCGATCCCAATCGCGCTCGTCAGCCTAATCGTTCAGAGTTTTCGTGGTTTTCTTCGAGCCGTGGACGTATCCATGTGTAAATACAGGTTAGGTTCCCTTAGAAAGACCCCACGAAGGGCACTCCCCCCGGGCCGATATCCCAAGTGTAGATAATTGGCCGTCAATAATCAACCCAACCCAACCTAAAAAATAGTTCTAACGATTTTGATTAAATTTTGCATCCTATGAGTTTTGGGCACGAGAAAATCATTGGACTAGGTCACATGTCTGAGAAAATTCCACACTTATTCATGTCGGAAACAGTCATCGGCAACAATTTGCAGTCATATTTAATTGTATGATAAAATGTGTGTTCTTATAATTATGAAGTTTTATTTAAAAAAAAAATATCTTCAGAAAAAAATGGTTGACTTGCAGATGAAATTTGATGTGGCTATAATCCGTAACTGATTTGTGCTATTATAATTCACATGGTACACGGTCGTTGGCAGGTTTTATCTCTGTTTTGGCATAATTTTTTAATTGCCAAGTTAATTAACAGTTTTTTGCTAATTAAGGATAAAAAATATTTTTTTTTTACACTGGATTTTATAAAAGCACGTAGATTATGTAATTACTTGTCCAAAAATGCAATCCTTTTTTTTCTGCCAAATATTAAAGTCTGTTGGTTGTTTGAAAAAAAAAAAGTTTGACGAAGAAAAAAGTGATCATTTTAAGTAACTCAACATTTTTTTAAAAAGTCTATATCTCTGTTTATAAATTACTTATGAAGATGAGTTTGGTCTCAAATTGAAGAATTTCTTCATTAGATTCTTCTAGTTTTCGTTTTTTTTTCTGTGACGCTTGGTTCATTTGTTATCTGATATTTTAATCTGGCATGTTTGGTCGATTTAACATTGCGAAGTTGCTTTCTGTAAGTAAGCAGTAGCGGTCTGTAGTCCAGTTCTTGGCGTTGTTTGTTTGGCATTTTTTTTCTTAAGCTTGGCTTGGCAGAGCAACCACCCTGCTTGATTAACACTTGTTATAATGAGATGCTTTTTTAACTTTGAAAAGTTATTCATGCCTTTTTGACATGCAACACTTCAACATTGCCTAAGTTTTGTACTTACTATGACTTATAACAGGCAAATACTGACATTTTGTTTCATGATTTATATTACTTTGATAGTATTAGAAGTTTTCTGTCTGAAAATTGTCAAAGAATTGTCGTTCAACTGCTTAATGCAAACTGCAGAGTGCAGCAAAAAAACAAAACATGAGAATTGTATTGTTTGTCTTATTTGCAGACTAAAGATGATAAAAAGTAAATTGTTCTGGTAGATCCTATGTGTGAACTAGAGGGTTAAAGTTGAAAAAAATATACAAAATCAGTAAAATTTTGAAAAACAAATAAGAAAATAAAATTAAGAGTCAAATAATCCTAAATTATGTTCTTCAGTTCGAAATATTAGTCTCAATGAGAAAAGCACAAGAACAGTCATTATTTAAAACTGCAAAATTCTAAAATGCATAAAGCATTATAATTATTAGAAAAGTAGCAACAGATAATACTTTTTCCCATTTAATACATTAGATATTAAAGAGAAACTTCATATATAATTTCAGATTTTAATATTTCATTTCATTGTAAATAAAAAGAGAACTTGTTGATTTATTATTAGTTACCAAATAAGATTACCTTTATTGTCAGAATAGAAGGTAAGGAAATTAATCACCAAAGTAGGTATATTTAATCAAAATATATTAACATTCATTTTTGATAGGAATTCTAAATGAAAATTCAGATCAAATACAAGTAAAAGATAAACAATTAGCTGAATCTGAGCATGTAAATATAGCACATATTATATGCAAGATAGGCTAATATTTTTAAATGAATCAAACAAATGAGACATTTTCATTTAATGAGAAAAATAGATTTCAATTATGCATATTTTAAATATGGAAATATTTATTAACACTTTAGTTTTAGCCAAAATGAAACTTACCCTAATATAGTACCTCTATAATCAGAAGGAGTATATTTTCCTCTAGCAATAACACCTGTACATCCAGGGGGACAAGAAAAATCTCTTTCATCCTGAAAATTTTTAGGAGGCAAAAATGCTAATGGGTTTGTTCCCATAGAAACCTAAAATAATATTCCATTATTATTATTTTAGCAAATTAGTTACAATTACAGAAATCACTGTTTTAAAAACACAATTAAAAGGAGTTTCTCTATTTCAGAATTAAAATTTTATGTCTATTTTTGGTGCAACTATTTAAGTAATCTGTCTTCAGGGAATTACTGTAATCTCTGGCCTATAATCCATGGATCAGACAATCATGCTTCGACCCAGAAATTTCATTTAGTAATTGAAGTCAAATATTTACAGCGATCCCATAACTCTCTTAATTGAGGGCCGATTTCTTCGATACTAAGTATCACCAATCCCGAGATTTTTCCGAAATTTTTTAAACAAAAAGCGCTTTGCTGCTCGCTACGGTTGCAGAGTTTTTCCACGTACAGACACACAGACGTTTCTGAACATTAATAATATAGATATACATTATTGAGATTTACTAAAAGATAATTGTTATGTGCATAGCACTTATCATTCATTTATAGGGACACACAAAATATTTTGGGTACAGTACTGTCCGAAGTATAGTTTATAAGCCATAATTGGAAGTAGGATTTTAGTAAGTTATGCGTTTAATTAAATTTTTTAATGCTATGAAGTATGAATAAATGATACAGATCATATACAGGGTTACACAAAAAAATTCGCAAGCATTACGGTATATCAGCTTAAATTAATTAACTCTCTAAACGTTTTGCACGTATTTTCCCATTTCCCCAAAACAACTAAAATTGGCTTTAGACATAAATATTTGTAATAGAATTGTACTTTAAGATATATGTATGATAAAGACATGTGAAGTGTATTTTAGAAACAAACTGTGAAAGAAAATTTCAATTAATATTAATTTTACAAGCATTTATGTGAAAATGCAGGGAAGTCCTCAGATGCTCAGAGGGTTAAAATGGGTTTTTAATCGAGTAGTGAATTTTGAATGTGAAATATATTTAGTACACCAAGAAAGGTTTGTAGTATATAAATAAAATCATATACAGGGCCACGCAAAGAACTGAATACATGACTGTCTATGAATGATAATTTTTGGAAGTGTGATTTCAGCGTGTATTTATCTGAATTAAACTACAGCTTAATATGTGGCGTGTATAAAAAGCTTAAGGTAATATACAGGGCTGTACAAAATAATTCAAGTATGTTTCCATCTATTGGTAGAAAGTGTTGAAGATGAATTTCCAACTATGTTATCTGTTTTATTACTAAACTAAATTGTAGCATACTATAGAATATGTACAAATAGTACAGTAAAATCCCGTTACAACGAATTCCATTACAACGAAAAATCCCGTTATAACGAAATGCAAGCGAGTCCCGTTTTGAAATGTATTCAAATAATGTTAACAATCTCAGTATAACGAAATATTCAATTTTTTATAATCTCGTTAGAACGAAATAATATGACACGGCAAATACTTTCAGTTGTACATTTTTATCGCTTGACAATTTTTGTTTTCGATGCCTAGTCTTAGGGACAATCAAGCTTATCTCTAAAGCAATCGCTTTTCTCCGAGCTTTGTTGTAAAATCGGTGTGCATAGGCATTTCACTGCAGAAGGAATGTTTCCTTTGTTCGCTCTCCCCTTTTCTCCACCCCTTTTTCTTGGAAGTCCAAGTAAGCTGTAACCAATGTAGGCAAACTTAACAAAACGTGAAATGAGTATTGCACATTCCCCCTTCCCTCTCCTCCCTACCTGAATAACTTTCGCAAAGGAATTTCCAAAGCTCGAAATCAGTTTGAAAATTTTCATCTTACCAGTAGGTCATAAAATGGCGGCTGTTAAGCGAAAACAGTTTAGTTTGGAAGAAAAAAAAGCCATAATTTCTGAAGTTGAGAAAGGAATGAAAAAATCTGATGTTGCTAGCAAATATGGAATTTCGCCGTCTACTTTATCCACTTTTCTAAAAGATAAAGAAAGCATTTTGAAAAAAATTCAAGTTAAAGTCTTTGATCCAAGCAGAAAACGAATTCGAAATGCCCAGTTTCAAGATGTGGATAGTGCTGTTTACAAATGGTTTATGGATGTTCGTTCTAGAAACATCCCTCTAAGTGGCCCTTTAATTAGAGAAAAAGGTTTGGAATTTGCAAGAATGCTAAACATTGAAAATTTTCAAGCCAGTGTCGGATGGTTGAATCGATTCCGAGAAAGATACGGTATAGTGGCAAAATGCATTTCAGGAGAAGCAAAAGACGTCCCAGTTGAATTTGTAAACGAATGGCGTAAAGGTGAAATACAAAAAATAATCAAGACGTATAGTCCTAACGATGTTTTTAATGCCGATGAAGCTGGAATATTTTTTCAGTTAGAACCAAGGAAGACTTTAGCGTTAAAAGGAGACAAGTGTATTGGAGGAAAGCTTTCCAAACAAAGGATTACAGCCCTATTTTGCTGCAACAAATCAGGAACAGAAAAACGAAAAGTACTCATAATCGGCAAATCTGAAAAACCCCGTTGTTTCAAACATTTTAAGTCCTTACCATGCATCTACAAAGCCAACAAAAAAACATGGATGACGCAAGGATTCTTTAATGAATGGCTGATAAATTTTGATAAAGATATGCAAAAACAAAAACGTAAAATTCTTCTACTCATAGACAACTGCACAGCACACAATGATCCTCCTATATTGAATCACATTCGTGTAGAGTATTTCCCGCCTAACTGTACTGCAATACTTCAGCCTCTTGACCAAGGCATTATCAGAGCCGTAAAATCACGATACAAAACTATGTTATTAAAACGCATTCTCTGTGATCTTCAAAATAACGTAAACAGAAAGTGCAACATGAAAGAGGCAATTGATATGATCTGTGGATCGTGGGATGATATAAGCCAGAAAACAATAGCCCACTGTTGGAAACACGCGCAGATTGACCAGGATTTAAATAAAGAATCGACGGCTCAAGGATCTAGCGATGTAGTACATGATGAGGAGCAGACAGTCGAATATGAGATCGAATCCACTTGGAACTTAGTAAAAGAAAAATCTGGTGTGTCTCAAAGCATAAGCTTTAAAGATTTTTTAACTGCAGATGACAATGCTGCAACTTGTTATTCATTAACAGAGACAGATATTGTGCAGTCTATTGTTGATGATCGCATTTTAGAAAATGATGAAGAAAGTTCTGAAGATGAAGAAAATGAGGTTTCAAAAGTTACATCTGCTGAAGCCTTAGAAAGCTTAGAAAGAGTGCGCAATTTTATTTCTTTACAGAGCAGTGTACCAGATAACATTTTTTCTAATATTAATCATGTACATAATTTTGTATTGTCCGCAGCTTCAAACTCCCTTGTACAAAAAAAAATCACTGATTTTCTGCATTAAATTTTTTCTTGTACAATTTGAAGATCATTGAAATGGTGGTAAGTCAATTTTTCAGTTCTATAAAAAATATTATACATTGTATTATACTAACTTTACGTTATTAGAAGGTACTACTAATTTTTATTACTATTTTTAATAATTAATTATCTACTAATTTGTATTATACTACTATATTTTTATAATTAACTATGATATGAGGATCTGAATTGAAATGTTTAATTTTCTATTGAATTCCGTTACAACGAAATTCCCGTTACAACGAATAAAATTTGCGGTCCCGTGAAGTTCGTTGTAACTACTGTATATAAATTATATACAGGCTGCAGAAAAGAAGTAAAGTACTTTTCTGGCTGCGAACGATAATTGCTGAAATCTGGTTTTCAAATGTGTTTTGTGTTTTTCTGAAATGTTTACTTAGATACCTTATTTACCTAATTAAACAGCGATGGTTTGTTAAAGTATTCTGTTAGTGCTGAAAAGTGTTTCATAATCAATGCTTGGTGTATGATTTTTCTTTCTTGTTTATTATTCTTTTTTAGTAAATACAATACAATCAATGAATTTGTAAAAAAATATATATATAACTTTACTTATCAGCATTAGAGGGTTAAAATTTTAGAAGACTGGGTGATTTTTCTAAATTGAAAGAACAAAAAAAAAAAAAAAAAAAAAAAAAAACTATACAATAAATTTAAAAAAAAAATCCTTCAAATTATGCGTTTCAAAGATAAGTCTGATGAAAAATATTTAAAAATTTTAATTTGAGAAAAAAAATTTAAATAATTGTCTGACTATTCAGTTATTAATACTGAATAATTTTACACGAGAACTTCAAAAACTTATTTACTAATATTTAATTTTATTAGTCTTTAACACAATTAATCCTTTGTGTCATACCTCTTATTTGAAATTTTATGTACTTGAGTATGTGATGAATGTCAATTTAAACAATTATAAAATATATAAATATATTTTTTTATTTATTGACAAAATTATTCACCAAACTGAAATATCTCTACAAGTATCACGAATTTTCTGGCATACAAAAATTAACAATATATCTATTTCTATATATCACTACAAATTTGATTCACCTAATGACAAAGTTATTTCAACGATTGAGTGAAACTACTGAAAACATAAAAGAAAATTGCATTTCAGAAATTAACATAATAGCATCACTGTTTGCAAATTTCAAAAATAATTTATGGTATTGTAGAAATATAAGAAATTAATAAAATGGTTTGAAAACTTTGTTTTGAAATGTACAGACTGATTGTCTGTACACTACATATGTGAAACATGGGTTAAAATTTTCACATCAATAAAGATAACAACTAGACTGCCAGTGATAACTTGGTCACTGACCTTAAAAGAGTTCATGCTGCTATGGGAAAAGGAAGTTGCTAACAGGCACAATTGGTAAATTCATGTATTATCTAATTAAAAACTAGATTGTGCTAGTTATTAATAATGATTGATAAATAATAAATAAATTAATCTAAATTTGCATTATATATTGTGTCAAGTTATTGTAGTGGACTAAATATAAATTTGTAAAACAAACCTCACACAACAACAATAGTCCTACAGGATTTTCTTTAGTAGGTGAACAGTAGTTTGCACTTTTAGAGCTGCAATCTGCAAAATATAACCCCCTTCCAAGCAACAATGAAGGGTTATGTGCATCTTCGGGAGGTAATTTCAGTCCATGTTTAATAATTCCTAAAATGTTAGAGAGCCGGGTACCATGCCAAAGCAGCATTTTCACTCCTTTATCTAGAAATCTTTCTAGTTCATCCTGTTTATGCCATTCATATGCACCAAGAAGATCCATTTTACATCTGTGATTTGGTGTTGGTCCATGTAAACTTGCAAGTAATATCTGTAACATCTAGAGTCAATTAAAAATAAATTTTATTAATAATTCTCATTATTTGTATTTTACATTTTTATATGAGAAAAAATTAAACAACATAAAAGATCAATCAACATTAATTTAACCCCTTCACAAAGAGTCCCGTATACTTCTTTCGATTTTTAGACAGTAATTTTCACCCGCTAAAATCATTATGATTATTGTTCAGAAATAGTGGCATTAAAATTCAAGTATTTTGTGCACTCTATACGGCACATACATGTGCCACTCATCATAAAGGATTCAAAAGAAACAAGCTATTTAATAACAGCATGAAGTATTAAATATATTGGCAAAAATAACATATCTCAAGAATAAGAAATGAAAGATCAATCAACATTAATTTAACCCCTTCACAAAGAGTCTCGTATACTTATTTCGATTTTTAGACAGTAATTTTTCCCTGCTAAAATCATTATGATTATTGTTCAGAAATAGTGGCATTAAAATTCAAGGATTTTGTGCACTCTATACGGTACATACATGTGCCACTCATCATAAAGGATTCAAAAGAAACAAGCTATTTAATAACAGCATGAAGTATTAAATATATTGGCAAAAATAACATATCTCAAGAATAACAAATATAATCATTAGAGCTACACTTCAATTCTAATAAAATTGAGCTGTGTAATTTAAATCCTGTTAATATAGGTTTTTATCTTTGAGTCAAGTATGCTTAAAATTTAATAAGAAATTTTTTCAATAATATGAACTAAATTTTCACATTCAAGACACCCTCCAAAATTTTCTCGTGAATACATAACTAAAACCAAACTAATAATTTCAGCATTTGTAATGCTAAATAAAAAGAATATGTAACTTATTTCAAACATATGAAATGTTTTAGGTATTTATTGTTCACTCATAAACAGATACTAAACAGATTGCTAAAATAAGAAATTAGATGAAATATTTTATACTACAAGGTTGGTTGGTTGCACGTTCATAGCAGAGTTTTGAATAAAATGACAACCTATCAACTTGTGCAGTTTTCCCGCTGTGCTAAAAAAATTCAACAAAATTTAGAATTTCATTTCCTTATTGATCTAATCATATGGAGAAAATGACAGGATATCAAGCAGACTTGCCAAATGTCCGGCTTTTTGGATACCAGTAATTTAGTACAGAAAATGTAGTTTTCTTTAATCGGAGCATTTTGCGATTTAAAAGAACAACATTTTCTCTAAAAAGTTACTGGTGTTCAAAAATCCGGAGACTTGGCAACTCTGTATCAAAAACAATCATTTTTCTAGGTGCAAAAAAAACAAAAAAACAATCCGAATTGAACACAATAGGAAGTTTTCTTTAATTAGTTTTGCTACGGATACAGAAGCAGATTTGAATGAATACAAACGCAAAGCAATAAAATGCCAGCATTTTTTTCCCTTTTAAAGAAGGCAGCTTTTGTAAGAAATCTTTTATCTTTTTCAGCAAATATAAATCATTTCATTAGTTAAAATAATCATTTATACTTATTTTAAGACACAGTGTTGATCATTCCAAAATACTATGCATTTCAAGACTGCAGTTTTCAAAATTCTGAAGATTTTTGCATTTTTATGAAAAATAGGACAAAGATTAAGACAGCCAGACAAATAAAACTCATAACTATTTTTCAACTAGCTTAGAGAATGTTTTGAAAAAAAAATAAAATCCAAGTTATTGTAAGAAGATTAAAAGTACATAATATTTAAATCTTAAAATCATTCAAATTTCTCATTCTAATATAGTTTTAAACAAACTTTATTTTATAAAATGTATTAATATAAAAAATTACAATTTTAGTATATGATTTATAAACCAGTTTTAGTTATTTATCTGTTGACAGTAGTTATAAACGTGTCTGTTATTTTATAAAGCTATGTTAGTAATCAGATAAAGCTTGATTTGCTATATTGAATTTATCACCATACTGACATATTTTTACTAAATAGTAGTAAATTGATAACTACATAAACACACTATAATTGTTTGCATTACTCATTTATCCACAAAAGCATTCAGAGAACTTCTAACCCACTTCTAACTCATGCAGCATTCTGAGAAAAACATACAATGAGTCAGTTATGGAGAAAGGGTTGATGTATCATGAACCTAAAAAGTCCTTCCGGCCTGTACCGGGAGGAAAAGGTAGCTTTCCTATATCTTCGTTTTAAAATTTTAGCTAATGTTACACGAAAACAGCAAGCTAAAATGCAAAGAAACGTTTACAAAAGATTCGTTAATACTGAATTTGAATAAGAAATTCGCCAAATTATTGAGCAATAGCCAAATTGGCTTCATTTATGAAGATTTATTTTAGTCGCCAAATTTGGCATATATCGCCAAATGTTGGCAATTTGGGCGAGAATTTGGCGCTAACGGATATGAATATATAGTTTTATGCATATGATTGGGAAAATTATTACACAGGGATGAGTCTGAGAAAAGAGCAAAAAAGAGGAAATGACGCGTGAGGTGAAAATTGAGCAAAAAAGTTAAACCTGTGCGCGAGGTAAAAATCGAGCAAAAAAAGTGAAAATGATACGCAAAATAAAATTTGTGTCATTATTTGAATTCAGATTGAAACATATATACATGTAATATAAAAATAAGAACACTAATAAATTTAACAAAAATGGCTAATTCAAAATTTTATTCAATAATTATCTGATATAAATGAGAATTCCTCAAAATTGTAAAACTATTCTTTAAAATTTTTATAAGCAAATACATTTAAAAACCTACATGCTTTCACTCAAAACATCAGTTAATACACATGGCTAATGTTTAACCTGCCACAGCTACAAAAGCATTTGGTGAAAAGATCAATGTGATAGCAAATTATTTATATGAAGGTCTAGCTATATTTTCCTACATAAAATTAGTTTTTAGGCAATGAAACTGAAAATACTACAAACAAAAGATTTTAAAAACATAATTTTTACATTTTTCATTTTTTAAATCGTGCTCTCTAACAACATTAGCAGTCACTAAAAATTTATTTTTAACATAATAGGTAATATAAGAATAAATAGTCGCTGGATATATCTTCAATGCAGAACTCTATCATGTGCAGATATTTAGAATTTATCAGCCATTTCTTTCACAATTGTGGTTCTTTTTGTCTTTGTGCATAACTATTTTTACTACAGCACCATTCAGAAACATCTTTTTAAATAGGAATACTGCATGTTATAAAGCATTTAATGATAAACTATGATCCACTAAAATTAAAAAAGACGAAAATAAATATTCCGCTTTAATGATTCTTTGATCCATTCCATCAACAATTAATTTGATGGGTTGTAGATTATCTATATGATTTCGGGCGTTACTATATCTGGCAAAATTGGAAATCAAAACAACGTGCCGTGCATTCAGTATACGGACTTTTTTTCACCCATAGTACTTATTACTATTAAAATCTGTCTTTTGCGGCGCAATAATTAAATATAAATCAAAAAACAAATGATGAGATTAAACACTTAATCCATCATGAGATTTCAAATCTTACTATCTATTTCTGCGCAGCGTCGGTAAAAAGTAAACAAACACGGCATGGCTCATCTACACTACTTATCGAAAGCCATGACACTTCGCGCTCATTGGTCAGTTGAATCATGACTACTCCCACTGACGATGTGACGTCAAACGTACTCACCAATCACAGAGGAGAAAGTGTTCAAGAGTTCTTCCGACAAATGGGTTGGTTGGTTGGTTGGTTCCGCTTGATGCATTAAAGAGAAATGCGTCCGAGAAATAAGAAAAAAAAAGCGGAAATCCGCGGATTTTGAAAATAAGCAAAAAAGCGGAAATCCGCGTTTCCGCGGAAAAGTGGCATCCCTGAAATTACAACAATGACAGAAAATAATTTACGAGTAATCGCGTTAATGTGCTGTTTTGTTTCAAAATGTCAGCCACCCTAGAATTTCAAACTGCTCTATCTCAGCCATTTTTTAAGATAGATGTAAACCAAAAAATGCTCTGGAATCCTTGTATCAAGGCCTAGCACGTAATTAAAAAATAAATTTGAATTTTTATTTTTTTTGTATATTTATTTTAGTTTTAAATTTTTAAATGCCTGCCATCTTGAAACAAAATGGCGGACCAAGCTGGCCAACGAACTCGGTCGAGACATTAGTGACCTTAATACACACAATTAATTTCATCAAAATCGATTCATAAATACGGGCATTATTGTATGACATAGGTCAGATATATATATATATATATATATATAAATCAACATTTGAACGGAGGGTGGTTTTGGGGGTCATGATCGGTGAAAATATATCGAAATTTTTCGGAACTGCTTTCCTTCGAACAGCTGCAATAGGTAGCTTTATACATTTTTGTATTGAAAGCTACCTAAAAGTGAATGTGTATGCCGAATTTCAAATTATGTAGGGTAAAAGTACCAATAGTCGGCCACATTGAGATAAAATGCCTTGCGAATAGCTTATTTTTGGTTTTGAATGAAATATTACAAATTCTCTATATGCATCCATCTTTTATAAGTCATAAACCATCACCAAAGAATTTTGGGTATTTTTATTGAATTAGTAACGAGCCTTTCTTTCAAGATTGATGTCAAATAACCATTTTTCCTATTTTTTTGTTAACTGATGGCCATTTTTTTAAAAGGCAAGTATTAATTTATTTTTTAGTCTTTTCTAAAATTATAAAGCTAGAATATTAGCAGGGTAAATAAACGAATGTTTTTGAGTATAAAAAGTAAATAAATTTGTTAGTTTTAATTAATTTTAATGCGGCTGACCATTGGGTATTATATTTTGCTTACATGTTCAATACTCGGCCATTAGGAGATGACTACGGGATAAATAGCTTATTTTACTTCTTTGAGTTTATTTTTCATAATTTGGTAGATATAGCTTTATCTTTATTTAGTGTTGACTCTAAGCCGTTTTAGCAGAGCGCAGCATCTGTTGACCCTTTTCAATCCCTCCAATGTGCCAGGCAGCCCTTTTTAATACTTCCTATGCACCCCGTGGCGTTTAAGAGAGTTTCACAGCGCCCAAATGCTTTTCTTTATAATCAAAATCTGCCATTTTTTTCCTTCTATTAGCATTTGCATGAAAGCAAGTACATATTTTTCTGCCCGGTCCCATTCTTAGCGATGTGTGTTAATGAGAATTTCGAGCATGGGATGTGAACTAATTGGGAATTGGATCAGATTCGGATTTTTTTTCCACAAATTTACTTCAACTCTTCAGGTTTTGCGTGAACACTCTAGTGAGCAATACGGTTCGCTCTAGGAAAAGCGATTTTCGCTCAAATGATCTTGTGAAACACTGCAGTTGAAAGTCGATGCTGTTCATTTAGGTCTGACTCTGTTTTGTCACAATGAGTAAAAGTGACAGTGAATGGTTCACAATCATGTGCGAAAATCGCGTTACAGTGAACTGCGGTGGAAAAGGGGCAACTCCATTGAAACACACAATGATGAATGACTTAAAATAAAAAAATTTAGATTTTATCCAAATAATAATTTTGTATTTATTATTTCTCCATATTTTTTTTATATTTATAATGCAATTCTCATTACAAATTTTAAAAATATATATATTATCCAAAATTACTCCAGTTGTATTGCTATGCACATTTGCCGGGGAGCTCCCCTCCCCAACTTTTGAAAAAATAAGAATTTTTGCAAATCCCGTTAAACATTTTTTAAAGGGCACAACGCTGCGCCCTTGTTGTTTTAAGTGCAAGCGATCGTTGTTGGAAATATTTAAAACTAGCTATCTTTTTTTAACATTATCAAATTGAAAGCTTATCTAATTCACTCAGCGTCTGGTTCTCAGAGTTAAATAAACAAACCGGCATCGTAGTCAACTTTAATCCTTTGGGTCTACTAGTGGACTTTTTTTTTTATGGGGCTATAATTTTCTATTAACTTATCATACTTTAGTAAATATCTGATACACAGCCTAATTTATTATTATTTCAGATGGCTGAAAATTTGAACGAAAATGGCCAATTAACATCGAAGATAAAAATTATTATTTTTTAATAGTAAGGAAAGGAAGGGTTTTACATTCTGTTCTTTTTCTTTTAATCATTATTTCTGTTAGTTGCTCAATAATTTATTTTTTCAAACAACACAAAACTTTCTGACACATTCACAGCCTTTTTTGTTTTTTTTTTAATTCTTAAAGAAGGAATACATTTTGCAGGCATGATTAGGAATCGAAAAGCGTGTTCCTTTTTTTGTTAAATTTCTTACACCTTTATTTTAAAATATCGCTGCAGAATGCAAAAAAACACCTAATTGCAGAAAAAAATCCCAAGAAATTCATAAATACACAAAAAAATCACAGAAAAATTCAAAAATCACAGAGGAATAAAATGTTATACTAAAAAATTGAAACCAGGTTTCTTATTTTTTTTTTACAAATATGAAAAAACAGTTCGAAAAGTGAAAAAAATCACATTGTAAATCACTGTATACATACGAATAAACTTTAATGAAAAGAGGACGAAATTTGCTGTATTGGGGGAGATTAAAATCTTTTACGAATGTCATAAAATCGCCGTGAATTGCAAACCCCCCCCCCCCCCTAAAAATCGCATAAATAAAAGCTCCAAAAATTCAAAATTAGCTGAAGGAGTTCTGAATAAAAATTGTTGAGTAGAAGACAAAATTTAATATATAGGGGTGAAAGATTGAAAACGAATTCATTCTACTAACATAATAATCTGAAAAATATTGCAGTAAAATGAGAAAAAATGCTAAAATTTATAAAACTCTAAAAATTTTGCAGTGAAAAAAAATTATCATACTAGGCTAATAGATTAAAACCAGGTTCCCATTACGATTTCCAAAAAATCTCTGTAAAACGCGAAAAAAAAAAAAAAAATCGCTATACAAATTCAGATTAAATTTTATTGAAAAGAAGAGAAAATTTACTATATTGAACTAAAAGTTTGAAACTGGATTCCTTTTACTAATGTGGGAAAATTTATGCAAATGTGAGAAAACACTGGAAATCGCATGAAAAAGTTAGATGAAGAAAAAGATGAAACAATCTAAAAACTGTCTTCAAAGTGACAAGCATAAAGGCTGCAAATGTCCCTTCCAGTGTTTCCAACACCGATGTATGCTGTACTGAGAAAAATAGGAAGTGTAACGAAAGTGCTCTTTCATTCAACAAAAAATGCCTCCTTTATACAAGAGAAATGTGCTTCTAACACACAAAAATGCCCTTTTCAATAAATCTGCCCTGTCCCTTTTTAAAAGAAATGTGAACATTGCCCATGTGAGGCTGAGTTAAAATTCCTTTACTATTCCAGTTATTATACTAGACCAGAACACGAAAATTTCTTCACATGCAATCCATTACAAATACATACATACACACACAAGAAAAAGAAAGAAACACATCTATCACTGTGAAGAGGATTTAACTTGACATATTCCACTTTCATAAAATTCATTCCCCCAACCCCTTACTTTTCCTAAATTTTCTTTCTTTAAAATTATTTTATTTTTCGTGTTATAAAATCTAGCTACACCCTGTATTTCTCTTTTATTTAGCTTTCTTTAATTCATTCGGAATCCTTTCCTCACCGCATAAATCATTCAGTTATAAAAAAAAAGAAAAATAATTTATTCCCATTGTAACTCGCTCTTTTCGATCGGCATTCAAACTTTACTCAGATTTTTAGGCCTACACTTTTGTTCGTTAAGGTTTCATTTCTTCTAACTTATTTCATTATTGTCTCAATTGTCCAGATGCCTTTTTATATAATAGCTGTAACGTACCAATTCTATTTTTAATGCCAATTCTTAATTCTTTAAGCTAACCCCATGAGAAAGGCACCATGTGGTTTCTCTGGTTTACCAAAATTCTATATCTCCACTGTGGCGCTTAAATTCATAATTTTTCTTCATCTCTCTCCCATAGGCTTATCATTAATGGACAATCACCACCTGTCTCTTGTCACATTGTTCATGCCAAAACAGTACATTATTTGGCTAATTGGTGTTATGTAATTATCGCCATGCCTTTACTGTAATCACAAAAGAAATTGTGTAATGGTACTCACTCTCTCACTGTCTGCCTTTGATCACTCTGCGTGAAAACTTAAGCCTTCTCATATTGCAATATTTGCAGGCCAGCAACTTGTGTGTAACAGAACTTGGTTTCAACTGCATTTATAAGAAATCATATTCATATGTGAATACGATGTCTTAGTCCTTTCAACATTCTGGGAGTCCTTATTTTACTACAGAACTAATTTTTCAATATCTACAAATTATATAATTTGACCAATTTGACCAATGCTAAACACTCTCCATCACAATCACCAATCCATTAAAAAGATTTACGTTGACCCACATCTCAAACTGAATCAAATTATTTTAACCTATAACTCAGATTCGAAATGAAAGAAAGTTCCATATTTGAATGCCAATTAAAGAATACAATACAAATCCCAGTGCACGCTCAAAGGTATATGGCGTTCCTATTATCGACCCGAACCTGAAAATAAATTTTAAAAAAGTCTATTAATGGTTTCTTTCTGCATAGCAAAGCATATCCATCCAAAGTTGATGATCTGATTGTGTAAACGTTCGACATCAATTTCAAGGAGTTGAATAAACAGAAACAAACCACTATTATCTTTTCTACTTTTTCTTTGCAGTTTCTCTATAATAGGCATTTTTGATAGGTGCTGTTACTTTCTAATAACTTATTATATTTTAAAAAAAAATGTTAGACAACCTAATCAGCTATTATTTCAATTTGCTAAAAATTTGAAAGAAATCTGTCAATTTGCATAGGAGATGGATTTTTTTTACGTATAGTTAAGGGAAAAAAAGGATTTAACTTTTGATTCTTTTTCTTTTCTTTGCTTACAACTCAATATTTTTTTCTGCACTTGAACAATGCAAACTTGTTGATACATTCACGGAGTCCTTTCTATATGTAAAAAAATAGAATTTGAATAGTTTCTCTCACGAAAATAATGAGTAGAGTTTTGAATCATCACAGCTTTTTAAGCGGCTTCTTCAATCACTCAAAAACACCTGCTCGTTAAACCTATATATATATTTTTAATATCTCATTTGAATTTCCCTATTCTTAAATGATTATTTTGCATTGGACAGCTCTACAAAGGCTGTTTTTTACTTTTTCAATTTTTGTTTGCTGGGTTTTATTTTTATGAGGATACTTTCACTTTCGAAGCCGGTAGTAAAAAGACCTGTAAACAAAATTGAAAAAGTAAAAAACCACCAAGAGATCGATCTCAGCTAGCCAATGCAAGCAAAAGAAAGAAAAAAAATTTAAATATTGAATATGTGAGTGAACTAGTCTCATAAGGAAGCCATCCCGGCAAGATGTGTTGATGTTGGTATCGCAGCCCTATAGACAAGCATTATAGAAGAACTGATCAGAGCATAATATAAAAAATTATTTTAATGTTAGTTCGAAACTGTTGTAAACTATGAAAATTTGATTAGAAATTGATTCATAGCAGTTTCTCTAATTTATATTTTTATCAACAATATGATTACTGTATTTCAATGTGTTGTATATTTTAGATGCTTTCATGTAGCTTTCTTTGTCATTAAAAATATTGATCGCTGAGACATTTGCTGTATTTCTTTCTTTTTTTTTCTCTTTTAAAATATTTTCTTTTGATATGAAATGTCATTGAGAATATTAGTAATATAACAGAACACAAGTCTATATTTTTTATAATTGTGAGTAGTGGTGAACTATGAAAATAACATTGCTTTGTACTTCTTATGACAAAATCAAATTCAAACTAAATGCTGCATCTTTTACATTCCCCAAAAATGAAAGTAATTAAGTTTGTTTGCGATGTTTTATAATTTATATGAAAAATATATTAAAATTAAAATAAGAAAGTTACAAATTAAAAACAATTTTAAGCATGAGATTGCAGGGTTCGGTGATATATGTCAATGGATATATATCATGATATATTTCATGACACATATACAAGTATAAGTTCACTTTTCATAGATTTTATTGGCTGTGTCTTTTTGCTGATAAAGAGCTTTTGTCTTAGGCAGTAACTTTTTAGCTCCCCCCCCCCCCCAAAAAAAAAAAAAAAAAAAAAAAAAAAAAAAATCCAAACTTTACATTTGAAGCTGAATTATAATAATCTAATCTACAAGCTAATAATTATGTGGGACAATAATTATTGGCTCTGATATTTTTAAAGATTAGAATAGCCATTATAAACTAATTTAGATAATCAGTTATTTAATGATAAAAACAAAGAAAATGTCATTTTATGACTTAAAACGCTAAAAATTGTCATAAAGATGTGTTTTATACGTATAGGTTCTTATTAGATGTACCACTGGACGAAAATTCGTGAACTTCGATTAATATGCAAATCCATTTAATATGCAAATTTTGGTTGGCCCTTTGTTCGTGTTTTAACGGGGTTCGACTGTATTGTTAAATTTGTCAATTGGTAGAGGGAAAAAAACGTTAAATTCGGCATTCAATCATGAGAAAAAATAGTAAAATTCTTCAGTCTGTTGCAAAAAAATAAAAATAAATAAAATGTGAAATTCATCAATAAGTTGCCGAAAAAAATCATGAAATTCGTCAATTGATGGAGGGGGGGGGGGGGGGGGGAATCACAAAATTCAGTTGATCGCAGGAAACTATCACAAATTCTATTAGGGGACTCTAAACAAACCAGTTCAAAATATTTTTTGTGAACAAGGTACAAGTGTGCCCTTTTTGAGAATAGTGTGCCCTCTTTGAAAAAAATATGCCCTTTTTTTAGAATAGTGTTCCCTTTTTGAAAAATTTCCGCCCGGCGGCCCTTTATTTCTAGAGTCAACACTACTATTACTATACTAATATTATGAAAAAGAAACACTTTTTACGTGCTTGTTTGTTTGTTTGTAGTAGAAACTACTGAAACTACCGAACCAATTTCAAAAGTAAAAGTGGCAAAATGAGGGTGACAATCTCTACTCTCACGTAGACAATATTTTATGTCAAGGCTACTTCCCCCAAAGTGGGTGGAGGAGCACAAAACATTCTAAACTTGCCCTTTTTGTGATATTGAAGGAGCTGGTAACTTGAAATTTTGTCTGGTGGTTGTTTTCTAGAAAATTCAAAATTTAAAAGTGAAATGAGAGGAAAATGTTCTAAATTACAATTTCTGTAGAATTGTTAGGAATATAAACTTGAAATTTAACATGTCCGTTACTTTTAAGATGTACATGCTAGATCAGGACAAGCAAAGGAATTTTAAAAAAGGAAAAAACTGAGAACATTCTAAAAGCATTCTAAATTATGATTTATATGGAATTAACTAGGTGTAGAAACTTAAAATTTTTCGAGGCTGCCATTTTTAATATGTAAACGCTCATAGAAAATAGTTTCTTTTAAAAAACGAAATTTAAAAGGGCACAGGACCAAACAAATGTTCTAAAGTTTCGAATTCCGTGATATTTTTGGTACTGTGGAAACTTAAAATTTCGCATGGTGGTTAATTTTAAGACTGAAATGAAAGAAAATCATTTTAAATAACGGGTATTATTTTAAATTTTAGAATAGAAACTTGAAATTAGACATGGCTAACATTTTTAATATGTAAGTGGTCTGGTTGCATCTGATCAGTTTCTAAAAAATTCGAATTTAAAAGGAACTAAAAATGGTCTAAAATTTCGATTTCTGTGATATTGTTGAGTTTAGAAAATTCAAATTTTGAATGGTGGTTTCTTTCGAGATGTAAATTCTCGTTGAGAATGGTTTTGATAAAATTCTAAATTAAAAAAATTGAAATGATCAGTAATTGTTGTTTATGATTCTAAATTATGATTTATTTAGAATTAATAGGGATAGAAACTTTATATTCGACACCAGGGTCGACATTACTTTTAAGTGGCAAATGCGCGCACAGAAGGTTTTTTTAAATCTAAATTTAAAATGGGGAACTGAATAGAAAACGTTCTAAAATCCAAATTACTTTTGACCCACTGAACCGAATCTGAAATTTCTTTCAGGATAACACTGGCACTCACAAGTAAAGGTACTATAGACTGTAGCGGCAAATTTCAATTTTTATAGCTCATTCGATTCATTTCATCAAGCTAAGTAATTTGCTACCTTGCATATCGGCTATTGAGTGATAATGACAGGGGGCCGGGTCAAAGTTTAAAATTTCATTCATTGAAAACCAGTTGCCGTCAAAGAAATAAGTAAGATCTAAATTTATTTATGGATCTTACACTAACATGCATTGATGATAGTCAATTTTTGACACATTGTTCATTCCGAAGTAGTAAAACAAAAATATTTCTCACAGTGCACACAACAAGCAAAGGCTTCTTCAGCTGACTCGACGACGCCTTCAAAACAGCTCTGCTTTCTTTCTGGAATTAACTTGCGAAAACCTGCCTGTCAAGTAGCATACGAATATTTTATCTGCAATTATAAATTATTATAATAACAGCAATAATAAAACCTTAAAGTAGTTATTGGCAATGTATGGCACTATAAAAACAAATAGTAAACTTAAATTGCACTTATTTCTTTGAAGGCATCTATTTTTTCACTGAACGAAATTTTGAATTTTGAACCAGCCCCCTGTCATTATAAAAATTCAACAGGAGAAAAAATCAAGATGTGCCGCCAGGCGTGGCAATCGACCACCGTCACCAAATCCTTGTGGATTTTTAACACACACATCGGCAATTACAGAGTGCGCTACAGCCGATCCGGAGGATCGTCATCCAACGAAACCTCCCAATCTTTTACCCGAGCTTGCAATGACATAGGTCGCTTTGTGCTTCTGAAATTATATCAAATATTCTCTTGGTATAATAATGATGATCTCTACTTAACCCTCTGAGCATGCAAAGCCGTTGGTTTTGATGAAAAAAAAAATTGTTACCTGGTTGTTTTATCGAATAGTTAGCTGCCCTATTAATAAGAGGTTAACTACTGGGCTTTAGAATCTTTTTCAAAGCCTCTATTAAACTTAAATAATAAAATAAAATAATGAAGCTTTCTACCTGTGCTACTTTTAAACGAACTGCCACTTTAAGATTTACATTACACAGAAAATTAAGCTGGTTAGAATGTAACAAGAACGAAAAATCATGCGTCAAGTATAGATTATGTAACACTTTTCAACACATTCAAAATAATTCTGCAAATCTTTACCGTAAGGTGTAAGATGATATCTAACTAAACAATTTTGAAAATGGATAACATATTTAAAAATCCAATTTCAGGAATTAACAACAATATTCAGAAAAATATCTGAGCTCTTTTGTGCAATCCTGTATACGATCTATAGATCTGTATATATATTAAATAGAATGCAAAATTTCAGTTAAGTTAAGAAACGCATAGCAAAGTTTAAAATTTCTCTTCTGCAATTTCCGACAATAAATGGAAATGTACTCTAAAACTTTTGTGCTGCCCTGTATACAATTTATACACACCAAGTAATAGACAAAAAATTAGTTAAATTTCTCCCCAAAACTGAAAAAGCATTCCCAGCAATTATTATTAATAAGCAGTACTTTAACCGAATTCTTTTGTTTGTCCCTGTAAATGAACGATGAAAGCTATATCCACAATATTCTATAGTAACCATCTTGTAATCGACGTTAGTGATATATATCAATTTCAATATGTTTGGAATTGTGAAACATTATTAAAATAAACTGCAAAAGACTTTTCTTCATAGACCGTAATGTAACGGAATTCGTTTGAGTATCCCTGTAAAGGAACTATAAGTGCTATGCACACCACATTCTATAATTAGTCTCTTGTAGTGCACCTCAGTGATATATATCAATTTCAATATGTTTGAAATTGTGTAACATCACTAAAATAAACCGCAAATGATTTTCCCCCATACACCGCAATGTAGCGGAATTATTTTGAGTGTCTCTGTAAAAAAACTATAAGTGCTACAGACTTCATTTTCAATACTGAACATGCCACAGTAAGCCTCAATAACATATATCAATTGCATGATGATCTGAGCATATTTACATGAGTTAGAGCACAGACAGACAGACTGACAAACTGAATTCATAAACACTTTTCAACTATGTTGGAAAGTGTTAAAAAGGTATTCATTTCTCGCTGTCTAACACTCAGAAAATAATCATTTATGAGATAATATATAAAAAAAATTGTTTATGATTGATGATTTTGATCAACGTCACTTTGAAAAGTAACACTCATGAGAAATAACTTGAGATTTCCAGAAGAATTCCCAAAAGTATGCATTAATACCTGGCACTGTTAAAAATATTTTGCTGTTTTTAAAAGTTCAACTTTAAGTTACTTATAACCACCTGTGAAGATCGAACTATGCTTGTTAAAATTATCTTTGTGTTCAACAATATGTAATAAATTTGTGAAAATTCAGAAACTTGGCACATTCTTTCATTTTGCGGTAAGCATGTGCTTTGGCATTAGTAATCTTGAAAGTCTATTTTCCTGCCAAATCTCGCCAATGTCGCAAAACTTTAACCAAATTTAGCGACAGTTGATGAAATATTGCCAACTTTGCAGCTTTGTCTACTGCCAACTGTTGAACAACTGTCTCATCCTTCATTCACAATGAAATGCATTGACCTGTAGTGCCTCCAAAATGAACCACTAATCGAATTTTCTCAAACATGTGACCCACCACCCCAATGATGTTTTCGTACCCCAAAATGGTAGGATACAAAATTTAGACAAAATCGTTAGAGCCGTTTTTTAGATAAAATTAACTTGTCCCATAGTGACCCCTAAATGACCCACTAATCAAATTTTCTTGAACATGTGACCCAGCCTAATGGTCTTGTACCCCAAAACGGTAGGATGCAAAATTTAGTTAAAATCGTTAGAGCTGTTATTTTGATAAAATTAGCTTGACCCGTAGTGACCACAAAATGACCCACTAATCAAATTTTCTCAAACATGTGACCCACCTCAATGGTCTTTTCTTACCCCAAAATGGTAGGATATAAAATTTAGTCAAAATCGTTGGAGCGATTTTTTAGATAAGATAAAATTAGCTTCCCCAGCGATGACCCACTTATTGAATTTTCTCGAACATGTGACATAGCCCAATCGTCTTCTCATAACCCAAAATGGAAGGATGCAAAATTGAGTCAAAATCTTTAGAATCATTTTTTAGATAAAACAAAATTCTGAAGTGGCCAACAATTGGTTTAGTGATGGCCGAACTTTAGATTTTTCCCGGCCGACTATTGAAGATACTTGCCCTTTTTGTACTTAACTGTATCTAAAAGAAACTATTATCATATTTTTTAAAAATAATTGCTGAAACATGATAAGAAACGTATGTTTTAACAAATATCATTGTTAAAAATGTTGTGCCTTTTTTAAAAATTCTACTTTAAGATATATATGTATATAAAAGCACTTATGTGGCCGACTATTGGTACTTATACCCTATATGTATTTCCTTTCAAGTACTTTGGAAACAAAATGCAAGCCTTTAATACTGATTATGAAAATCTCTGAATATTGGTTAAATGTTACATAATACAAAATTATACTTTAAATAACACATGAAAGTAAACACATAGACACAACTGTGTCAATTTAGTTAATTTTTTTAAAGATTAATTAAAATTATAGTTACAACTAGAGTAAAATAGTTCCCTGAACTGACATACATACTACATCAAGGAGAATTGAGGTGCGAAAAAAAAATCTTCTGTATGTAGGACTGGTAGAGACAATAATGTAAGGTCAATTTTGTTTCATAATTGGATTTTGAAATATCAGTTATCAAACAATGACTGAATATTAATTTATGTGTTTTATTATGAAAAACACCTGAGACAATTCAGATATTGGCTGAAGCCTATGAAAAAACGTGCATAAGAAAAATGCAAGTGCCTGAGCAAAAAGAATTTTTTTTTAAAGAGCTCACAAATATTTAAGATGTAGCAGTAACTCTACCTGAAACTCTAATTAAAACATTAAGTGCATTTGACAAGTTATTTGTATAAAAAGACATTTAGCAAGCGATGAAATCACATCAGAGTTTCGACAAGGTCATCCAAAATGTGATGAGACAGCTGATGACACTTTCAAATATTGGATTCCAGGAATACTTTCAACAACTGCACAACTATGAATGTTGAATCAAATGTGTGAATGTAGGATTAGAGTACCTCAAATCAGTGTGGATTAAATTTGTTCAACATCAAAAAATGAAATTTAAAAAAATCATTCTGGGAACAATTTGGCTCTAGCAGTATAATGTTAAATATGATGGCAAAAACTTAAATTAATTCAACTATAATTTCCTTAGTACATACATGAAATACAGGATGTGTGTGATTGACATAATAAGACATTAATTTTAGATATTAAAATATCTTACTCTGAATTCTCGACTTCCATGATCCACAACTTCCAATTTCCATTTGAACCTTTCAAAATAGCATTTCAACGGATTTTGCAACAGTCTCCGTGATCTAGTAACAAACCCATAGGCTAATGTCTACAAAATAAATAAAAGTTGGTGAAGCAAAGAGATAAATATTAACCTATCAATGCATAAATGGATACATCAGAGCTCATGAATTCCACTTTCTTTCAACTAGACAACTTTACGTCTACATTTTCATATTTTTTATATTATATCATTCTATAGATATAGATCACATAATGAAAAATAACTATTACTAAAAATTCCATTGAGTAATCTTAAACGAGTAGCACATACACTCATTTGGAGTACTTTGAAATTAATTGAATTTAGAAAAACAAATCAAAATCCTTGTATAAAATAATGCAAATAATAATAATGTGACTTTAAAAACCATAGTAACACAGAAAATTTAGATATATTCAAATGAGTTTGTTGGTAATAACGTCCCCTTTACAGTGAAAAATTATGGAAATCAGCATAAATATTGAGTCAGTATATCAGTATAAATATAGGGAGTGTTAGTATAATGTTCACAAACTTAAAGAGGTGGTAGAATACAGTACAACAAATAATTTTTGTATAGGAAACCAGGGTCGCAAACTACTCATACAGTCAAAATTACAGAGGGCTTTACTTCAAACTAATCCAGATTTTTCGTCATAATCTTAACAATAAGGAAGATATTTTAATGAAATTTACAACAGAATTAACTAGCTGTGTTCAAAATGTGATGAAATCAAGAAAAGTGGTAGAAGTATACAGTAATTTGGTTGGTGTATTGTATATAATGCCAATTGTGTTCCAAAAACGTGGCTTGTCTAATTTAGCACTGACTGGATGCAATTAGTTGCCACTTCCACTACCTTAAATGAGACAATAGCCTAAGATATGGTTAAAGTGAACACCATTTGCATCCAATAAGCACTAAACTAGAGAATCCAATTTTCAGAATGGAGTTAACATTACATGCAGCACACCGACCTAATTATTGTGCACTTTCACAATTTCATTGCATTTTGCAAATTAATTAATTCTGTTGTAAAAATCCTTAAAGTATCTCCATTATTGTTGAAGTTACGAGCAAAATCCGGGATCAGATTGAAGTGAAGCACCCTGTAATTTTTATTCAATGAGTAGATTGCAACTTTGGTTTCCTATACAAAAATTGTTTATTCTAATGTGCTCTACCATCTTTTAAAATTTGTAAATTTTATGCTGAAACATCCTGTATAAGTTTTATTTAATGAATGTTCATCCAATTTTCTCTAAGAGAGATAGGAAATACAATTAGTATTTTCATTTATAAATTCCACCAATTCACAGTAGCTCAATAACTGGTTCTAAAAGCCTTTATTTTATTAATTTATTGATGATGGGGATGTATCTTATTTAAGTGCTATTACTGTGTGCAACAGGTCAACTCATAATGAAAGTTATAATCATGAGCTATTTACCAAGGATGTAGCATTACTGAGTATATATTACTACATTTTAATATATATTCAATGATGCTGCTAGGTTTTTGTAAACCTTGAAAGACTGGATCTCAGATAATTCCAAAACTTTGATTTTTTTTTTTTTAAACAAAATTGTGCCCTTTTTTAATGATAAGACAGATACAACATATTAATACAAAATATATTTCCATGAAATCAAAAATTTTCATCCTTGCAGTAAGAAAATTTTGACCCATCACACTAAAGTATCTACTACAATTTGTTTTATATATTGATGCACCATAGCACATCTGCAGAATAATTAATGTTTCATATCTTCCACACAGAAATAAAAAATCTTATTTTCTTCTTCCAATGAATAGCAATTTCTAGCCAATTTTTCTCACTAATCCAATTATACTGTAAGCTAATTGTTAGCAATTCTAGTTGCATTGTCTGCACTCTGACATAAGTTTTTTTTCTTCATAACTCACTTTCAAAAAAGGGAGACTGACATTTTTTTCAAAAAAAAAAATCATCTTTAATGGATGTTTTAAAACATTTTGAGCATTTTCTAAACTTTGAATGAAGCAATCAATCTGGCAATCTGGAGTAAATTTCCATCACTCCATAATGCAAAAGTCCAGTATTCTTATATAGAATATCATTGGAACAATTTCTTAAAAACTACAAAAATTATACAGTAAATTATACACTAAAGTCTAGAAAATTATAATTAATCAAATCAAATTAAAATTACAAAAAACAAATTTAATATACCTGAAGCACAAGTACTTCATCTTCAATGGCTTCAGCGCACAGTATTGTTTCAGGTGCATGTTTTCTGAAAAAAGACATACAACTCAAGGAAAAATAATTTATAGAATTTATATAATAGTTCTTTTACACAACGAAAATTTCATTCAATTTAAGTATTTTAACAAACATAATTATAAACAGTAAATTATTTTTTTAAACAAATGAACTGAATTTCTTTACTACTTGATTTAATCAGCAAAAGCTCAATTATTATGGGCAGTTTAAAAGTACTTAGAGAAATATCATCTTAAATTAAGAAATAAAATAAATATTATCTGACAACTACATCATAAATATCTTAATTGTTTCAGTGAAAAGGTGAAGATTACATTACGGTTAAAAGATAACAAAATATTGAGTCTAAACTGAGTTAGCATTTTTAAAATTAATGCTGCAGTGCAGTTAAGATTGCATGACATGCTGAAATATGCAGAAAACACCTTAGAAAAAGACCAGAAATTAGGGAGATACAGAATGTTTTAATAAACATTCTACTTTTTCTCTCAAGTCTATTTTTTTTCTTTTATTAAGAGCAAAAGAGATTAAAATTTTCTAATATCAGAAGTAAGAATAGACAAAAAAAAAAATTGCAATTTTGCTCTCTCTCCTCCCCTTTTACACATATCTCGAAATTCTCTGCTCTTTTTCTGAGGTGAAAAAGGTGAGCAAAAAATTTAGTGGGAAAGTTTAGATGATTATTTACTTATTATTACTGTAAAGTAAAAAAATAGTACAAAATTTTGATTTAAAATACAGTTTTAAAGATTTTTAAACCTTTCAGCACCAGATTACTGTATCCTAAGTGTGTGCATATACCAGATTTTATGCAAAATTTAATTTTTGTTTATTTCATGTTTTTCGGCAGCTATTTACCACAAAAAAACAACACCACCACATACTTCAGTACAATACATGACGCACAGGTAGTACGTCTGGCAGGGGTGCACAATGAAATCGTGACATATGCAGTGTACGTCTGGTGCTGAAAGGGTTAACTTAGTGTTCTGGGTAGATGAGAGAGGCAAATGAAAATAAGCAGAAATTTCAAGAAGCAGGGGTTAAATTAAGTGATTACTTATTTACTGTTATCACAAAATAATAAATATAGCAAATTTTATTTTTAAATAGAAGATTTTTAAAGATTTTAAATTTTATGCATTGGGCTTCTGGGAGGAACAAAAAGGAACAGGAAATTTCAGAATGGAGATTGATCATTTATTCTTTGTTACAACAAAGAAATATGGCAGAAATTGTAAAATAAACAAGGTTTTAAATATTTTAAACTTTGCATGCTGAGTGTCTGTGTGGAAGGGGAAGGGGAGGAAAAGAAACTTAGCAGCAATTTAGATAATTGATTTTTTATATACTAATGAATAGGGCAGGAAAACATAAAAGAAATGAGTTTTAAAGATTTAACTTTGTATGCTCAGAGCAAAAGAATGATATGTGGAAATTTGGGAACAAGAGTAGATAAAGTTAAAAAAACAAAAAAGAAAAAAAACACACAGAAAACTTTCAAACTTGGAAGATTCTTTCTCCTGTAACTTCTAATGATTGATGATAACTGACTTCCTGCACAACTCAAGTCTGTTTACAAGAAGAAAATATTTTCAATCTTTTGAAATCACAGTATTTTATAACAAAAATCTCTTTCAGGACTGTACACAAAAGCAATTTTTAAAAAAGAATTAAATTTAAAGTATGATCTGCCTTAAAAGAAATTCCTTAATTTTTGAAGCACAAGCAATGAGGAAAAATATAGTAAGGAAAAATTAAATTGCTTTTCTTTAAATTCAGTTATTTAACCTATATATATATCCAGGGGTGATTCTGGGTCAAAAAATATTTTCTGAAATTCAAAGGAAATTTTCTGTAATTTTCTAAACCTGGTTGGGGGGGGGGGGGGGGGGGGTAAGCGATTCAGAGAAGAAGAAAAATTCTGAAAGGATACGTAAAGACTTATTAAGAAAAGGATAATTGCGAGACATATAAAGTCTACTATATAAAAGCTAAAAAACTAAAAATTATAAAATTAAGTGTAAATGCTATAATTTTAATATTAAAAACCAAAAAAATTTTGTCCAATAAAAAAATTGAGAAATATTGAACAGTTTTTTAAAATTACAAAAAATTTTGTCTAACAAAAAAGGAATAAAGGCACAGATAAAACTCGTCAAAGAAATCAGATTAAGTACATGAAAAACAGCTTTAATAGATTTGTAAATATTGTGTATAAATATGATTTAAACATTGTGAGAACTGATAAATAAAATGAAAATATATAATATAGGACATAAATACCTCATAAATATCCAGATGATTACTGTTCTAAAGGTGCATTTAATCATCAATCCCTTGTATAGTTTTTAGCTCACAGGCTATCAAAGCCTGAGAGCTCATGTGCCCGCCCGTTCTGTATGTATGTACGTACGTATGTATGTATGTATGTACGTAACGCGATAACTCTTGATAGAAATATCCGATTTGTTTAAAATTTTGGTTATAGGTTCATTGTGATAAGGCACTTCCCTGATTAGTTTTGGGGTTTCATTGGTTAAGTATAAAGGGGGAAACGGGGGGCTAATCCCCCCCCGCTTAATTTTGAAAAATGGGTTTTTCATGCAGAATCATCCTATATGCTTCAAATTTTGTATATAAGTTCATTGTGATAAGGCGCTTCCCTGATTAGTTTGGAGGTTCATTGGTTAACTATAAAGGGGGGAACAAGGGGGGTAATCCCCCCCTTAATTTATTATCATTTTTTTATTTTTTGAGGGCATTATTCTTTGAAATAAGCGTATAATATACAATTATTGTAAATAGCCTGTGAGCTCAATGCCATCAGTTTAACTGGGCACTTTTCTTTTTATTAAACTAATTTGTTTCCTTGTGTTATAATGAATACTTTTTCACCATTTCTTGAAAAATTAAATTCATTTGTGGGAACTATATAAATTACTTATACAATGTCAATTGATCCAGTCAATGTTTACAACAAGATTATAAATGCTAGTGTCCACCTTCTATTGAGATTGTTTGATTTCTTCTTACTAGTTACATTTCTCATATACTGGCACATATATTTCAAAATATATTTTACGCTCTAATCACTAGATTTTTATTTTGTTATTGATTCATAAATATATATATAATATATTTATATTACAATAATCTTGATTATTTTAAAAATTTTTGAAAACAAACTTTTTCTATTAAAATAATCTAGACTAATAATACTATTATATTTGAAAACTATCATTTTCTTTTAAAAAAGCTTGTAAGTGCTGATTGTTTTTTGGAGCTACTGCTTCCAATCTAATTTTTTTGTTTGACACAGGTAAGTCATTAGTTTCACTTCTGTTGAAGGATGTGAATATGAACCTTGATCAATTGCTTTTTGAGGAGACATTTCTTCAACATTTGTGGAATGAATTAATTCAGGAATTTGAAATTTACTACTGGATGTGAATGCACTCCTCTTTGCTAAATTTTCATCATTTTTTGGGTTTTCCATTTTTGTCTTTAATTATTAACTATATAATTTCTTACTGTTGATCATATTAGTTAAAAGACGTTTCTCAACAAGGTGTGTTTCTAGACATTCAGTCGAATAAAAAGCTTCAAGTGATGACATATTGTTTGCCTTGAGATAATATTTTATTGTTTGGTAACTGTCCAAACTTTCAATATCTAAGTTAGTACAGTGATCTGTAATTGTGTTTTCCATTAAACTTAATGCTTCCTCAACAGCAGGTCCGTGAAAACATGACAATGCAGCTTTTACTAATTTTGCTAAAAGGAAGTCTTTTTTTGCTCCCGAAAACAAAGTCATTTCAAATATTTCTGACCAATATTCATCAATACGTTTAGAAGTTTTGGTTGTATCCACATTATTTAATGAAAAATTATAAACCATGTTTTCAGTTATTTTCTCATCAATCTGATAAGCTCTAAGTTCTTCATCTAATCCATTTTTTTCATCAGTGGTTAGTACAGACGTCATTAAATCTGACAATTTAGGAAAACAATTAAAGGTTGTTGTTTGACCTCTTAGTAGGGGATTTAAACATGTAAGTGCAATTAATGCAGAGTTTTCATATGGTAACTTTTCGACCATGTATTTAGTGCATTTAATGTATGCCTTTTTTAATGTAGATTTAAAAGAACATACATTGTGATAATTTGTTTTACATTCAGATTTTTTTTTTTTTTTTTTTTTTTTTTTTGGCACCAGCTCCAACATAAATTATCGTGCAAATGATTATTTTCATCACAGATATCAAACTTTTTCAAATTTTTGCAGGATTCAATGCCAGATATCAAACTATCCATATACTTAAAGCTAACCTGCTTTTTAGTTTTTCGTGCAAAAATGCCTTTTATAGGCATGCGCGAGCATTCAGCTAATCAGCTAGAGGCTTTTACTATCTTCAGACACGATATTTCAGCCAATGAGGTGAAGGCTTTTTCCTCTCTCTAGAAGCGTGTGTGGATTACTACGACTCCATTTGGTTGTTCAGTTGTTGAAACTTTATGGATTTCTTTTATAAGGTATTTTTTCATTTTACCGTATTTATTTTCTTTTTAAGTCGTATGTATTTTATTACTTTGAATTTTTTATAACTAACCCCTTTTTTTGAGAGAGAGAGAGAGATTTCGTGGCACGAAATTCCGGGAATCGTTTCCGATGTAAACAAGTGTAAAATTTCAGTTTTTTAAACTTTTAATATGTAATTCTGTGTGATATGATTAAATTCAGGTTTTCTCAGCGACGATCACAGTATTTTTACCAAAAAATTTTTGTATTAATCAAGCTTTTTTGGTTATTAAGCATAGCTAAACACGAAAGAAAACTTTGTTATTTTAAGATTTTGATGTGAATTATTTGCGTACATTTATAAGGCGAGTTTCACTGAATAATTCAAGAAAAAAAAATCTAATCATTATACATATTTAGTTACGCATTATTAATTATTTACTTGGCCTTTACTTTTAATATTTCAAACTTACAGCTGAATGTAACTATTAAAACATTTGAAATACTGTATTCGTAAAATGAAATTTCAGCTTAAACACTCGACAATTACTTTTACTTATGCATTATTAATTATTTACTTGGCCTTTAATTTTAATATTTCAAACTTACAGCTGAATGTAACTATTAAAACATTTGAAATACTGTATTCGTAAAATGAAATTAGCTTAAACACTCGACAATTAATTTTAGTTATGCATTATTAATTATTTACTTGGCCTTTACTTTTAATATTTCAAACTTACAGTTGAATGTAACTATCAAAACATTTGAAATACTGTATTCGTAAAATGAAATTTCAGCTTAAACACTCGACAATTACTTTTAGTTATGCATTATTAATTATTTACTTGGCCTTTACTTTTAATATTTCAAACTTACAGCTGAATGTAATTATTAAAACATTTGAAATACTGTATTCGTAAAATGAAATTTCAGCTTAAACACTCGACAATTACTTTTAGGTTAAATTCAGGTTTTCTCAGTGACGATCACAGTATTTTTACCAAATAATTAAAAGTACTACATGCATGCATCTATCTATCTATCTATCTATATTAGAAATTGTGCAGGTTTCTGGTCACTGTTTTGTTTACATATTTTAAACAAAAATTTCAATTTAATAATGCACTGAAAATTATAATGAATGCTTACAATTAAACACAACAACACAAAACAAAAAATTTCACAAAAACACATTATTTCCCCGATATTTTCCCACAACTAATCAATAAATTTCATGATATTTTATTGCGATTTTAAACCATGAACTTTAGTACTTTTCTGTTATACGGACACTATGCCAAAATGTATGTATGGTAAATGTATGTATTTATTCCGCAATCGATCGACGAAATTTGCTTTTTTCCGCAACTGATCGACGAACTTTGTGTTTTTTCCTCGACAGATCAACGAACTTTGCGTTTTTGTTCGTTGATCGACGCTAAGTATGTAAATGTTGCGTCGTATGTATGTAAATGTATGTATGTATGTTTGGCGACAATGGTGTACGTATAACTGAAAAGTGCCTGAATTATTATTTTTATATATATATATAAAATATGAACATAATTGGCGACACAGCAAGTTTTCTGGATTTCTCCCTGGCTCTCTAACCACATTGTTAACAAAACGAAAAATTCACGAAAAACACATTATTTCCCCGATATTTTCCCACAACTAATCAATAAATTTCATGATATTTTATTGTGATTTTAAACCATGAACTTTAGTACTTTTCTGTTATACGGACACTATGCCAAAATGTATGTATGTATGTATGTTTGACGACAATGGTGTCCGTATAACGGAAAAGTGCCTGAATTATTATTTTTTTATATATATATAAAATATAAACATAATTGGCGACACAGCAAGTTTTCTGGATGTGAAAGGCGGAGATGAATTTCATTCATTCAATGACCTTTTTAAAAGTTTCAAGTTTGGATTGAGTGCACATGAACATAGAAACCGATACCTATTTCTATGTTTATGATTGAGTTATTTGGATATCTTTTCGTATAGCACAGAAAATCATTTCTCCCGCTTTCGTAATACAGATAAATTCTGGTGTATTTTTTTTTCTTCTTTTTATATCATAAGTACTTTTCTACTTTAAATTTTTTTAACCTAATAGTAATTGTCGCGTTTCTAAGCTGAAATTTCATTTTTCGAATGCAGTATTTCAAATGTTTTAATAATTACATTCAGCTGTAAGTTTGAAATATTTAAAATATTAAAAGTAAAGGTCAAGTGAATAATTAATAATGCGTAACTAAATATGTATAATGATCAGAATGACATATTAAAATGTGTACAGAATGACATGAAAATTTTAAAAAACTGAAATTTTGCACTTGCAACTTAATTGTAAATTTCATTGTTTACATTGGAAACGATTTGTGGATTTTAAGAATTTGCGGAACTTCGTGTCACCAAATTACTAAATCTCTCTCACTCACTCTCCAAAAAAAAAAAAGGTTAGTTTAAAAAAATTCAAAGTAGCAAAATACATACAACACAAAAATAAAATAAATACGGTAAAATGAAAAAATTACTTTAATAATAGAAATCCATAAATTTTCAACAACGACATCAAACGAATGCGACAGATCGACGAACATTGCGTTTTTTAAGCGACTGATCGACGAACCTTGCGTTTTTTGGGGACATATCGACGAAGTTTGCGTTTATTCCACAATCGATCGACGAAATTTTTCTTTTTTCCCTGACTGATCGACGAACTTTGCATTTATTCCGCAATCGATCGACGAAATTTGCTTTTTTCCGCAACTGATCGACGAACTTTGTGTTTTTTCCTCGACAGATCAACGAACTTTGCGTTTTTTCTGCGACAGATAGACGAACATTGCGTTTTTTAAGCGACTGATCGACGAACCTTGCGTTTTTTGGGGACAGATCGACGAACTTTGTGTTTATTCTGCAATCGATCGACGAAATTTGCTTTTTTCCGCAACTGATCGACGAACTTTGCGTTTTTTCCGCGACAGATCAACGAACGTTGCATTTTTTTCTGCGACTGATCAACGAACTTTGAGTTTTTTCTGCGACAGATAGGCGAACATTGCGTTTTTTAAGCGACTGATCAACGAACCTTGCGTTTTTTGGGGACAGATCGACGAACTTTGTGTTTATTCTGCAATCGATCGACGAAATTTGCTTTTTTCCCACGACTGATCAACGAACTTTGCGTTTTTTGGTGACAGATCGACAAACTTAGCGTTTTTTCCGCGACTGATTGATGAACTTTGCGTCTTTTCCACGATCGATCGGTGAATCTCAATCAAGTAAAATCTAAAGTCAGAAATTTATTTAACAACTTAATTGTTAAGGGTCCCTAACACATTTAATGGAACTTGAAAAATACACTGCATATATAAAACTTAACTTTCTTCCCTTTTTTATAATAAAAATAAACATTTTACATAATCATTCTCAGTTGACTTAATTTTTTCAATGGTGTTTTGTCATGTCTGCATTAATGTAATTCTTTAAATAGCACGTAAAAGAATAGTGGGGTTTAAAGATTTTTTTTCTCCCTCCCAAACATTACAACTCCTCCATTTAAAAATGTTGGTAGGGAGACTCCCGTCTTTGGAAAAATTGAATTTCAAGCCCTGCCTATAATATGTTTGTGTGTATTGAGGTTTGTATAGATGTTTGTGTGTGTGCTGTTTTTAATACAGACAGTTTCATTTTTCACACGAACCTTTCAAAAAATTCACATTCTTTGCGCAATCCTTTAACAAAATTCACATTTTTTTTCGTGATTCTTTAATGAAATTCGCATTTTTTTCTGTATCTTTTTTTTGTCGAGATTCATAATTTTTTCAGCTGTCCTATGACGTAATTCGTGTTTTTTTTTCAGCGATTCTTTTTTTCACGAAATTTGCGTTATTTTCCACGATTCTTTTATGAAATTTGCGTTTTTCTGTGATCCTTAGACGAAATTTTCTTTTTTCGCAATGCTTTGATAATAATCACATTTTCTCTGCTGCCTTTTGATAAAATTCATGAAGTTTCAGCAATCCTTCGATGAAATTTGCGTTTTTTCAGCAATCTTTGAAGAAATTCGCATTTTTCTCGCGATACTTTAACAAAATGTGCGTTTTCCAGCGATTTTTTGATAAAATACATTTTATTCCGCAATTTTTAGACGAAGTTTGGCAAGAAAGCGCTATCTTTGGGTGAAATTTCCTGTTTTGCGATTCTTTGACAAAATTTGCTCATCTTTTGTGTAAATCGCGTTTTTCTATGGTCTTTTAACAAAATTCACGTTTTACATGATCCTTTGATGAAATTAGTGTTTTTCCCGTGATCATTTGACGAAATCTAGGATTTTTTTCCCGCGAAGATTGATTATATGTTTTTAGTCTGCAGGTGCCCTAAAAAGTTTGTGACGCCTGTCGCTGCATTGCACGCATTCTGCCACGGTGTATCAAACAGACTAAATTCATCCTAAAGAATTATTGTTTCGTTTCTGGAAATGAACAACCGTCAACTCATTGGCTGAATTATAAAGGGTGAAATGTGTAGGCACTGAGTATCATCTATACTATTAATGTCGGTAAACGTCTGTCTGTGTGTGTGTGTTGTTGTGTCTGGCGTCTGTAAGCACAAAACTCTGCATGCAGACGACGGACATAAGTGCTTTTGGTATAAAAAAATTCGTAAGTGGAGTTTTTAAAATTCACAACATTTTGCGGGAGAAGAGGGTTGCGAACGAATTTAAAAAATGAGTCCGCATCAATAATTATGGCGGCGGGGGGGAGTATGTTTTGCCTACACGGGGCGGAGACTTTTCTTTGTTGACACCACTCATATGATATATCGTTCGAAAGGCCTGTGACTGCATTTTCATGTTATGCATCTGTGTGGTCAATTGGGGCACTTTTCTAAATTTTGCACATACCACTCATGTTATATATCGTTAAAAAGGTCTGTGACCGCTTAATCATATTATGCATCTCCGGTGTCCATCCGCCCACTTTGCCCCCCCAAGGGGGTATTTTTGTAAATTTTGCACAATCCCTTCATGTTACGTATTGTTGGAAAGGTCTTTGACTGCTTATTCATGTTATGCATCTCCGGGGTCCATCCCGCCACTTCCCCCCCCCCTTAAGGGGGGGCAATTTTCTAAATTTTGTTGACACCCCTCATGTCATATATTGTTGGAAAGGTCTGTGACCGCTTAATGATATTATGCATCTCCAATGTCCATCTCCCCACTTTGCCCCCCCCCGCCTCCCCCAAGGGGGTACTTTTCTAAATTTTGCAGACAACCCTCATGTCATATATCGTTGGAAAGGTCTGTGACTGCTTAATCATATGCATATCTCCAATGTCCATTTCCCCCACTTTGCCCCCCCCCCTCCCCCAAGGGGGTACTTTTCTAAATTTTGCAGACAACCCTCATGTCATATATCGTTGGAAAGGTCTGTGACTGCTTAATCATATGCACATCTCTGATGTCCATCTCCCCGCTTTGCCCCCCCCCCTCCCCCAAAGAGGTACTTTTCTAAATTTTGCACACAACCCTCATGTTATATATCGTTGGAAAGGTCTGTGACCACTTAATCATATTATGCATGTTCCGTGTCCATCCCCTACTTTACCCCCCCCCAAGGGGGTACTTTTTAAAATTTTGCACACACCCCTCATGTTACATATCGTTTGAAAGGTCTTTGACTGCTTATTCATGTTATGCATCTCCTTGGTCCATCCCGCTATTTCCCCCTCCCCAAGGGGCACTTACCATTTACTTGCACAACAGTGCTAAATGTGTCAGATGAAAAAAATTCCGCGAGTACATGTGCCAGTGAAACTTAGCCAATTGCTGTTCTTCAACCTAGCTTTAATTCAAAGTGGGTTTTTTATTTATTTGAATTATTCTGCAAAAGTTTCAAACATTTTAAAGCAGATATGAATTTTATTTTTATGGTACTATCAAGTTTTTTGCCGTCAAATTTTGACGGGTTCCATCTAGTGATTTATAAAAAAAGACATGAACTTTTTTATCAAGATGAACATCTCTACATGCAATTCATGTATCAAAAGTTTTTGGTATTGAAAAAGCTTAATATAGTTGGAAAATATTAGGAATATATCTTTATAAGCATTTGCCTCCAATAAAGTTTGTTTATGATAAACAAACAATTTATCAATTATGTTTTCTTTTCTTTCCCTTCCTGCAGTTGTCAATGTTTTTTATTTCAAAATTACCAATGTTTTTTATTTCAAAATTACCTGATATTTTTCTATCTTCTTTACTGCACTTCTTTTCACATTATGTTTCTTGTAAATTTCCTGCAATTGATTCTTGTATAGATCTTGATCAGAACATATCATCCAAGAAAAGTAATCCACTAATAATGCATCCCACAATAAAAGAATTATTTCAATTGCAGGAAGCACATACGTCCAACGATGATCAGGCCAAGAAATGGGAACTAATTTTTTTTACACATAAAATTTCACAGATTGAGAAAAAAATAGACCTTTGATGCACACTCTGCAAATCAAAGTGAAGAGTGTCACTGTCACATAAATTTTCAATGTTTTTTTTTTAAATGGTTCTGCAATTTTTTTTTGCGCTATTGTTTACTGTGTGACAAGTATCTCCACCAACAGGCAAAAGATGTGAAGCTTTTTTTTCACTTATTAGGGATTCAAAACCAGGTTTTACCCCTCTCATTGTCTGGCAGGAATCCAACAGTATGATAAGATTTTCCCATGGAATATGATTTTCTTCAATTAATGGAATAATTTTCTCAAAAATGTTTATTGCAATACATACAGAAATTTCAATGGTTGAAAAATGTTCAACAACAACTTTTTTTTCTTTCTGATGAAAAATATTGTACTAATATAGTCAGTATACTCTTGTGCGCTCTGCTCGTGCTTTCATCTATGTTTTAAGAAAAAGCATTCGTCCTCAATGATTCAATAAGTTTTTCTTTAATTGTTTTGGCCTAACCATATTTCATTTTGTATGCAACAGTCGTGCGACACATACTTGCACCCTGTAAAGCTCTAGGATCTTTTGCCAAAGTTTTGGCTAATTATAATAATTTTGGACCAGCAGTAAAAAGAAGCGAATTCTCAGCTAAAAAGGCACAGATTGTTGATTCAACTCTTATTTTTCTGCTGTTTAAATCAACCGTTCTGTTTTCCTCTTTATTTTCTGCTCCATAAGACGATAATATTACTGTTTCTTCCACGGATTTTGCAGCTTTTTTATGTTCAGTTGATTTAGAAGGGCTCATTAAACATTTCAATCCACCACTATGATATATTATAACTCTGTTGCACCAAACACAATAACATTCACCAGGTTCAGAGATTTTTTTTACACCATCGTTCAATTTTATTGCCAATGTTATTAACTTTATTAAACCAATCAAAATGAAATCCATTGGTGACATCTTTTTCCAATGCTATAAAGTTTTTACGTCCTCTTTATTCACAAATTTAATCTTTCATCAAAATTACATACACATGTTCTAATTATTCCACCAACCAACCAAACAAAAAAAAATCGAATTATTTAAAACATTTGGCGCAAGTGCTTGAACATCATCCACTTTCCCCTATCCAATGCTGATCTGAAAAGGAAATGGAAGTGCGGACCCTAGACCAACTTGAAAATTACTTTTCTTCAAAAGTACAGAAGTAATCATTTTTAGAAGGTACTGGAAAAATCTAGATGCAGTTCTAAAAGAAAATAAACTAAGTATAAATCGTTTTTAGAAAGTACTAGAAAAATATCTTCAAGGCATTCTACCTTTTTATTCCTTAGACCCACATGTAATACTAATTAGTACCACACGTGAGTCTAGCTTAATCACTGTCAAACTCATCAATCACTTTACAATCACTGGTGTCAACGAAATGGGTGATACACATTACTGAAATACAGATAACTTACTTTTTAAGGCGGTTCTTAAATAATTGGAGGAACAGTGTAAAACTTTGACAATTCCTGACTCATTTTTAAATGTAAAAGCATAAGATTGGAAGACCTGACTATTGAAGTGATTTGGAATCAAAATATGTTTTCCATTTTTTGATGAATAGATTACTTATTGAGTTATAAGCAATTTTGGTATGTTTTTTTGCGCTCCTCGGACTGCCGTGACGAGAATGTGGTTCAAAATGTCATCAGTTTTTTCTGAAAGATCTGCTTTTATCAAAAAATGGAAAACGTGTTTCGATTACTAAGTTTCTGAGTAACCAGATCTGCTCATTTCATGCCTTTCCAAACAACAATGAATTAAAAAATATGTCTGAAAGTAGCCCCTTCGGATTTGAGAACAACTTTGTTATTCAGTGTTTTTATCTAAGCGAACTTTAAATACTACGCAAAATGGAACAGAATGAACAAAAAATTTACATTTCAAAATTACTGACCATTTCAACTATATATTTTGTTTTGTTTTCATTGTGAACAAACTATACTTTTGCCTTTTTATCTCTTTTTCCATTTTTTTTTTTGTGATTATTATTATTATTTTATAGTCATGGACTATTAAAATATGTTTATACAGTAAACAGAACCTGTGTTAAACAAAAAAAATTCATGGTATCAGCAAAAAGAATGAATACCATCAAAACGGCAACCACTCTATTTGGCGGCTGGTGCAAAACCCCATGTTAGTTTTTCTACCGATTGTAGATGCATCAGTACTGATTAGTGTCGATGCAGATTAAACTTTTTAGGGCCTATTTCAACTGATCGTGCCTGGTGCAGTGGCACAGCCTGCACTACCCTTGGTGCGGCCCTGAATACCATACAAATATTCTTTCTAAGATCTATCCTGCATGGGAGGGTTATAGCCAACCGAACCTGCAAATTCTATTTAAAGTCAACTTGCAACCCAACCCAAACCCTGCAAAAAAATTTCATTGACCTTCAAATCGACAAAAAATATTGTTTAGTGACCCAGAACCCAATCTGAATTACTTCAACTCAAAAACATAGAAAATTTCAAAATTTCATGCAATTATGGAAAAATAATTTATAATCATACCTCTAATATCAAATTTTATCTTTTATGTAGAAAATGAACATGTAAAACTTCATTCATATTCCAATATATAGTTTTCTTTTCTTTTTAAATCTGAAAAAATATTCTGAACCCAATCGAATTTTAATCCGAAACCGAAACCATTAGTCAACCTGACTACCGAACAGCGAGTCGGGTCTGGATAAAATTGGAGTACCCAATCTAGTTGGTGTAGGACTATAATCTATCTACAATGGAATTTTCCCTCATTGCTATCATTTCAGTTTGATGTTTCACTGTATTAAAAAAAAAAAACAGAATTAACTAAAGAAAAGATATTTTTAAAAAATTCCTGAGCTGGCTGATAAATGTATTAAACATTTTAAGCACTTATAAAATAAATTCGAACGAAATAAAAAAATCAAAACCAATTAATTCTCAAGTGCCTCAAAGATTAATTAAATTAATGAGATAACGCATCAGTAAACATTTCTCCCAGTGAGTGAAGTATTACATAATCAGAAACCGCAGTGTCAAAGAAAAATAAATTAGAACTTATATGTTGACAGAAATTTATGATCAGAATCATGGGTTTAAATAAAAATTTAAACCACGAAAACACTGAGACCCAAAACTTTTATTTGAATAAATCAATCTGACACATTTGCATCTAAAACCGACCCCAAACTCAAAATAAAATAAAAATATTTTAAGCTTCTCCAAACCAGAATCTTCTTTTATCAAACCGGCAACAATTTAAGTCACAAATGAAACAGTTCCCAAATGCACAACATAAATATTTCTTTAAATATCGTTCAAGAAAATATTTTTCTCTGTTCAACAACACACACTTGCTGACATATTCACAAATTCGTTTTTATACGTAAAAGTGTGAAAATCATAGGCATGATTGAATTAATTTGGAATCGAATAAGCATTTTCCATTTTCAACTAAACAAATTAAATCTTGAATTATAAGCTATTGCCGTCTCCTTCCTCGTGTTGTCAGGTTACGAAAATTTAGATTGAAACGCCAGCATCGCCACCAACTTTTGAAAAATCCTTCACATTTATTGAAAAAATAAAAGTGCTATTCGATTTTTAAATTTTCTAATAAGTGCAGTGCCAATTTCGTGCATCTAAAATTAAAAATCACTCTGCGAATATGGCAAAAAGCAGCAGCCATTTTGGGTTTGCGTATAGCTGTAGAGGTCTACACGGATCCGGCAAAATAAAGGCAAACTTTCAAATGGTATGGCAAAATAATGGGCTGATGGAAAAAATAAACGGGCCGACTAATCTAAAATGTATCGAACATATAGTAATTAAGATAATTTTTTTCATAAATATGGATGCAGTATCAATTAAAAGAATCTTAACTATAGATATGTTTAAAAAAATCGGAATTTTGTAGATATTGGATTGGGTGGAGCTGGGACTCTTTTCATTGATTTTTGTAAGGGCCAGGCCTGTTATGACTGATTTTTGGCTGGCTCAGGCCCAGAAATTTCTGCAAATAAGACCATTATCTCTTTCTTTTTACAAGAATTCAATTTAATTTCTCTCTGCACTCAGTTTGGCCCAGTCCAAGGTCATACGACCAGAGAGAAAAGTGTGTTTTGACAGATTCCAACTAGGATATATGGTATTAGAACTAAGAGATGCAGGTAAGGAGTGTTGGGGGAAGAGTCGCAGGGAGTCAGACTGGCCCTCCTTTCTCCTTTCATGCTTGCTTTCGGAAGCCTGTGACCCAATTTCAGCTCTCATTACTGTGGTGCAGCTATATGTAAATGTAAACAAGGAAAGATATTTTCAATAGCTCTGTTGTTGCCATTTTATCTTTCAGTAAACTATTGGGATAGAGAATTCGAAATGCAAAAAATACCCACAGAAATATCATTCTCTATTCCAGATTTTTTTTTTCCTTCTTGTTTTTTTTTTTTTTTTTTTGTCTTAGTTTTTGGAATTGATAACTAAATTTCAAAATTTTGAAAAATGATGCGTTAAATATTTGGAATTTTCGGACGAGAATCACCCCTGGGTAAAAATAAAATTTAACAAAAAGAAATGTTTTCACGTTTTTATTTAAAAAAATCTGTACATATAGTTCTGTATTTCCCTTCCAATTTACAAATACACTTAATTACAAAAACTGCAAATATTGTTCGTTTTTCCAAATGAAGAATAATTCAAATATGCAATAGTTTAAGAAGCATTTCAAACTGAACATGAAGCAGTTTTATTTTTTAAATAAACAGTGCTTGATGAGAATTCCATAAAATGTAAAAAAGATAGTGGGGGGGGGGGATATAAAATATGATAACAGTGTCAATTATATATAGTTTAAAAAATTAAAAAGCAATCAGACTATCAATGAAATTCATACTTTGTATCATGAGGCATTGTCATGTAGTACGCATTGCAAGCTTCTACAAGTTCTTTTCCTTTGTTTTTCTGGGATAACAAGACTAACACGTCATTTAAAGCTGTGAAGGACTTAACTAATTGTTTTCCAGTTGGTATTCCTAAAGAGAGAAACAGTTGATAAAAGAAACAGATTAAAATACATTAAAGAACTCAAAATATAGTGAAAATAAACATGAGTAAAACCTTCATTTTTCTGTGGCAGATTATGATTAAAAAAATTTTTAATTAGCAATAATTCTCATATTGAATCACTTTTGTCATTTAAATGTGAATAAAGAACATAAATACCAGACCAGTTTAAGTGAACATGATATAACAAAATCACAAAGCTTCTTCATGCAAAACTACAAAAATTTTGATAAAAGGCAGAAAATATTTATATAAAAATTGTATGATTACCTACATTAATACAAACAAACATAATACTCACAGTAATTTGTCTTTGAAAAAAATGTCTAACTTTTCTTTATCAGAGATCCTTTTCTCCCCAACCTGGTCTTCTTTCCTTTTCACACGATACAATTTCTTTCAGGTTTTTAAAAATATTTAATGGCTGCTTCATTTATTTTTATTACAAGTTTTAATCTCTGAAGGTGGTTCTCGAAGTCCCTGCTCAACAATGTGAAACTTTCTGGCACATTTTAGACTTATTTTTAAACATAAAGGCATAAAATTGACAGGCCTGACTCTTGAAGCGATTTAGAATTGAATAACATTTCCCATTTTTTGATAAATAAATTACTTATCGAGTTATAAGTGACTAGCGGTCAGATGCCTTCTACAGCATATATATATATAGTGTTTCCCCTAGGCGTTTTTGTAGGGTTAGATAACATCTCCCCCATTTTAACTTTAGCCACACTGCTTACCATTTAATTAAAATAACTATCTGAATGATGGAGGCTAAAATAATTGCATCATTTTCTGAAGGAAACAAACAAACAAAAAATATTAAAACTGTAGGTTATATTGAGCAAAAACATCTTTTAGAAGATACATCATCACAGGCACATTATGAGTCAAACTTTCAGTAACTTCTAAAGTCCAAACAAACATATTTCATTTGTACTACATATATTAACAGCATATATTAACTGCATATATTACTGCATATATTATACACTAAACACAAGTAGTCACCTGCTACTAAATAAAACATTAGGTAATAAAACACCCCCAAAATAAAGCCTATTTGCCAAAGCCACTTACATGTTGGACTGATTTGTAAAAATACAACTTTCCAAATATATACATCAAACACAATACAAAATCTGCATTCTAATGTTGCCAAGTTAGTAAATATAACTTTCAATAAGTGAAAGACACACCCACTAGAACAAAATGACATCACTGTGTCAGAATGACATTAAAGGAAACAACAAATCAGAAAAAGGTTAACTAAGAAGTAACAGCAAGTTAACTTCTCTACCAACCACACAACCATATGCTGAAAAAAAAAATAAACAAGCATGCACACTTGCTGTAAGTACTAAACTATTGAATTTAAACATTAAAAATTATGAACTATATAAGATACTTAGAAAACAAATTAAACTAAAAATAGAAGCAAGCTTTTATATGGTGGTGGTGGCTACTAAAAAAAAATTAGTTTTTTTTTCTTTTACTTACACAACACAGAAGAGCTAGGAAAAGACAAAAAAATAATTTTAAGCCTACAGTTTTGGAGAGGGCACAGCGCCCTGCCTAGTTTTTTATAGTTGCAAATGCTACGTTCGTAAATTTCACCAAAAGATTGCGGAAAATATCACAAAACTCATCTATTGGTTGCGAGAAAATATCGCAAAATTCGTCTATCGGTCGCGAGAAAATATTACAAAATTTGTCTATCGGTCGCGAGAAAATATTGCAAAATTTGTCTATCGGTCGCGAGAAAATATTGCAAAATTTGTCTATTGGTCGTGGGAAAATATCACAAAATTTGTCACTTGGTCGTGAGGAAAAATTGCGAAATTTGTCAATCGGTCGTGTATAAAAAATCACGAATTTCAGCAGTTGGTTGTTGGAAAAAAATCGTGAAATTCATCCAGTATCGCATGAAAACCCCCCATAAATTTCGCCATTAAGATGCAGAAAAAATCAGGAAATTCACCTATTGGTTGCAAAAACCCCTACCACACATACACAAAATTCACTTATCAGTTGCAAGAAAAAACTAATTGCAAAATTCAGCAATCGGTAGCAAGAAAATATCCAGAAATTCATCAGTCAGTTGAGGGAAAATTCAGTAAGCTATTCACTCAGTCATAAGAAACAATAGCAAAATTTATCCATTGATTGCATGAGTAAAATCGCTAAATTTGTCAATTGATTGCGGCAAAAAATAGAGAAATTTCTATATCTGTCAAGAAAGAAATTTATTTCTCTTAGAACGCTGTATTGAAATTTGTAAAGTAGCATAGAGAGAGGAAAAATAACTAATTCGTGTTCCAGAACATTTTTTTTTTTTTTTTAGATAGTAAATATTAAGATATTTTTTAATAAACTATATTGTTTTAGAGAAAAATGTTCCTGAAATAAATGGCTATTTTTTGGAGGAGAGGGGGGGGGCAGGTAGTGGATAGGCAGCATAGAAACGCATGAAAAAACTTCAATGTGCAAATTGATCTCAAGAAAATGTGTTTTTGGAATATTAAATATTTTTTAAAACAAATTTTCTGAGTAAAAAAAAAATTAAATATCAAAATCTGTACATTACTAAAATAAAAAGCAATTAAGTCATATTTGTAATGTTGTTTCGCATTTCATTTGAAATAAAATATTACTTTTGTTTGATAGGCACATTTAACTAGGCACTTTTGATATTAAAAAGTATTATAACGACATTTCTCTCTATTATAAAAAAAGTAACTGGTGCTCTTGCTCGACTTATATTAAATAAAGTTTTACATATAAAAACATGAAATTGGTAGCTTTATAGAGATACTAGCAGGCAGCTTTGCCCAGGTTAACATAAATTAAAATACAATAATATGACAATAACAATAATGGAGCTTTGTGCATTCTCGACCATAAATCGATAAAAAAAGACAATTAGAAAAAATAGCGTTACTTTGATTTAACCATACTAAACTTTCTCAGCTTTATAAATGAGTGCGCAAGTTTTCTTTGCGCATGCAATAGACAAATATACGATTTTCCTGACAATGAAACAAAATCAATCAAATGTCGTAACATTTTGTGAAATTTGCTTTCATATGGCATCTATCTATATTATAAAAAAAGTAACTGGTGCTCTTGCTCGACTTATATTAAATAAAGTTTTACATATAAAAACATGAAATTGGTAGCTTTATAGAGATACTAGCAGAACTACCCGGCTTTGCCCAGGTTAACATAAATTAAAATACAATAATATGACAATAACAATAATGGAGCTTTGTGCATTCTCGACCATAAATCGATAAAAAAAGACATTTAAAAAAAATAGCGTTACTTTGATTTAACCATAGTAAACTTTCTCAGCTTTATAAATGAGAGTGCACGTTTTCTTTGCGCATGCAATAGACAAATATACGATTTTCCTGACAATGAAACAAAATCAATCAAATGTCGTAACATTTTGTGAAATTTGCTTTCATATGGCATCTATCTATATTATAAAAAAAGTAACTGGTGCTCTTGCTCGACTTATATTAAATAAAGTTTTACATATAAAAACATGAAATTGGTAGCTTTATAGAGATACTAGCAGAACTACCCGGCTTTGCCCAGGTTAACATAAATTAAAATACAATAATATGACAATAACAATAATGGAGCTTTGTGCATTCTCGACCATAAATCGATAAAAAAAGACATTTAAAAAAAATAGCGTTACTTTGATTTAACCATAGTAAACTTTCTCAGCTTTATAAATGAGAGTGCACGTTTTCTTTGCGCATGCAATAGACAAATATACGATTTTCCTGACAATGAAACAAAATCAATCAAATGTCGTAACATTTTGTGAAATTTGCTTTCATATGGCATCTATCTATATTATAAAACAAAAACATATCCGTCAATAGTGTTGACATCATATTGACAATAGCAACGACCTAAGCATTAAATTTTGCTTGCACTGCATTTTTGTAACTACTAAATATCGCATAATTTCATTTTTTAAACTGTCAATTAGAAAAAAAAAAATGCACTTTCAAAAGTAGTTTGAAAAGTTTATCTCAATTTACTGAATTTTATGGATTTTAAAGTAATTTTAAAGCATGCATATTTTTTAATCTGTGCCCAATCCAATTACAAAAGATTAACTTATTTGATCTTTATAAAGTAAAGACATTTACTTCTAAACATAGCACATTCAAATTTTATGCAGTCGAATAAAAAATGTACTTTCAATGTTATATGTTTGAAAAGCGTATCTCAATTTACTGATGTTTTATGGATTTTAAAGTAATTTTCAAGAATGGATATTTTTAAATCTGCGTGCGACTCAATTACAAAATATTAAGTGGATTGCTCTTAAAACAATGTAAATAATTCAGGATTTGCTGGTTTATGTGTAATATTCCATAACTAAATTGCCAAATTAAATTAAAACTTAAAAAGATAAAGAATGAAAATATGGAAGCCTCACATAATATTAGAAGGAGTGTTCAAAATATATTAATTTAATGGTTTTAAATGTTTTAATATCAGTTATTAATTACACCAAAATCAATATCCCAAAAGAAAACCTTTCATTTTTTTTTTATTATTCTAAAAAAAAGCTATAAAACTGGAAAGTTGCCAAACTTCATTAAATAGCTTGCTGATAATTTTAATAGCAAAAATAAAATAAAGTAATGGAAACATGGAGTTAGAAAAAATGACATTAAGGAGTATCTTAATATTTACTTTTAAGTTGGGTCTAAATTGCATAAGTGAACCACTACAGTAACATTAAAAAAATTTATTTCATGTGGCTTAAACGTAATTAATTGTGGGTAAGCCTATTTACTTTATGGATAATAATAAAACGTTAATTTCGGAAAATCCAGACTTTTCACTGATAATAAAACATTTTTAAATTGAAACTTAAATTTTCATTAAAAAAAAATTAAATCTATAATGATTAGATGAAAGTCATGTCAATTTTATATGTACTTTTAGTCATGAATTATTTTTTTTTCTTTTTGAAAAACGAAAGAAATGACCCTATCTTTAATATAAATCATAGAAAATGTTACCACTGCTTCTAAATCAATAAAACACTTAGCAGTATAATGTATAGCCATAGCTATAAAGTACAGCTCTAGTATACAACCGAAGAAGGAATAAAACATAGCAGACGATTACTTGGACTCAATTTGAAATCAAAATGAAAACCTTTATTAGATAGTGACGTCACACCTAGCTCTTTTTATTTTTTTTTAATAAATCATTTTTTTTTTAATTGAAACATCTGTATTAAAGTAGATGTGTTAACTACAAATAAATTTAAATTAAGGTACTACATCATTTTAATGTATTTAAAGTTATTGTTTCCTATTTATACAGAAGCAAAATGCACATTTTCTTCATAGAAACACTTCAATTTCGGAAATTAAAAAAATATAGCGAGTGAGTCTGAATTTTTATTGGCTTATAAAAAAGAAAATAAACGTGTTATTTGTTTTTAAATTTTTGTGCCATTTTGTAGAGTGTGGCAACAGGAAAGAATTATTGCATTAGAAATTGAGAAAAAAAAGATTTCTGTAATGATAAACTATGGGAGATGTTTGGAAAAAGTGGTAAAGCATGATCTGAGAAATTTTTAAAGTTGACAGTGATTTTACTCGTGTTCTAAAATATATGTACATAAAGTTTCGTTCCAATTGAACAAAAACTGTAGATTTGTATAAGGAACCAACATACCAAGAACGGCTTTTATATATATATATATATATATATATATATATATATATATATATAGATGTATGACACACTGAAACAGACAGTTTTTAAATCTAAGAATTATTTTAAGCACTATTTAATGTTGAAATTGGCCAATTTATTTCAGTTATATAAGCTTTATAGGATCAAAAAATATACATAACAATTTAACCATTTTTTGCAGGCACATACTTGACTAGATTGTAGTGTGCAAAGTCCAATATTTTTTTTAATTCGCCTAATCCTACAAATTCTATGAATTTGTAGGATCTTTTATTCATAATTTCATTAGCTGAATAAAGATTTTTGAAATAGCCGATTTTTTTACCTACTGTTAACAGATTTTTAAAAAGCCCAAAATAATACAATTTACAAATACTTTTCAATAGAAAAATATGTTTATATGTGAATATTAAAGTAGAAAGAAAACGTTAAAATAATTAAGCTATTACTTATGAAAAGCACTAAAAAGAACTTTCATAAAAAGTGCCCCTTTTTAAAAAGGAGCATCCTGCCTTTTTTTATTCTGGGGGAAACACTATATATATCTAACTTCTCTTGTGGACCAGAAAGTGCATTTTGCATGCAATCAGAAAAATAAACAACTTTATTTTAAACTATACAAGAATAATTAATAAAAATATCAAAATAGCACATAAATAAAGATTTAGCGACAATCATTTTTTCCATGAGGCACCTGACAAAGGCCCGCACTCAGAACCTGCCTGTGAGTGATTCTCTATAGGTGAAAAGGAGAGCTTTGAGTAAAATATTCAAGTACGGGATAGCCTAAGATAAATGACGATCACTGTAAATGGACACTGTGTTTTCACACCCATAAATTGTTAATATGGTGATCTAAATATCGCGGCCCTGTGTGCTTCTCAGTCATATATCATTAATACAGCAATTCTCATAATGAGGCCGAGGCCCTGTGAATTTTGCATGCATAAATCGTTAAAATGAAAATTTCCCTGTGGGTTTCATGTCTATAAACTGATTATACAGTAATCATAATAACGAAGCCTTTTGCATACCTGAGCCCATAAATATAACGATCAGAACTTAAATCGCAAATTTTTACTTTAAAAAATGTATTTTGAGAAGAGGTGATAATGTACTATATTTTGTATTAAAATTGAAATCTGATCGCCAAAAGACGAAAAGCTCAAAAACAATTTATAAAATATGAAATTTAAAACAAAGAAAAAACATCTTTTCCTTGGAAAAATGTCACAAAATATCTAATAAAAAATCGGCAATAGTTGTCTTATTCGTATAATTTTCTATAATCAGGTTTATAGCCGAAGTTGGAGACAAAATCGCTGAAATACTTGTTTAACTATTTTTTTATTACATTTCATGCTCCTACCTGAATCAGCTGATAAAATATGGCAAAAATGCAAAATGACCTGAAAATTTCGACCCCTCCCCCATTCACACCCTTAGGGAGTAAATTTTCAAAAATCCTTTCATAGTGAATGCCTACATCGTATAAGGAACATGTATTACAAATTTCATTGTGCTAGGAGCAATGGTTGAGGCTCGGCGTTGATTATTAGTCAGTCAGGACATGTTCTTTTATAAGTATAGATTCTTGTTATGTGACTGCAAATTTTTGCCTTATCTTGAGCTGCCACATCAAGAATTGGTTCAAACACCCTGTTTGACATATTATCTGAAAGATCTTCTGTTTTTACCAAAAAATGGAAAACGCTATTCGATTACATAGTTTCTGAATAAGAACACCTACTGATTTCATGCGTTTCTGAACAAAAATTAAAAAAATTGTGTCAGAAAGCAGCTCTTGTGGATTTTAGAACAGCCTCAATGCTGAGATCCAGGAAATACTCTGCTGCTAATCACTGATACATTTTGCAGACTCTTAGGCAATAGAAGTTCTTAAGATCTTGGAAACTATTACACTGATTTCAAGAAATGTTCACATCTGCATATTTATAATCTTCAGTTAAGAGGATAAAAAATTATCCTGAAAACATATCCTTAGATAAGTTACAATAAACCTAACTTGTGACTAAAATATATACTATAGATCTAAAGATAAAAAATAATAAGAAATGTTCAATACCAGAACAGTTCAACACTTCTAAATTTCTTAGAAAAATACATTGTAATTTTCCTTCTTTCAAAATTCAATGCTTTCCGAATCACTCTATGATGTCCAATTCTCTGGAAATATAAAAAATATATGGACCTTTCTTCTTTCCACTACTTTCTACCCTTCTCTCTGTAGTATTTCAATAATTTCTCTCCTTTCCCTTCTTGTGTATTAATGGCACTACTACTGTGAACTGTATGGGACTCCCTCATTTATTCGGCTCCTATTGCTGTAAATATCCTACTCAGTCTCAGAAATTTATCTACATAATGAATTACTTTGGCTTAAAATTTTACTGCAGTAAATATATAAAAGGCATACCTTGATACCTCTCTCATGATGAATTATTCATCTGTGATTAGTAGAGAATGGAAAGATAAAAATGATTTAAATTTATAGAAAGAGGACAATTTAGCAGTTTTTTTCAGTTAATTGAGTTTTCAGGATATTGAAATTCCAATAACTGAACATTTATTGAAATATACTAGAAGATAATTATAACGCCATTCTCTATATAATGCACAGATCTAAACAATGAATTTTGCAGTTAAGAAACGCATGCAATCTACATTGTAGAAATATTGCAACCCTCTAGAGGACTAAGTTTTACACATTATTTTATCTTTATTTTATCTCCTCAACAGACCTGCCAACCTTTGAAAATGAGAAATAGTAGCACACAAAATTAAAATTAATGTGGAGGTTGGTTGGTTGGTTGCTGTTCTTTATGCTGCAAATTTTAAGCGAACAAATACTAATCAATTGAACATATGTGTATATGCATAAACACACAAAGTAGAAGACTCTTTTGTTTTTGCTAATTTTTTTGTTGCTGGTGGGGTCGATTAAACATAGTAATTCTTTCCATTCAATTAATGCTCTGTCCATTCCTAAGCCAAATTTCTGAACTTAACAGTAAATTTTCTGAGAGATTCCCCTCCCCTGGTGGAACTACAGGTATTTCTCCAGGAGAAAAATATCTAAATTAGAGTCCTGCATCAAGTCAAGTAAGCTGACCCAAGCCCGCATAACGGGTCTGCGCTAATTGTTGTTTATTGCAGATCGGGTTAACCCGATTTTTCAAAAAAATAGTTCAGTATATTGTTTTAGATTAAAAACTCTATCTATAATAATAAACATAGATGCTTGTCTCTGTGTGTGCTATTTTGTGAAGAGATTGTTGCGATGCACACATATCTACAAGATTTGGCCGGAAGGAATCTATATGTCTGAAGTTATGCACCTTGAAGCCAGTTTTTGGATTTTTTTAAATTACATTATTTTTTTTGTTTTTGTTTTTGCATTTTGCAGCAAATTTTCTACATTAGTAAAAGGACTCTGGTTTCAATCTTATAACCAAATGCAGTAAATTTTGAAGAAATTCATGTTTTTTCAGCAAGATTTTGACAAAATTCATGCTTTTTCAGTGATCATAAGACGAAAATTTGCATTTTTCCAACAATCGTTTTAAGAAATTCGCGTTCTTTTCAGCGATCATTTGACGAAATTTGCATTTTTTAAGCGATCGTTTAACGAAACACGCAATTTTTCAGCGATCCTTTATCTGAAATTCCAAGTTTTTTCCACAATCTCTTAGCAAAATTCGCATATTTTCTGTGATCTTTTAGCAAAATTAGTGTTTTTCCCGCAATCTTTTGGTGAAATTCGCATTTTTCCCACGATCTTTTGGCGAATTTCGAGGTTTTAACATTATTTTTTGACAAAATTCGTGGTTTTTCTGCAGGATTCTTTGACGAAATTTGCAGTTTTTCCGCGATTTTTTGACGAAATTTGTGGTTTTTCCACGATTCATTAACAAAATTTGCATTTTTTGAATGATCCTTTAACAAAATCTGCTTTTTTCAGCGATCCTTGTATGAAATTCGCATTCTTTTGCGCGATACTTTTATGAAGTTTGCGTTCTTTTGTGCAATTCTGTGACGAAATTAGCAATCCTTTGGTGAAATTCGCATTTCTTCTGCAATCTTTTGGCGAAATTCACAGTTTTTGCACGATCTTTTGACGAAATTCATAGTTTTCACACAATTCTTTGACAAAAATTGCGGTCTTCACATGATTCTTTGACGAATTTTGCTTTTTCTAGCGATTCTTTTGATGAAATTCACGCTTTTCCCACTATCCTTTGACGAAATTTGCGTTTTTTGCAGAAAATCTTAGTTTTAGAGCAATTTTTGTAGCATCGTAGTTTTTAGCTCCGAATTGTAGCAACTACGATTTCTTCGTAGCAGTTGGCAGCTCTGCCTCAATTAAACAATTTTTAATGAAAAAATTGCTATTATTAAATTAAAATTGAAAATGAGTAATATAAAGATTTGGTCCAGGCATATTTGGATCATGTTTATAAGGTAATTTAACAATGTGTGAAATGATCTATATTATGCAAACATTTATAATCTGCACAACTTCTGGACCCAAGGTGTGTAATTTAAAGATCTTCTACTGTATACTGATATGTTCAAGACACATTTGGCTATGTTTATAAGGTAAGTTTAAAGATGTGTGAAATGTGATATATATAATGAAAGGTTCTATACTATGCACAACATCTCGTCACAAAATGTGCATTAAAAAGATCTACTGTATACAAATTTTATTCATACCATAATTTTTTTTTCTAAAATATTATTATGGATGAATTTCACTCATTTTAACTTGAGATTTTCTTGGTCATCTCCTCATCATTAGTATGCACAATATGCATGTATCATGAACTATATAGTTCCTTTCTCAATTTCAATTAGTAATAAGAAAGATTTGACTGAACTTTAGTTAGCTAATCTAAAATCTTTTGACAGTGAAAGAGTAAATGAAACAAAAATTAAAAACTTACCAATTTTTGTTGTCATTGATTTCAAGAGCCATTCTGTGACAAGAAGCTTCAAATTTGAAGCATTGGTTCCAGTAATCGTTAATATTTGTTCCTATTAAGAAACGATATTTCATTGAAATTTTCTAAAACATTCAGAACTACGATAAACAAAATTAATTGACCAAAGTGGATATCATTAATTTATAAATTATCATAAAAAAAACTAGTCTAGACTAGTAAAATAAGAAAATATTTTTTTCTGCTAAATTAGTACATAATTCTCCCTGAAAAATTCCATGCCAGAAATGAAAAATGTCTGGGTTGAAATCTATTCAATTTTACATGTATTGGCCTCTTACAGATTAATTTAACTGATTAATATAAGCTTATTTCCTGAAAAACATTATCAAAGTTTAAATATTACTTTTTTAAAAATCTTTTAGATGGCTGTCAAGTCAACATGGTGTTTAGGAGTGCCAACATGGAACGTAAAAACTGCTATGCAAAATTGAAATTATTTAATTGAAAATTAATAGGGAACATGAAAATAAATTTAAAAATCAATAAATGGTCAGAAAATATCATTTTGAAAACTCTAGTGGAGAACCGTACAGAACAAGGCCATTCGAGAGCTAGCAGCAGCAGAGGCTAAATATAGCCTTGTAAAATGGATATATGGAGCATCCAATAAATTTTGGATGTTCTACACATTGTTGGCAATGTGAGTCTGACTTGGTAAAGTTTGAAAATGCTAAGGGGTATGGTGCCTAGAGACACAGCAAAACTATAGCACTGGGTACACCAGATACCCAAACTATCCTGAATCCTACGAACTATAAAAACACAAAGCCCCTCAGGAGGGTACACATAGCTCACTAGGATGAAAAAAAATGGCAGCCATTGCTTAGTGCCTGCCACCAGTTGGCGTTTACCAAGGCCAGCTTTGAAAAAGGCCCTTTACTGCACCACTACTGTTCCACACACAGCTGATAAACAAACATTGTGGTACTAACTGGGATCTAAAACAGAGAAATTAAACATTAAAAATTAAAGGGAAAAACTATCTAAATGAGGCTAATTCTGAAGTCTGTAACCATTGCCAGCAGCATGCTGCCAGCCAAAGCTTTCCTGGGACAGCTCAGATGGATCAGCACTGAAAAAAGCCCTTTACTGTCAAGGTCCACACACGACCTGTATCCACACTGGCAGTCTAGGTGTGCACACTGACAGTCTTAGAGGGAATGAATCAAAAAGGGAGAAAACAGACCTTTAATAGATTTGGCTGGTTTTCCATGAGCAAGTTTCTAGTAACCAATGAAATTTTGAGGTAAGCAGAACCTACTCATAAATTTGATTGGAGCAAAACAAGTCTAGTAGAAAAGGCAATAGAGAAGGGGAGGGGGATGCTAACTTAAGAAAGAGATTGTTAAAACAAGTTAAATATAGATAAAATTAAAGAAATCCATAAAAATTTTAAAGATAGGAAGCTGGTCAGCTTGCTTCCTAAAAATTCCACATCAGAATTAAAAAAAAAAAATTGTGATAAACCATATAGTTTTATGTATTACATCTTACAGATTAATTTAACTGATTAATATAAGCTTATTTTCAGAAATAATTTATCATAGTTTAAATATTGCTTTTAAAATTGTGTTCGATGGCTGTTTTTCCTGATAGCCAAATATCCCAAGAACTCTGCTGACAATTTATCATTGGGTTTATATTCTTTTAATTGTCTAACAAGCAAAAATAATAACTTTATAATTTAAAAAAATTACCTGGAACTGTTTGTCCAGTGTCGATAGTACATATTCAATGGAATTGGTCAAACATGCATCCTATAAAATTATAAACATGCTGTATAATAAAAAATATTACATAATATGAATATTCAAAAACAAATATTAAATCCTATAAAGTATGCTTGGAAAACAATAAGAAAATACACTATCATCACATCAAGACACTAGATCCTTTATATCGAAATTCTTATTTTAATATAACTTGAATGTGTTAAGAGATTGCATAACAAATCATTTATAACATTCAACTTGCAAACTTATGTTAATTAGTTACACTCTCTAGGAAAAATTCTAGAGAAATAAGGACAATTCCAGAGAAATAATGCATCATGTTTTGAATGATTAAGGTCTAATTCACATTATTGTAAACAAATTATTGTATTATCAGATGCCTCATTGTATGAGATATCTACACATAGCTGTCAACCAGTTGCAGCAGAAAACAAGAAGACTAATGTTCAAGAACCAGATTTGTTAAAATACACAAAGATATTTATCACATTATATGATACATTACATTGTATTGTTTTATATATTTAAATAATGGCCCAAAGAAGAGAAATTTTGTTTAGGTTAATTTTTTATAATAATTCAGAGCTTGCATTTCATTTAAAACTTTATGAGTCAGTCTGACTCTCTAATCACAAAACTGCAAATCGGTCAACAAGAAAACGTGAGTCAACTGTGAGAATTATGTGCAAAACAATAACTACATTGTATATTTATTAGAATATTGGCATGTTGCACACATATTAATGGGTGCTGTAAAGTGAAAATCACTATTGTTACTATTTCATTCTCTCAAAATTCTTAAGGTTTTAGATATGGATAACTGGTGACAATTTTGTCACACATACTCACCAACACTAAGTTTTTCTACTACAACTTGGAAAGTTGGATTGATTAATTTTAGAAAATGACAATTGAAATAAAATCAACCTCTTATAAACACAGGTTGCAATAAGATATTTGGAACACTTTTCCTTTCCAACTTAAATTATCATCTTTCATTGTTGGTAAGTGACCAAATAATAATAGAAATAAGGTTTTAGAGAGTAAACAATAACTGAGATAATTGAAAAAGTGTATTTAAATTTTTTAGCAGGAGAGGGGGGATAGGATGTCAATTTGCAAGCCAATGTTTGACTCGTTGTTGTACAACCTGTGTCATTATTCACTCAATTTTCTGGGATTTAAATTTAAAATAAGAGTTAATGTAACCCTGATAATTTAAACATAATTAAATATAAAATATAATTAGAATAATTTTATCAATAATATGGTGTTGATTATTTTGCCACATAAGTAGAAGTGTTTTTTAACAGTGATGACTTTGCTCAGGTAACAGAGAAGTAAGGTAACACAAGGCTGCTGGTGAATTAGTGGAGACAGAATCAGAAGACATCATGATTACGATGTTAAACGGTTTATTAATACACAAATAAACCAGGTTCAAATGCACTATCGCAGGGCTGTAGAAATGAATTGCTGAGGTAGAGGCAATTTTCATAAGATATTGGAGAACAGCAAACAGGGAGAGAGTGAAAAAAAGTTACAAACTTCTTCAGCAACTCCAGTGAAGCATTGTTAAAATTACATAATCACAATTAGACGAACATCATCTGGCGAGAAAAAGGTGAGGAGAGACAGGTGACCATTTTTCTTTTAATTTTAAGTTAATTTATGAATGATGAAGGTCAATTATGAATTTTAATGCCATAATGATCAGCATGTAAAGTGGAAACCTGCAAACCACATGACTATAAGTTCTCAGGGGATAACATCAAAGGATTGGGAGCAGAGAGATAAAATTAACACATGTGCATTAAACTAAGATAAATAAAATGACATCTGGATGGCATGAGAGAGCAATAATTTTTTAAGTTAAATGAGATGAGAGGGAGGGAGTACCCACAAACAAAAGAGTAGACATATTGTGTCTTGATAAATTGTGAATGCCTGTGGGAAAAAATATCAGACAGTTACAAGGCAGATACAGATACAGATACACACACACACACACACACACACACACACACACACACACACACATATATATATATATATATATATAAAAATGTTTATATATATAAATATATATATAAACATATGTTTCATGGAACACAATGTGGTCATAGAATGCTTACAAATGAATTAAAAGTGAAAGTTTACATTAGAGGATGGAAAGCACAGTAAATAAATTTTTGCAACCTGTCAATTAAAATACTTTTAAAGATAAAATTTAATACTACTATAATTTTGAAGAGGGGGGGGGGATAAAATGAATTGCCATTGAAATGGAATATGTGAAGCCAAAAGTGTTTATTTTAATCTAATTGAAGATAAATCTGTACAAAGGAGGGAAAGTAGAAAAACAAGCATCAAATGTACCTTGTAATGTAAGAGGCTGCTATGCAAGACAAAGAAAATGTATGACTGCTAATTATGTAAACTTTTACTATTGTTAAATGAAATAATTTTAATGTTTAAATTAATTTAAAATTATAAATCTCAGGGAGTAGAGATAAGAAAAGCAGAAGATTTTATGTTTTGTCCAGAAGAAAGAAGATAATTAAAAACAGAACACAAATGTTGTATGGTAAAACTGGAAGACTTGGCTAGCATGCCTACATGTCAGATTTCACTGCAATAAATGCATACCAGATGTCAGAATTCATATTTATGAACTATTTTTTGGACACTAATAGATTTCATCACTATGCAGATTGAGCTTTTAAGTAAGATAATTCTTAACTACTGCATTTGATATAACACCAAAGGTACAAAGATGCCACACTTTCCTGTCTCTGTTTAATCAATAAATTATATCCCCCCCCCCCAAATTCATGCTTGATGTATTATCAAGGTTAATTATGGCATATAGCAAACAGTACATTTTTAATTTTTCAAATGACAAAGAAAACCACCCGGCACAAAAATCTGTTAGTTTTTTTTTTCTACATAATACAAAAACATTAAGAAATTATCTTAGAAATGAATAGCAAATTCTAAAACAAGGACAAATTAGTATAAAATTAATTTACCATGGTGCTAGCATTGAAAAACATATCTAAGAAACAATATTTATTAGCCTTTCTTTGAAATGTATGCCTGTCAGACCAAAGGTTGAGCGTCTTTTGGTAAAATCTATAATTGCAGAAAAGTAATTTAAATAACTAGAAAACAAAATAAAATAGAACAATCCAGATAATATAAGATATGAAGTAAATAAAATACTGAAGCAATTTTTTATTATTCAAATATAAATGGTTTTGTATGGATGAGTACGAGGGGTAGTACTTGTGTTTTTAGAAAGTAATACAAGATATAATTTCTTACCAAGACTACATGCTTTTCAAAATACTGTCCTGCATTATCAATACATGTTTGCATTCGAATAAAACAATCATCAAAACATTTATGCCACTCTGAAAGTGGCATAGCAGAAACATAGCATTTGTAAGCTTCAATGGCTTCTTCTGAGTAGTTAAAACATTGACCACACATTTTATTTTACATGAATGGAAATAAAAAGTAATCATTAAGTACTAAGCCCAGTGAATATGGGCAATGAGTCATCAACTCAATTTTTTCATGCTTCAAATAATCCATAGTTAGCAAAGCAGTGTTTGAGCTGAGATTGTCGTGGTGCAGAATGATACGACATTTTGATTTTTTTTTCTTAGTTCTGCAACTACTTTCGGCAAACAAATTGTGGTATACGAAGGAGCATTGACTGTTTAACCATCGTACAAAGGAACAGTTGCAGTATAGCTAGATTTGCCGGAAAAACACAGCAATAATTTTTTTGGAAGCACTCCTTGCACAAACAACTTTTGTCGGTCTAGAGTCATCTGGAAACACCCAAGCAGTCGATTGTTTTTTATTTTGAGTTCATAAGAATAAATCTAGGTTTTGTCATGCTTTATGATGTTGTGCACATGTTTTGATGCACCAGAGTTGACTTTTCTTTTAGATTTTCCTGGCAGCATTTCACACGACCATTCTTTTTAGTTTGAGATAAATTGTGGGGAATGGTTTGGGAACACACTTTTTCAATTTTAAATGATCATGTAAAATTGAATGCATGCGAGTCCTTGAAATGTTCAAAAGATGCTCCTATTTCATCCTGTCACATGACGATATGAAGCTATTAGTTTTCTCACAGCATCAATGTTTTCAGGAGTCATAGCATTTTTTGGCCAACCAGAGCCGTCCTTAGCGAAAGCGAGGCCGGGTGCCAGAACTTTTGCGAGGCCCTTCACTTCCAAACTATAATTAATCCCTCAAATTCTCACCAATATTGATCATTTAGCTCTTTTAAAAATTCATTTTTTCTTTATTTATTCGCAGACCATCCGTGATTAAATAAAATAAAGGTAACTATTCGGAAATTCTAGTAAATATGCTGAATAAAAAAATCCACTAAATTGGCAACACTTCTTGCCACAACACAATCGTCTTTTGAAAAAGCTTGCATGGCATACACAGTAGCTATGATTATGCATTTTTGGGGAGAGGAGGTAAGGTTTTAGTAGTAGTTTAGGGAGGAGTATGTTTTAGTTGAGTAGAGATTTATATAGACTTGGGCCAATTTTCTTTCATAATAACCGGACTGGAATAAAATCATATTAAAAAGATCGAATTATGATCGGCATTAATTGGAACAGAAAACGAACTATAATTGTAAAAATCATGGGTATTTATAACTAATTCCAATCATTAGTTTTCGAGATATAGATAAATTTTACTTTTTGATGGCCTAATGAGACTGGTTCCTGTTATCATCGAACCATTCACAGAAAAAAATAGATATCTACCGGGAAAAATATATTATGGTATTTTATTACATATAAAGTGAGTTTGGTGTATACTAAAATATTCTGTATAATTTTTCTAGTAAATAATTGACTGTTTTCAAAGCAACTCCTGGTAAGATATTTTTTTTTTCTAAATGTATGGATAATCTCATAACTCGTTTTCTTTTATAATTGTATGAATATTTATGAAAAAGTATATAAACAATACTTTCTTTCGGGCTGCCTTAATTAAAAAATATATGATATCAAAAGTGGCTGTTACCATTCGAAAATTTAAAATTGATGCACTTTTTAATAGGTACACACGGCCTTTAATTCATTATTTATATTCCTATTCGGAAAGTAGACAAAATTCTGAATCGAAAGGTACCCCTCTCATCTCTTCTCTCCAATTTGGCCATTAAAAAGTATGGGGTTGTTCTCTCTCTGTCTTTTTTTTTTTTTTTTTTTTTACATTTTTGCATATATGTTAAGGAAATCTGTTGAACTTTATTTTGGCTTAATAAATTAAAAAGAAAAATTTCTAAAAATCTATTTTTTTCCCTTTAGGGATATAGAGCCTTCCTTAATAGAGTGCTTAAAAATTATGACTTTTTTTAATTATCATTTTCTTTCCTTCTATCTAAACTATTTGATTTAAATGAGTCTTCAATTTAATGTCTTATGTGATCATTAATATTGAAATTCCGTATAATATGGCTTTCAGACATATAATCTAAAAAAATTTATGCTTTAAAATGTTTACTTAAATATGTATGCAACATTATTTTATAGAATTTTAACTGTAGGATAATACTGGCTAACAAATATCGGAAATTTTTCTAGGAACTGAGTTGGGTCGGGTCTAATTTTAATGATTTTTGCTCAGCTCAGGCCGGAACTGAGCTGTTAACTTTTATACCGGGTAAGGATAGTTTCCTCTGGACCAGGGTGGATCTCGGTCTGAAAGTTTCGACCCATGCACACCTCTAACGTGGCATTTTTGAGCAGGCAATCAATGATCAACCAAATGCCAATGAACATTATGTAAAAATCAAGCAATTATTAAGACAGTTTGATGGAGAAAAAAGTTAATTGGTTTCTGATGATTTAAACATAAACATAAATTTAAAAATAATGGCTAAAATATCCATGTATTTGAATACGGAGAGACATATACGTTCCACGGACCAATAGCAGGGCTGCCACTGTCGAATAGTTTTATATTTGGTTTGTACCACTACGTAAAAATTGTAGTAGATTTCTCTTGAAATTGTCATAGACGTATACAACAAAGATTTTTTTTTTAAGTGCTACGAATAAAATTTAAAAAAATAGCCGCCAGTGGTAGAAATTTCTATTTAAAAAATTTAATTTGTAGTGAAAGGATTAGTCTATTAAATTACTCTATGAGTCATCGTAACCTGTTTAACGTTTTCCATTTAATTAGGAAGTATTAAACATGTTAATATTTTTAATTTAATAAAAGAATTTTAAAATAAGGGAAAATCTGAGTCAAAATCAATATTTCCCAAACTTTCCTTTTCTCTAAGAATCTTTAAAAACTTAACCTTTCATAACTTTTGGAAAGTTTAAATTTTCAGTTTAGTCCTGTGGTCTGGGGGACGGGGTTTCATCTCCCTTGCCTCCCCGACATGTTTACTCCATAAGACATACATATGCGTGGGGTGAGGAACATCATATTCGTATAATAATAAGATAAACTTGATTGTACAAGAGGGAAAGCAAATCAGTGTTGTTACATTACAAACAGTCATTAAAATAATAGCGAACAGTTTGTCAGAATTATCATCAGCACCGATCATTTAACAATTCACATTCCGTCGTGCTTGTCTAGATTTATTGTACACCTAGGCTAGAGTATAACAATGCCTGTAGATTGAATACAAGCTACAAAAAACTATTTTCTTCTTGAACGTCCACTACTTGCCCGAACATTTTATTGATAAAATATTTTACATTTTATAAATAAGTATGTTTATACATACAATTTTTCTTATGAAATAAATATTCACAAAAAAGGTAATGATAAGTATTTATCTATTTCTATTAAACGTTTTTTTTTTTTTTCGGACGCGAGGCCTTCCTAGGCGCGAGGCCCTGTGCGGCCGCACCTGTCGCACACCCCTAAGGACGGCTCTGTGGCCAACCCTCCCAAACATCGTCACTGATATTCTTATGACTGCAGAAGAATTCTTTAAATCAGTTGGAAATTGTTGCATTAGATGGTGCTTCATTACCAAAATGTAGATTTCATTCTATCGCTATGCTGTTTCTGTGTCAAACCTTGTCGAAAGTCATAAAAACCATTGCTCTGAAGTTCCTTCGACGTAACTCTATAATTATTTAGCACTTCTGATTTTTGAAAAATCACAGTAAATAGAATTTCATAGCTTTTGATATTCTGTAAATACAGACATTCATGTAACTGTTCAAATTTTGATAAAAATTGTCTGTGCTAAAAGCAGCTGGGTTTTTTTTTGTTGCCAGATTCTAAAAACTTAAGTACTGGCCCTCATACAATATTTTTTAAACAGGTTGATAGATTTAAGCAATTTATCCAGAACTGGCAGCATACTTTAATGCATATATCTTAAATAAATAAAACATTAAAATTGTTTTTTTCTTAATGTAATAATTACTCAAAATGTTAATTAGAAATACACAAACCAAATTATGTTTTAAAACATGTTCTTCCACTCACAACCACCATTGCTGGACATGAGAAAATTATCCTGTCAATCTATTTTAATACATACTGTATGTAAATCAGAACATTTTAATATTAATTTGTGTAATAAGCTAAATTTTGAAATACTCATTAGTATTTTTTGTATGTCATCTCAAATTTTAGATATTACAAAGGATAGTCAGTAGATAATGTTATCTCTTTTTAGCTAATTTGGTCAGTTAGAACTATAGTGTTGCTGGGTCAACTGACAGAAATAGATGAACAATGTGATAAAAAAAGCAAGACACATAAAAAAAAAAAAAAAAAAAAAATGTAATTCATTTTTAAGATAAATAAAAAATTATTACAGCATGTAGTTTTTTTAATGATATTAATTTTTGAATTAACAATATTTGCTGGCTAATCAATATTCATAAATGAAATTAAACAATATTGTATTTAGAAAGATACCATTGTTAATAGCAAAGAAAAATCAAACATTCTGCATAAATATTGTGCAAATATTTCATGTAATTAATAATATAATAAATGAAACTCAATAATCTTATGTAAATTTGAAACCTTAAACGGTATAGTGAGTTGTCAGAATTTGTTGCTTATGTATTTGTCTCGTTCACAAATTACATATATCTTGCTTTAAAAAATATAGCATTAATCAACAGTTTATCTTGAAAACTTCCCACTAAAATCTATGAAGTCTTTATAAGTGAAAAACATGTATTTACATGTTTTAAACCTTACAGATTTTTAAGAATATTTTAGATCAGGAATATTTTTATTTGTCATTGCCTACTTTTTCATTATTCTATGTGTTGTATTAAATTCAATTTGATGGATTATTCAATGTCAAATCAACATACAAACCAAAAGTCATTTTCTATCTGACCTCCTTAGAATTTTAATATTATTTTGATATTAATCTCAGTTGTTAGGTTCATACAGAAAGAAATAAATAAATACCCAATGATAAGTCTAGTCTCTATCTCTTTTGGTTTCTAAGATAATTAACTTCAAAGATAGATAAAAATCATAAATTTGTGCATTTCATACATTACAAATTTAGATATTTTGTTCCCTAATTGTCGCAAAATCTTACTTTTAGTGTCATTTGAATTGGGTATGCACATATTTTTGAACTTTTAATGTCAAGGTCAAACATTTTGGCCTTTGACATCTCAAAAACAAGCAGATAATATGTTTAAAATATATATGTTACTCTTATACTTATTTTCTATAATATCTGAATGTATCATTTTAGGACCATCATGCAATGTTGAGTTATAAATTAAAATGCCAACTGTTTGTCCTAATTTCAATATCACATTCACAAATTTAGATGATTTACCTATACAGGCTGTCCCAAAGAGAGTGAAACTTTTAAATTTTTTTATCTGTTGGAGAAATGTAGGCAATGTAGCAAAAGTGTTCAATTAAGATTAAGTGGATGAAATAGTTCTGACATTAGTTTTCAAAAAGTTGCACTTTTAAAATTTTTATTCCAGATTTTTCCAAAATTTTTATTTCAGATTTTTCCAAAATTTTTCTAGAGCTATTCCATTCACATATATGATTCCTGGGTTTTAGAAGCTATATCTAAAAAAAAAAAAAATCTATGTTCTCAGAGAAGTACAACAGTAAAATATCATCCTTCTATGAGGAAAAAATTGCTGAGTTATGATACAACGAATTTTATGAATTTTTGGAGCTTTCTGGCACTAAAAAATAGTGTCAGTTTTTAGTGGCTTAAAAAAAAACAACATTCAGATCAAATAATGACTGCAAAACAACTATGAATGGGCAAAACAATTTTAGGTATTTATTTTATATTTGTCATGATGTCAGAATGTACAGCTACAAAATAATTTTTGGAAGAATGCTTTAACAAAACTAGAGTTATTCCATATACTCAAAAAATGCATGCTCTCTCTCTCTTTCATATCTTCAAGTGAAACAAAAATATCAGTGAAACCAAGCATCAGTTGAATATCCTGTAACAATACTAAAAATAAAAGTTTATTTTGAGTGAATTATGTAAATACAGTTTACAATAGCAAATGGTGATTGGCTATATTTTAGAAAAACAAAACGATATACATGAAGTAAAACTCACATTTCTCCATTCAGATAGCCAACCACCTTCATTTACTTATCCCAAAAGCAGATATTTTTTTGTAGATTCCATTGCCAGGTATTCTGCTTAAAGTGGGCATTATAACTCCAACTGGTCAAACATATACCACCATCCCTAATGATGGAACTCAACAAAATATTAAGGCTTTCCACCAAATCACCATATTGTAAAAGAATAAAAAAGTATCCATGATTATGTAACATTTTTAAATTATGAAGTGCATATAGTATGTGTATTTATATACACTGCTCAAAACAATTAAAGGATATTGCAGTTTTAGGTGGATTTTGTATCTGGGAAACTTTTTAGCTGATTGATACATGGTCGACAGACATAGTAGGTTATATGAGAATAAATTACACATGTTTGGCAGAAAAAAATGCATTTTATTGCGTATTTGTGTACAAAAGGAAAAAACACAATTTGTGCATATGAGAAAAAAAGAATAAGAAAAGGTGTTTTCTTCAAAGAAAATCATTTTCAGTAGGGGGTATGGTTTCCACGGGTGGCCAGCAACGTTGAACACCTTTGAGGCATGGACTCAATGAGGCTATTAATGACGAGTTGGGGTATTATGCCCCACTCTTCCAGAAGAGCTCTTTCCAGTTCTTGGAGAGTTTGTGGAGGTTGTTGGCGGCCAGAAACTCGTCTTCCTAGAGCGTCCCAAACGTGCTCGATTGGATTCATGTCTGGAGAACACGCTGGCCATTCCATTCGAACGATTCCTTCCTCGAAAAGGAAATCCTCCACCAGGTTTGCACGATGTGGCCTGCAGTTATCGTCCATTAAAATGAAGTTATCTCCGATTGCTGCAGCGTAAGGGACTACAATAGGTCTGAGGATCTCATCCCTATATCGGCGACCAGTCAGAGCTCCATCTCGAATGATGTAGAGGTCAGTGCGCCCGTCAATGGAGATGCCACCATACACCAACACGCCTCCACCGCCAAATCTGACACTTTCGTGCACGAACGCAGGATTATTCCTACTGCCACGGTCCCTCCAGATGAAAATACGCCTATTATCCGGATGCACAGAAAAACGGGACTCGTCAGAAAACAGAATATTGCTCCATTCATTTCGCCTCCAGTTGACATGCTCGGTTGCCCACTCCCTGCGGTCGCGACGATGCTTTGATGTTAATCTAACACATACCATCGGTCGGCGAGCATACAGACCTACAGCATGGAGCCGGTTTCGGACAGTCTGAGTTGAAATCGTGGTGCCTGTAGCCGAGCGAAGGTGTTGTTGGAGAAGAGTAGCGTTCATGTTTCGGTGTCTCCGAGCTGTTAACGCTAAATACCGATCTTGATTGGGCGTTGTTGCCCGTCTACGACCTTGCCCTGGTCTTCGGCCTGCACATCCACTCTCCAAAAAACGGTTCCAGATCCTGGAAATGACACTTTGTGACACTCCAATGGCTTGCGCTACTTCGGCTTGAGTTTGGCCCCCTTCTAACCTACCAAGAATTCTCCAAGCTTCTGAATCTGTCAAATGACTTTGCTGAGACATCGTACTCATCGAAACAAAGCAATCACCGAATGCCGATCATCCTTGTCTTCATTCTCTTTTATCCAGTTGAAAGTCAAATTTCATTCGCTGCCGCTGAAGCGACGTTTTTGACGTCGAACTCAAAATTTGCATACTCCACAGTTTGAAAACCAGAAAAATTTGCATTTGTGATTCTCTTCTTCTATTTGCGGCAAAAAAAATTTCGTTTATATCTTTATTTTATATAAAACTTCAAATATCCTTTAATTGTTTTGAGCAGTGTACTATTTATATGTATATTAGCACATATATTAATATGCATATTAGTATATATATAACATATAATTTTAATAATTACTCTATTTTTAAATTATTCTAAATTTTCTCACTTAATTTACTATATTCTATCTTTAAAAATGCTGCTATTCTTTTTTATCGTTTCTCTTTTTTTAAATCTAATTGATTTCCTAAGCATCAATTTCTTTTCATTTTGCCATTGTGCCAGTAAAATTCTCTCTTCGATATATTTCAATAGAATGTCTTTTATTCTTTTTCAACATGATTTTAGAAGCAACCTGAATTTTTCCCCCATTTTTTGGGGGAGCCTTAATTCTCGCTTTTGATTATTCCGTTGTTACTTCAAAATTCGAGACATTGGATAAAATCCATTTATAGTACACATTTGCAGTCTTCTGTGAAGGGGTTTTAAACCATTTTGCATGACTTAAGAAGTCAACTTTTCCAGTGATGTAGTCTTAAAAATAGCCATGGCATCAAAAGAATGAATACTGATGTTTTAGAATTTCATTGTAAAGATGTATTTCATTAAATGCTCTGCTGAGTAATTTGAGAGTGCTCCAGTTTGTGTGATGATTATGTTAATAAATAAATTGGACTCAAACTGTTTGATTCTTTCTTTGGGAAAACACCCAGGAATTTTCAGCAACTGCCTTTATTGATTTTTATTTATTTGGTTCCATTCTGGCATGTCTGCACTGTTACTAATTATGGTTGCTCATTTAATTGACTGCATGCTCCTATTTTTAGTTAAACAATCTATGCTGGTATAACTACAAATGAGTATAATTTTCCTCTCTAATGTAGATCAACAGGGCTTTGCAAATTTGATAAAATGTTGTTATCAACAAAAAATTCTAGTCACCAGTAACCGCCAGTAAGAGTCTAATATTTACCTCCCTTCTCAATGATTTTCAAAAAACACTTTTTTTTTTTTAATTAATTGAGAAATGATAACAAGCATAGGTTAGAATTAGTCATTACATAGTTTAGAATAATACACAATTTAGAAAGATAATATAAACTAAGTTTAGTATTTAAAATTATCACAATTATACATTTCTAGAAGAAAAAAAATACTTTAAAAGCTGAATTAACCGGCATGTTCGGGAACTGTTTATTGCCAAATGCTTTAAATCTCCAGGTAGTTGAATGCTACAAAAATCTATATATGGAGATGTGCATTTATTTGCATTGTATCCAATTTTAGGTGCCACAAAGGCTGGATTAACACTATTTCTTACTGTTTTATTGAAACCTGCCGACTCACCCTCACATTTTAATTACATGATATGCTAGTTGGTTAGAGCAGAAAAGAATGGTGTTTTCTGTGCATGAGATGGAAAATCCTTTTTAAACTTGGTTCTTCTATAGTACGAGAGATGAGGAATATAACTTCTTGCCATGCACTAGTAAGGGTGGGAGAGAAAAAAAATAATTGTTTGTGCTCATTCCTTAGTTTATTTTCATTTTTAAAAAAATGTCTCAAACAAACAAAAAAAATATATGTATGCCAGATTAAATAATTTGGTTGCCAGTTGCGACCTGGTGACCACATTTGTCAAGCCCTGTCAATGAATATATGATCATTTGGAGCAGGGGTCAGAAAAACTACTCTTTTATTGTAGCGAACTACAGCTACAACTACTTTGTCAAAAATGTAGTTAACTACAACTACTTGTTTTAAAAAGTAGCGACTACAAACTACTTTTCAAAAGTAGTCACCAATTCGCTACTTTCAAATTTTGTCAAAGTGTTCAATTTACACTAGAAATCGAAGACACAGATTAAATAATAAAGTGACCCCCTCGTTATATCGCGTCGGCCAGGATACAATTAAATAAATGCGACATAATGGAGGGCATTAAAAAATTAAGAAAGATACCATACAAGGAAATGTTTTGTGTTCGTCTCGAAAACGTTAGGTTAAACACACTTAACAAATTCCGTAGCAAAATTAAGAGAGATATTATAATCTAGAAAATTACAGAAAAACAATCCTAAATGCAAACAATAAATAAATCTGAAATGGAGCAATTCCGAATAATAAGAAATCCGGCATTAAAACATGAAGACATCTTAACAATTAAATAGACAAGTGTTGCCAACAAGAAAATTAATTCCTTTGCTGGGTTAGTACTTGATTTCTGCAGCAGGTGTCAATGGAAAAAATCTATGACTTCATGTGATGCGTTGCTTTACACTGCATCTGAGATTTGCTACTGCAATTAGGAAATTTTGGAGCAGAACAAATTCTGTGCAAAAGAAGCTAGTTTTGACGTCATTTGCAGAATGGCACTTTTCTTCTCCTGAAGTAGCATTAAAAGTAGCGTCGGTTTTCGCTACAAACTACTGATTTTTTGTATCGCGCTACTCGCTACACTACATTCTTCAAATTGTAGCAGGCTACACTATAAGCTACTGTAAAACGTAGTGACCACAGTAGTTTCTCTACTTGTAGCGTGCTACTTCCTATCCCTGATTTGGAGTATACCAAACATTGTGATTATTTCGAGTATGTTTAATTCATAGTCTCTATAATTTTTTTCATGGTTGCTCACTGAAAAAAACAACTTCTGCAATGACGTAATTACTGTATGTTGCTTAAATGGAATCTCATTGTATACATCTTACATATATGTATATTAGTTTGAATAAACCATACACCTATTTCTTATCATATGGCAATGTACAACGTGTCTGAGAAAGGTCTTTATCATTCTAAACATTAATAACAAAAATACTAACAGGTGAAATAAAATGCAGTTTGCTGCAAACAAATGAAGAAATCTAAGAGTTTTTTTACATTACCTTCAATGTAGCTGTAGATGAGTTCCATTAGTAGAACGAAGAATGTCGAACCTGTACTTGATTTCCCTCCAAGTGTTTTTTAACATTTGCAGTGTAACAGTGAGGATTGATGAGTGATGATTTCATGATTTGTCATTTCATACTTCTGCCAATTGATACCAGAAAAAACTCTTAGATTTCTTCATTCTTTTTCAGAAAACTGCATTCCATTTCACCTGTTAGTATTTTTGTTATTAATGTTTAAAATGGTATAGACCTTTCTCGGACATGCTATATTACCCACACTATCACAAGATTAAAAAATGACATTTAGTAAATATTTATATCTAGTGAGTACATTTCTATTACCTTTTAATTATACCATAATACTATTTGAGTATCCCAAATTTTACTGAAATATGAAAAAACCAGGTTGAAATGTTATGAACTGTGTGTTGATTAGACACAGAATGATAACATTGAATTCATAACATAAAAAATCTACATTTCTTGCAGGTTTACTTCAATGTTTGAAGTTTGAATGCTATTATTAAGGAATGCAGGAAAATCATAGGAATTCTTTGATATGTTGTGGAACTCTACAGTCTTTCCATTTTAGAGTTAAAAAAATGCTTCCCCTTGAAGGGGGAGCTGTTAATTTAACTATATTTGTAAAACAAGAGGAAAATTTTATTTAAAAATAGTTCATAATGTAAGAACTGTTTTTTGCTTTGATTATGTTTAAAATTTATTTTTTCTACTTAAAGTACAGTAACCATGAAAGCTCCCCCCCCCCCCCCTCATAAAAAAAATCCTTTGTGAAATTTCACAATGAAAAGATTGTCAATAAAATATGTATATTTATATATACATAAATTATACAGATAAATCTATGGTATGTAGGTACGTTACCTAAATAAGAGATTTTGGTGTTGAAATTAGGACAAGCAGTTTATATTTTAACTTATAACTCAGCATACCATGATGGTCGCAAAATGATATGTTCAGATATTATAGAAAATAAATCTAAAACAATTATTTTATTTAAAAAATTACAATGTCAGTTTCCGAGATATGAAAGGTCCACATATTTGACCTTGAAATTAAAAATTCAAAATATATATGTATGTAATATATTATTATGAAAGTCCAAATCAAATACTTTCTAACGACACGAAAAGTAAGCTTTTGTGACAATTGGAAAACAAATCATGACTAAATGTCTAGAGCATTAAATGCAAAAATTTACATTTGTTGTCTATCTTTGAAGCTAATTATCTAAGAAAAAAAAAAAGAGAAAAACTTATCATTAGGTATTTATTCATTTGCCTATGATCCTAACAACTGCTCTTAATATTATAAAATTACAAGAAGATCAGGTTTTGAGCTGTGTTGATTTGACATGGAACGACCCTTTATTAAATTCAATTCTTTGAAAATTTGCTGGAATCTTTTGAAAAACAGTGAATGTACAAATATATATAAGCATAAACAAGTAGTGGTAAAAATAATTCAAACAGGGATTATCATTAGAGGTGTTAATGAGTGGGTTTTGTATTCAGAAAAATATGTCTAACTATTAGTTTTTTTTTACCGTAAATAAGAAATATACATTGTTTGACTCTCAAGGAGCCAGTATGAAAGTTTTGGCATTCGCTTTTTAGATATACAATACTAGATGTCAGACTTTCAACACAGCCAAATCATTGGGCCAAATCTGCTGGGAGCTTCAGTCACCACAATTGCTAGGGTATTAAATATTTTCTGAGTTACGGTATCTAAAGTCATGGCATAGCTTGTAGAAGGGATTATCTTCAACAAACTACAAAAATTGCCAAAAGCCTAAGCTCATTGAAAGAGACGATCAAATGTTGAAATATATTGTGGGCATTGATAAAGAAGGACTATATCAAATTTTTAGCTAACCATGTTTATCCAAAGGTTCAAATAATAGTATTTCCTGAAGGGAATGGGCGCTTTTGAGGATATAATGTGACAATTTATACAGCTAGATCTGTCTAGTCTTGGCTTGTCAACCATGACAATGAAGTGAGGCATTTCATTTGGCCCTTATAATAATCTGACATTTATACCACTCACTTTCATATCATTGATTCACTGTTTTGGAAATTGGAGTCCAAAGCCAATATCTTCTATTAATATCTGTAAAGATACTTTTGCAGTATCTTCATAAAGAATGGTATAATATACCATTAGCCATCATCGAAATTAGTATAATGCAACTCCTAAAGGAATTTAGGCTGTACTACATATGAAAAGTCTCCCTACATCATATTAATTCAGATGTTTGTATTATTTTGATCACCATATGTACATATATTTATGAACTACATTATCTAATAATGTGTGAATGCAGAAGAAGAATATCAGAAGAAGAAATGAAATATATTTACCTATCTTGAAACAACTTTTAATATATGATATGTATCATATAGTTATGAACTACACTATCTAATAATGTGTGAATGCATATGAATCAGAAAAAGAAATGAAATACATTTACCTATCTTCAAAGAACTTTTTAGCATCTTTCAAGTATGAGAAAAATTCACTTAATTCTTCAGATCCATCATACCCGACTCGTCCAGAACGGGTGTAAATAAGATATTTTTTTTTATTCTGGAATTTCAACAACTGCAGAATATAAAATTTATTTATATTTTCTTCAATGTTTGTAAGTACTAAAGAAGCAGAGAAAAAGTGCCCATTTTCAGAAACAACACTCCACTTTTTACTTTTGTTTAGAGTACAAAGAGGATCCACCATGATCAAAGTACTATCTTTTGATGTAGCACCTGTTTCTAAAACTGAAATCCAATTAGGGCTTGGTAAAGCAAGAGCAGTAGGACATGAGACATCAGTTCCAGTTATGGGAATGTTAAAAAGCAGATTTTTAATCCTGCAATATTAAATGGAAAAAATAAGTATCTCTATATTACAATTACACAATCATTTTAAAAGTTCATGAAAATTTTTATAAAAATAATTTGCAGGGGTACATTAAAAATTCTATAAAAAATCTTATAAAACACTTGAGGATAGTTATATTACTTTAAACAGACTTTATTTGTCTAGATACAAAGCTAACTTTTAATTTGGCACATAATTTTTGACAAAGTAAAAAAAGATGAAAGAAAAAAGAAAAGCCACATGTTTTGTACATTAAAATCATAAAGTATCAGGGTCTATAAGCCGTGTTTTTGGCCCCTGAAATAAGACTAAAATTTGATTTTGTTATACTGACTTAATTATTTCACTTTTTAATATTACAAGGCTTATCCTGTATGATTTCAACAATATTTTGGGCATTTTGTTTGGATTTATATAACTTACACAAGCTAAAAGTTCATATTATTCATAGTTTTTTATGAAAAATACGCAATTTTTCATAATTTTACCTCAATTATTTATATGAGCGCAATCGTGCAACACTTTCTTCTTTACATATATTATAAAATACATCAAAATGTACAATATATGTGAAAATAAAAGTGTTGCAAAGCTGCGCTAATAGTAAAATTTTAAAAATAGAGAGTTAAGTAACTGCATTCCCTCACATCACTAAGAGACTTTAGGATGCAGCAACGTGTTTAATAGTGCTAAAATGAACGCAACTATTACTAATGTAAAGGAATGCAGTTAGTAGCAATAGTTACGTTCATTTCAGCACGTTTAAACACGTTGCCGCATCCTAAAGTCTCTTAGTGACGTGAGGGAATGCAGTTAACTCTCTATTTTTAATATTTTACTATGCACGCATCTTTGCAACACTTTTATTTTCACATATATTGTACATTTTGATGCATTTTAGCTTATAAGTATAGAAGAGAGTGTTACACGACTGCGCTCATATAAATAATTAAGGTAAAATTAGGAGAAATTGGGTATTTTTCATCACAAATTATGAAAAATACGAACTTTGAGCTTGTGTAAGTTGTATAAATCCGAACAAAATGCACAAAATATTGTTGAAATCAAACAGGATAAACCTTCTAATATTAAAAAGTGAAATAATTAAGTCAGTATAACAAAATTGAATTTTAATCTTATTTCAAGGGCCAAAAACATGGCTTATGGACACTGATCCTTTTTAAGAGGAATACATTTTGTTTATACTTTACTCAACTCCCCAATAAACAAGCACTTACTCTATCAGGAGCCTAAAAAGATTATTTCTTATTATATTCTAATATTTTTTTTATTTAATACACAACTAAGATTACACATTCATTCATTTGCAATTTTTTTTTTTAAATACTGCAAAATTTGTTCTAGAATAGCCATGGATTAGGAGAATTTATTAGTTTATATTAAAGTCGGATAAACAGGTTTTTACACATATAACACTGTAAAAACCTAGGTTTTTTTTTTTTCCTTTACAGTATGTGGCAAAGTTTTATTTTTTTTCTCCCTTTTAAGAGATAGGGGAGGAAGATGGTAAACTTGTGTTTCACAGGAGGAGGATATTTGATTTTTTTTCAGGCACTTTTAAAATACCCCCCCCCCCCCCTCCAAAAGTTGTACTTTTATATTAACTATTGACTGTTTTTTTGTTTTTTTCAGATAGCAAATAATAAATGATGAAATTTATTTTGAATTACAATTTAAAATAAAGACAACTTTCCATTGTTCATAAGCAAAGTAATATTATATCTTAATCTGATTTGTGCATATATGCAGCAGGGCTGAACAATATCAGAAATTTAATATTGATATTGGTGATATATCGCGATAACTACCTTAAAGTGTGTGGGAATAGAAAAATTGTTAATTTCCAAAGATAAATGGTATGGTAGCAGCAATTTAAGAACAAACAGGTGTAGAAAGCAACAAATGAATTCTCTATACATATTTGCTCACGCACAATCCTTTAAATATTACAGTTTCAAATTTATACAAAACAGAAATATTTTAGGAAAAGTACAATTGTTCAATATCTATTTGGGCTCAGACCATTGCTTGAATAGTGTTTTTCTTTAAAAATAGTATGTTCCCCATTCTTCCTATTTTATGCACCATTTCAACTATTTAATATCCTCATGTATAACTGAGAATATTATAAAAAATAAATTAAAATAAAATGTTTTTAAATTTAGGATGTTGCTGATTTTAATATGACTAAAATAAGTAAAAAGCAACTCTACAGCAAAAACTGAAATTGGTTTAATGCCACATTTCATGCTAATATACTTGTAATTAAATAGCTTTCAATGGATGACAGATGCTGCAGAAATGTTATTTATCAATATTTCTGCAAGGTATCTATGCATTCTTAATAGATTCTTAACAGAAAAAAAAATCTTAATTGAAATGAATGTCTTAATAGAAAAAAATGAAAAAAATTTCACTGTATTTATACCTTTCTACATATACATAAATACAACATTGAAATCTCTTTTGAAATATAAATATTCAAATCACATTTCAGAATAGTTTTATACTAATTAAAATGTTTTTTTTTTTTTTACTTCCTTTTAAGCTGAAATATCAAGACAGCATATATTAAATTCACTCGGATTCATGCATCAGAGATAAAACGACAGAGGATAATAGGAATAAACATTGGCCGATATTCAGCATTCGCAATACTAGATGTTAATAGCTAGTAAACTTCGCTCAAAAGAACCAATCACAGTGAAAGAACAGGGAGGCTTTGCTTCACCAATGTCGAGAAGGGTGAAATTTTACCTAATGCACTCCGATTAGTTGCTCGCGAACCGAGTTTCCTAACTGCAAAGCTAAGGTAATATTATTGACTCCACAATAACTCGTATATATTGTAGTGCTTCTTTATTGGTTAGGACATATCAATATGTGGGATATATTGCAATATGTCTAGACAGATAGCAGCGACGGTATTGAAACGCAGACAATAACAGTATTATTCAGTAACGAAGGTACAGGAAAAAATGAGATTTGTTTTAATAAAAAATAAAGCATGGAATGTATCAGATATATTGGAATAACAACGAAAGAGAGATAATCATTAGACGGGATAGTCGGCTTTGAATGAAGCGGGCAACAAATAAATGCATGGGAAGAAAGGATTATTCCGATATAAATACTGAAGTTTCAGCATTTTTTCTAGGATTTCGAAGTCACGCTGCAGGAAAAAAAATGTTATTGGATAGAGTCAGAGTTTAGCTATCGTTATTGTGATATATTGTCAGAATCAGAGCTTAGTTATTGGTATTGCGATAATTTAAAAATATCAATATTTGACCAATATATTGATAAATAATCCAGCCCTAATATGCAGTAATATACCAGAATTTTGTTTCACGGGAGATGGAGCTCAGCAAGGAAAGACCTTATGTGGAGCTATAAAAATGGGCAGAATGTGCCCATGATTACATTAACAGACACATTTGCAAAAAAATGACACAAATATCAATTTTCCAATCTTTTGCTTAAAATGTATTTAGATATCCTTAGTATATTCTGATGAAATTATGTAAAGATTCGATAGTTATAAATATATGAAAAAGCTTTTTGCTGCATCCATATCCATTTAAGTTATTCAGAGTTAGAATCTTTAAATTAATTTTCCTCAATTTGTATTTTTTCAATATATAAGTGTGTTGAAAGTGACAAAACTTCAACCCATATTCCTCGGATTACTTTATATTTTTTATTGACATTCCTTATATGTTATGTTTTAAGAAATGAAGGATCAAATTTGCAATAATATAAATAGTTTATTCTAAAAAACAAAAATGTTAAGTGAAAGTATTTTTTGCTCTATTTTTAAATACGTCATGACAATTTTTTTTCTCTGAAGTAAACTTTTTACAAATCTGGTCCTTAGGGTTAGAAGGCACACTTGTATGAAAAGTATGAAAAGAAAATATTGCCAAAAGGTCCAAAATTGTAGAAGTGTGGTTTTAAAGTCTTTTCATTTTAAAAAAACAATAATATTATAATAATTTTTCAAATTTTATCTTCAGAATTGGATTTTTTCTTAATTAAATCAATTTTCTTCATAAAACTATTTAATATTATGAGGTCTGTCTTTTTTTTTTTTCAACCTCCGATGGGCTATAAAAAAAGAGACAATTTTACATAACATAATAATTTTATTACCAAAAGTACAGCATGGTCTTACTTATTTTTCTACATAACTGCCAAAACAGTTGACAAATTTGTCATATCATGAAGGGCAATTGAATATGGCCGCTATGATCGATGTTTCTGCCAAATGTGAGTTGTGAAGTGTAATCAGTTTTCTGCAAGCAGAAGGATGTAGTGCTGCTGAAATCCATCGCAGAATGAGCAAAAACCTACGGTGAAAACTTTATCAGTGATGGAGTGTACGGGAATGGTGTAGAACATTTAAAGAAGGGCGAATTGATGTCCATGATGATGGTAGACAAGGGCGGAAGTCAGTCGCTACTGTAGGTCTTGCTCAGCTTGTTGATAGAAGAAAACCAATCCACACCACTTGGCATAACTAAGAAAGCCATGAATATTTTATTTTTGTTTTAGATTTTTTTTTTCTCATACATTTAAAACATATTTAAATTATTAATGTACATATTTAAAGTAAATATACTTTTATATAGAAATAAATATTAAAAAGAATTTATTGATTTTTATATTTTCTAACAATGCTTTGGTGATTAATTCCGTAAGAATATTAGGTTTCAATATATTTTCAAATCCATAAATTGTATTTATTTCTTCTTGTCCTAAATATTCATTGTTACATAAGCAGGAATTGAAATGGTTAAATAACGGGATACTTAAATAAATTCAAAGGAAGAAAAATCAAGTGACTTTTAATAATAAATAATTATAGAAGTAGTTTATTTTGTGTTATTACTCAGGTAGAATAAAAATAAGTTTTAATCTGAAAAATTCAGTGGTATAACACAAAATTTTTGATGCTATAATTTGTAAGTGATTATTGAAATTATAAAAAATTCTATTATTTTGAATCTGCTTTTAAATTATTGGTTGTAGACCAAAATAATCCCACATGAATCATATTTAAAAGTCTTCATTTTTTATAAAATGTAATATTTTTTTATTCTAAAAATTTGATGACCGAATAAATATATTAAATATGTATCATCATGCATTTAAAACAAATGCTTCTGAATGAGAGTCCAAAATTTCCCATTAAAATATAAATGATTAAAAAAACGTTTATATGTTCTATCATTTCAAGTCATATAGAATAATTTTAAATTAGAAAGATTAATATATATATATATATATTCTTATATAAAAAAACACAATATGTAAAATAATAAAAATAAAAAAAATATTAAAATAAAATCAAGTATAATAATTAAGGGTGCAGTACTAAATATGCATAATAATGATGAAATATCAATTTTTCTTGTTTTATTCAATGAAAAGTCACTATAAAGGAAAGTAAACTTTTTGCTACAAGTTTCATTCATTTCTTTACATTATATTTTGTGAACGTGGACAAAATTTTTGTCTGCTTAAGTTATCAGTTTTATTATTTTTAACACTTTCCAACCTAGCTGATAAGTGTTTATGACTTCGGTTTGTCTGCCGTATGGCCGTCTGCTGTCTGTCCGTGCTCTAACTGCCATAAATATGCTCGAATTGCCCTGCAATTTTTATATGTGATTGTCGTCATCTATAGCATGTTCCCTATTTCAACTGAAGTGTGTAGGACTTATAGTATTTTTTACAGGGACACTCAAAAGAATTCCGTTACATTACGGTCTATGGGGAAAAATCATTTGCGGTTTATTTTAATGATGTTACACAATTTCAAACACATTGTAATTGATATATATCACTAAGGTGCATTACAAGCAGCTTAATATGGAATAGGGTGTGCATAGCACTTATAGTTACTTTACAGGGACAGTCAAAAGAATTCCATTACATTACGTCTATGGAGAAAAATCGTCTGCGGTTTATTTAAATAATGTTTCACTATTTTAAACACATTGAAATTTATATATATCACTAAGGTGCATTACAAGAGGCTTACTACAGAATATTATGTGTAAAGCAGTCATCGTTCATTTACAGGGACACACAAAAGAATTCTCTACTGTCTGTTACAATAATTCGTGGAAGTGCATTTTAAGTTGCTGAACGCCATTTTAAATTTAACTCACTTTTTGTCGATTACTTGGTGTGTATAAATTCTGTAGATCCTATACAGGGCAGCACAAAAGTTCGCGAATAAATTTCCGTTTATTGACAGAAACTCCAGAAGGAGAATTTTAAACTGTGCTACGCGTTTCCTAACTAAACTAAAATTTAGCATCCTATGTATTATATATACAAATCTATAGATCCTACACAGGGCTGAATAAAAGTATTCGGATATTTTTCCGAATATTGTATATGTTGGAAATTCCTGAAATTACGTTTTTAAATATGTTATGCGTTTCCCAAATTGTTTACTTAGATGTTATCTTTCAGCTTATTAAACGGTGATGATTTGTAAAATTATTTTGGAAGCGTTGGAAAGTGTTACATAATATATGCTTGACGCATGATTTTTCATTCTTGTTGTTTCTTAATGTCATACACCGCTCTAGGGCTTATTCCATTACGATTGTGCCAAAAAATGAGTACACAAATCAAAATCTAACTTTTTTAATGATTTCTACTTTTTGAATTATTGTCAAACTTACGTCTTTTCTTTTCCTATTCTCTTCATTAGAAATATTGGAATTGGTCATCTTACTTACAAAAAAATAAAAATAATTACATATTAAAACTGAAAATTAAATATCAAAGAATCAAAAACAAAAAAACAAACATAAACAATACGGCTTCAACAGTTGCAGGTATTGTGAAGAAGTTACTGTTGTGCCATATTATTAACTTGGTAGATACAACAATAATTTACATCAGAATCTTAAAATAATGAAATTTTATTTAATATTTATACAGATTTAATAAACAAAAAAGTTTGAGTAATAAAAAATTGCCTTGGAAAAAAGATCGCGATCCCCACTGAAATTAGAATCACCTTGAATTTTTTTCAGAAGAAAATTCATATTTTCTTCATGAAAAAGCTCGAGTTCAGCCATATTAACCTTAATTACATACTAACTCTGATTTACTATCAGTCTGAAAGAAAAGTTAGAAAACCCCAAATTTTTTAACTCAGAGTCACACCTGGTCCCATATCGAATACAGCCACAATCAAAATGTGAATGCACTGCAACCAAAATGCAACTCTAGTAGCCATCATTATTGTTATGTGGAAGATCAGTTGTATCCAAGTCACTAAGGCCAATATATAACATTTTGGGATAAGTTGATATGACTAAATAATCAGTTACAATATCTTCACAGTACAGCCACAAAGTGAGTCATTTGAGAGTCATAACAAATTAAAGCAGTACCTTTTTGGTTTGGTTCCAACTGTAACCATTCAGGGCCAGATGAACACTCCGTCAATCCGTGCCCTGGCACAAAGTATTAAAAATCGAGGGGTGCAAAATTGCCAAAACAAAAGGAGAAAAAAAAAATCCAGAAAATACCCCCAACAGCTGGCTTTCAGATGAAAGAAAATTTATTCAAATCCAACGAGAAGTTTGTCTTTTAATTTTTTTTTTTTTTCTCCAAAGCCAAAAGTTTTAAGCGTTAAGCATGTTTCTTGATCCGAATGCTCCTAGGAAAATATCTTTCTCTGTTTCTCTGTCGTATCGTAATTGGCTGATGCGTGTCACATGGCATCCGAGAGCATTAAGAGCGGGAAGGTTCTATTTGGTGCTATTTATATTTTAGAAAAGAGAAAAAGTTGTTATTCTGAGAACCATTGACCATTGCATTGGCAAATCATTTTGTCTTGTTCTCCTGCATAAAATCTATGAAAAAACAGACAAAGAATCAAAAGGTATATTTTGTCATAAAATAATATTATAAGACGATTTTAGGAAGTGTGTTAGCTTCACTTTTCCTTTATCTTTAATGTTTTTATTTAATAAGTTCAGAAAAGAGTTTATCTAATTGAGAAAAGTGTTTATCCTTGTCCTTGGGTATGAGTAAATTAAACTTGAAGAAAACCATTGTTATTGCTGCATGTTTTTAAGTGGCTTGAAAAAAAGAAAGAGAAAAAAAAAGTTTGAACAATATTACACCTCTCATGTTAGTTTGATTGTTTGTGAAATATTTTTCATCATCATCTTTTTATCTTAGTAATTAAAGTTAGTTGGTTTATTATGAATTTCAGTATTTAGATAGCTTTACACACATTCTTATTTTATTAAATTTTCCATATTCATGTATATATTTTTTTCTTTTGTGCAATTTACTAAAAATCAATACATATGGGTTAAATTGTTTAATATACTCACATTAATTTACTTAAGGTGGTTCTCAAATTTTCTGCTCAACAACGCGAAACTTTCTGACGTATTTTCCAACTCATTTTTAAACATAAAAGCATAAAATTGGTAGGCCTGACTATTGAAATGGTTTGGAATCGATAGCGTTTTTCATTTTTCGATAAATATACTAAGGTATAAGAGATTCTTGTTAACGTAACGACAAGTTTTACATGTTTCTCGCACTACTGCATCTGGAAATTTGGTTCAAATCAACATCTTTGACAGTATTTTCAGAAACAGCTTCTGCTTTTACCAAAAAATGTAAATCGCCATTTGATTACATAGTTTCTGAATAAGAACATCTTGGAATTTCATACGTTTCTGAAAAAAAAATTAATTCAGAAAGTAGTTCCTTTATAGATTTGAGAACAGCCTTAATAAAATTTATCACATTTTGTGCAAAAATTGACTTACTTCAGCCAAACTGAAAAATTTTAGCATACATGTTTAGAACTTTTAATTCATTCTCAAAATATAGATTGAACTAGAACAGTAAATTCTGTATCTTTGTATAACAAGTGCACTCTTATTTTTAATACTTAATTTTGGAGAAAAATCTTGGTAAAACACAGAAGAAAATATTTCAAACAGATTCTATTCTATTAAAATCTATCAGTTAATATGCACTCACAATGTATTGCTTCATGATTTTATAAATTTTATAGAAAATTGCCACCCAATGATTTTATGCAGTGACCAATAGGGCTGGATTATTTATCAATATATCTGTAAAATATTGATATTTTTTAATTATCACAATAACGATAGCTAAGGTCTGACTCAACCGACATATCCCAATATATATATTTTTTTACCACACCACAACTTCAAACCCAGAGAAAAAGTGCTGATTATCCCATACTTAATGGCAATTGCAATATCTAGTCCTTTTTTTCCGATCCATACATCTATTTATTGACTGCCCACTTTATTCAAAATACAATATTATTCCCTCCAGTGATTATCTCTTTCGTTTCTAACCCAATATATTTCTTTTTATTCTCACAAACCGCAAATTTCTATGTCCATTCATTACTGAATAATACTGTTATCATCTGTACTTTAATTCTGCCACTTCTATTGATCTTGATATATTGCAATATATCCAGAGATTGATATATCATGACCAATATCATGAGCTAAAAATATGTGATGATTATTATGGAACCTTTAATTTCCCTACAGCTTAGCAGCTGGGAAGCTCATTTCATGAACAACCAATCAGAGTCCGCTGAAAATGACCTTTTGCTTTTTGTCACATTGGCGAAGCCCAAGGTCAGCCTCTAAGCTAATTCACTGTGATTGGTTACTTTTGAGCTGAGTTTTCCAGCTACTAACGTCTAGTACTGCCGATGCTGCGCTCATTTGCTAATTCATATCATCTGCTCTGTCGCATTATTGGTAGAGTTAAGTTTTCCCGAGTAAATTTAATATATCCTGTCCTGATATTTCAGCTTAAAATGAATATTTATCAAAAAACTAAATTTTAATTAGTATATAACTATTTCTAAATGTGATTAGAATATTTATATTCTAAAAAAGGTTTTAGTAAATAGATAGGAAAGTATAAATAAAGTGATATTTTTATTTATTTTTTATTTTTTTTGTATTAAGAATGCATTGGTACCTTAGAGAAAGATTAAAAAAACATTTTTGCAGCATCTGTTATCCATTGAAACCTTTTAATTACAAATATATTAGTATGACATCTGGCATTAAATCAATGTCAATTTTTGCTTTTCACTTATTTTAATCATACTAAAATCAGCACTTTAAGGTGGTTATTGTGATATATTACCAATATCAATTCATTGATATATTGCAATATTAAATTTCTGATATCGTCCAGCCCTAGTGACCAATAATCATATATACAGAAACCATTCAATCCCAAATTCTCATCTATGATGTACACTCCATTTTTTAAATAAATTGTGTGTGAAATAAACTGTATGGCACACAAAAAAAGTAAATTAATTTATCTCATATTTTGCAGTTTTCTAGTCACATTCAGTTTAATCATGCAGGATCTGAAAGTTTCAGTTAAATGAAGAGCTGAGCCCCACCTGCTATTATTTAACTTAAAACATCATAGAACCCTATTTTAGCTTTGGGATATAATTTTGTTAAAGTGAATTTTAAAATAAATTTTCACGGCAAACTTTGCATGTCAAAAATTATATGATGCAAAAAAATAAGCTTTTAAATCCCTCATTCTCACCACAAAATCTATTTTTAACATATATGTGCAGTGAATTATATGGAATGAATTCATGTATTTGAATCCATTTATTCAAATAACCATTTTCTAACGATATATTATCCTAATAAGTGGGATACTGGATTATCTAGGATCATATTTTCATTTCTTGGCAATCATTAAAATTAAAATTATTAAAATACAAAATATTTTAAATAATTCAAATTAGACATTTTTATTTTTTAAATAATTTTATTCTATTACATTTACTTAAAATGACCAGGCATTTTTGTTTTAGAATTGATGTCCTAACACTTTTTTTTTTTTTTTTATGAAACTTATATAATATCCTGGTTTCCACAAATTTAACTTTTTAAAATATTGAATAAGCTACAATTCCTTGAAAGAAATCATAGGAAGAAACCAAATTCATTTATAATTCTTTGACAAAGTATTCAGTGTGGTACAATCTTTTGTTTTTAATTATTTTACAGTTTACTTTTTAGCTTCAGTCAGTCACAGTGGAATTCAGCAGCCCCATCTCATTTATTGGTATTCCTGACTACATAACTTATACCAGAAAATTTTTAAAGAAGTATTCTTTAAGTAAAATACATCAAAATGGGAAGGTGGGAAGGAGGGATAAATTAGTCCCATTGGAAACAGTCACTACCATCTAGTCCATTTCTTACTCTGTGTAATATATATATTTATTAGACAGAAAACTACAAATGAAGAAAAGTGTAAAGAATCTTTTTCTTTATTAATGTACCTTAAGAAAAATGAGCAGCAAATATACAGATGTTTTAGTAAATAATTAATGTAAATTAAAAATTTCATTTAGCATTCAAAATCTGTAAAAAGAAAAAAAAATAGGAGAGAAGCGAAGAAAGAGATTCCATATCTGCAACACGGTTATGAAATTCACTGCAGGTCAAATTAAAATTCACATAACATTGCAAAATGGATTCCACTGCCATCTGTTCAAATCTGTTTCTTTCCTTATTCCACAGTACAATCATTGAACATAAATTGATGTAAAGTCATAAGTTCACAAAACATGTTTGAATTAAATTTTCTGAAGAATATAAACCCATTTTCAATGGCACAGTTTGCTATTCCAACCAAGTTATTTTTGAGTTCAGAATATCAGCAGAGAATAAACAGCATGGCTGACAAATTTGAACTACTCGAACTAGTAAGCAAATACAGGACAAATGTATATCCTGTTCAATTTTTGCACAGGATGGAAAATTAGATTGTAAGATACAGGACATTGGGAAACCCTAAGCAGTAAATACTTAAACTGACGAATCGGAATGTACAAATTTATAATATACATTGCTGATATTAATTTAGAATACTAAAACAGATACTTACAAACAACCTATACTTTGTTTCTAAAATGATAACAGACTTTATATTTACCACAAATACAATAGATACTGCACCTTTCAAACAAGTTTTAAACAAGGTAAAATTATATCAACGTTCAAGAATATACAAATTATTGTAAAGATTCATGAATATAAAAATTTGATCATTCTTTTACACATTTTAAAAATCAAAATGAGAAAAAAACGATGTTACACATTGTTGCAAAACAATTATTTAATAGGAATTATTTCTTACCTTCTCCTTTCTGAAAGACATAGAAATAATTACAGAATGGACGCTAACATCTTGAAACACATATTTCTGTTAAATGGGTCAATTCCACGTCAAAGCAATCAAAAATTTTCAATATTCAACCTGACCATTTCAGATTTTAATGAAACCTTCAGGAATAATTCTCCCTGATGATGCAAATGAGAATATACTTTTATAATTTTTTTTATCTCAGTAAATTTTTATACAATTAATTTTTTTAATTTCGAAAAATCGTCATTTTTTGGCTTGTATAAATGTTTTCAATTTTGAATTTCTCAAGTTCTATCAGGCGTAGAGAGTTGTTTGACCCCTCATTTTAAAGAAAATTTCATAAGGTTTAATTTGATATGCAAGTTGACTATGCTATAAAAAAATGTTTAAAATGAATAAAACAATACTATCTTTAGCACTATCATAAAGTTGGCGAGGTGCCAACTTTAAACACCAGCCCCAACTGGTGTTTAAAATTAGTTTTTTTAACATAACTGCTGATCCCATTGAGATCCCACTCTAAAACTTTTAGAATTTAAAGTTTATAATATTACAAAAAGCATATTTTTTTCAAAGTTTTTAAAAAACACTATTTTAAAATTTTTTAAATTTAGAATTTTTAAATTAAATTAACTTTTTTTTTTAACCATTCATAGTCAACTTACACATCAAATTAAACCTTATGAAATTCTCTTTAAAATGAGGGTTCAAACAACTCTCTATACCTGACAGAACTTGAGAAATTCAAAATTAAAAACATTTATACAAGCCAAAAAATGATTTTTCGAAATTTAAAAAATTAATTGTATGAAAATTTACTGAGATAAAAAAATAATAAAAGTATATTCTCATTTATATCATCAGGGAGAATGATTCCTGTAAGTTTCATCAAAATCTAAAATGGTCAGGTTGAGTCACTGGTTGATTTGACATGGAATGACCCAAATAACAAATTACACAAAGATATATTAATTTATAACTTAAAAACTAACATGAGAATATAAACTATGGTGCTAAGTATGCAAAATTAAAAATCCTCTTAAATGGAAAATTAATCACAATATTTAGGACTTTGAAATAAATATTTTGCTGCTAGTATTCAATAGATGCTAGTAGCATCATTATAAACTATATATTTCCATTCAAATCCAAACATGAATGATTCATTCTAAGACAAAAATTAAATAACTTAATCTTGCATGCATTCTTGAAGGGTTTTTTTTTTTTTCTTTAATCACATAAAATACTTTTCAATTTCATGAAAGGAAAATATTCTAGGGACAGCCTTTAGAAGATCTATAAACTTCACAAAGAATAAATCTTTCTGACTTAGTCTGAAGAGTAGGTTGATTTCTTTGTTTTTTTATTATTATTATTTTAAGGTACAGTCAGCAAAAAAGGAAAAAAAAATATACACCCCTACTAACTTTGTGCAAATCATCGTACAAAAATGTGAATGATGCCAATCAATTAGTAATAATGTTTACTAATGAATGCCATACTTAAATTTTGCTTAGGGGATCGCCTAAATATGGAAACATTAACAAGCTTTAAAATTTTCAATGAATATACATAAATCAGATTTAATAGAAGCTAAACAAATTGGTCTCACTCCTAAGATTGCTAATTTGCAGGGAAATTTTAAATTTGGCTTACCAAATGTAATTGGATGGAAATGCGACAATTATATTAAAAATGTGTTGAAATTTTAGTTTAAAAAGTGCCCATAGAATGTAATATATTTCCGATAATCAAACAAAGTGTGAATCCAAATCATTTGATGAATGCCGTTAAAAACTTTTGTGTCCTTGCAAACAAACTATAAGAGCTAGCACACTGGATTAATGAACTCATCCAAGACACTGGCAAAATAAATACCCTGCCCAAATTAGATTTGAACTGGTTCAGCATTTCAGATGTTATCGTGATGACAAGATTTTCATCCTATATATAGCTAGATGTATAAACAAAGCAATTGCAATAGGTACATTTCTAAAAAAATCAACCTAAAAATCTACCATTCAATAAGTTTTGCAAAAAGATGGATAATGATATGCCTAGAATTTGAAAAGTTTTATTTTTATCATCAGAATTATTACATCAAACATAATAAGGAATTATCAGACTTTTTTTGGGTATGTTATTCTTATTTTCTGCTCTTAAATACTAATCAGTTTGGAATCTACACCTTAAACTAAATTATTAACTGCTATGAACATGCACAACTCTGATTCCAATTCAGCACCTCTTAACTAACAAACAGTACCTTAAATATAGACATAAAGATGGTAGTATTAATATAATAAGCACTACACAATTTTGGTAAGTTATTAAGTCCAAAAACAATTACTATAAAAGTAGAAAATATTTTTTTTTTTTAATGAAAATTGTAACACTCTAACATTAAAAAAATTACAATACTACTGCACTTTGACTTTGCTGAGTTAAACTTGGAAGTTTTAGATGCTAAACTTTCTGCTCTTGGACAGACATTGAAAAAATGCTGGAAATGTTTAAAGCTAAAAATTCAAATTTTTGATAGAACATAAATAGAAAATTTTTATTTACTACTAACTGAATAATAGAAATAGGAAGATGAACTCAAAGACATAAAAATATAATTCAAACATGAGATGGGCACTTCAAAAAATAAGAATAAACCAATCAATGGGAGTTAATAACTACATAATGATATGAGAAAAAAGAAAATTTGTCAGAAAGACTAAAAACTTCAAAATGCAGTAAAACACAAAAAAATTAACTGATAAAAAACTAAATTGCTGACTGATATTAACTGAAAAAACTGATGATTGTTCAGATAAATATAAAACAAAGTGAGATAAAGAAAAGAGTTTTAAAGCAGGAAGGGAAGCAGAAGGTAATTAACCAAAATGCAGCAATGTAACTGACAGATGAATGTGCATGTCAAATCAAATAAAAATTGAAATCTTTGAAAGTAATATTCACATGACAAACTAGTAATATTAAAATATGTTCAATACTTTGATAATATTCATATATTTTTTTTCTAATGACACTTCGCATGACTTTATATTCTTAGCACATGTATTCTTATACATTGGCATTTACATATACTGTAGTAATTTTAAACCAAGGATAGTTTAAAGTGGTGTGAAAACTTTTTTTGACTTTAAGGAGACTCAATACATCAAATAAAAGATTGAAATGGTGAAAATATAGATTTTGAGATATTCATGACAAAACAAACTTTCAGGCCAGGGTTGCAGAGAGTCTGCAAATTCCTGTAGTGATTTGAGTGTGGGCCTTTAAGATTAGAAAACAAACTTGAAAACTTACTTTAAAAATATATAACTGTTCACTTAAAATTAATACATGACCATGTTAACAAAATACAGAAAAAAATTAGAGAGGCTGCATTCAAAAGTCATGATATAACTGTGTACATTTCAATATAAATGTTTTGAAACATGCTTTCAGGTACTACATATACTTGTGGAATCCTGAGAAGTATCACATTTTTTTAACCCTTTAAAATGTCCTTGTGTTGCCAGTTGGGTAAGGTATTCAAATTGCTTGATTGCCACCACTTTTTTGAGACAGTAATATTCGTCATATTTAATGTCCTTAAATAAAGCAAATACCCTTTTTTTAAAAAGTGGTAGCAGTCAAGCAATCAGAATAACAAAATCTCGCCCGACTGCCAACACTGATGGTAGCATATATGCTACCAGGGTCATTAGAAGGGTAAATCATAAATGGCTCTGAAACAAAATAATGAAATGATTAGGATATTTTGGGGGGAGTATGGGATGTTATTACTATTTATTTATAAGATGTGTACTAAATTAAATGGATAAAGAAGTTTAAAAAAAAAGGATGTTAAATGTACAGTCAGGGAATAAGAGAAGGATACACCGACTAATTCTGCTGCAAATCATTGTATGAAAATGGAACTTATACCAAGTAAGTAGTAATATCATCTACTAATTAAGGGGCGATTCTCTTCATGCAACATCATTTTTAGGACATTTTCGGGATTTTTTTTCTTTTTAAAATAATGTACATAAAAAATGGATATAGGTATAGAATTTACTGTACCTTTGTCAAAGTTTGTGAATATTGTCATATGAAAATGTTTCTATTTTAATCATTCTAAATTTCACTAAGAAAGGTGTGCGCAGTAAATGAATATACGTGAATGTGCTCTTAATGATCATATGAAACAAGAAAAAATTCATGCAGATTCTCAAAATATATTAAATTAGTTGAACGTCAAACCTTAAATTGATAAGATAATTAAAAATTCGCAAAATGGCAGCTTTTTGTAGTTTAAGATCAATTTTTGACATTCTTTTTTCCATTTGTGAAAAACTGGTTTGAAAAATAGAAATTATTAAACATTTTAATTTTTTAAAGGTCTGTCTTCCAATTACAAAAGTCTGATTTAACTTGTAAAAAACAAAACATTGATAGATTGAATAGTTTAAGCATGAGAGTGTACAAAGATATAAATTAAAAAAAAGTTTAAAATCTAATGCACTCTTTTTTCAGCCGTGACACTGGTCTATTAGACAAATTGTCACACTTGAATATTGGGTGGAGCAAAAAACGGCTTTGAGGGCATATTCTAGATAAATTAAGAGTTTAAAAAAATGCAAAAAATAAAAACATGATTTTTTAAAAATGTTTTCGTGAAGAACCTCTCCCTAATGCTCAGCTTCAAATAATATATATTTTAAAATTCATACTCGAAAAAATATGAATTTTAACATGAATTTTTTTTTAGTAGAAATCGATTAGAAGCTTCAAATACATGAATCCAAATTACAGCTCGTTCTGTCAAGTAGTTTTTGAGTTATGCTTAAAAAACTACCCATAATCTGTTTTGCAATAATTAAAAATGAATTTTAAATTAGGAGTTCTACACTTTACATCTGCATAATTCCTAAATTACTTGACTGAATGACTTCCTGTTTAGTATCTGAATATAAAATTTACTGAAGAATCCAAATATGATGTCAAAATTAGCTGTTAGTGATGAAAATTTCAAAGTTTGTTACAATTTCAAGATGTAAACAAATCCAAAGCATAATTAAAGTATAGCATCAACTAGCAGATGTTATTACTAATTGATTGGTACCAGTCACATTTTCATATGATGATTTGAGTCAGAGTTAGTAAGGGTATATCCTTTTTCTTTTGCACGACTATACATGAGATTATAAAATTACTTGGACATTTGCTCCATAAAATTGAGATTATGAACATATTTTTCATTAAATTTTCTCAAACTTATTTGTCAGATAATATTTAAGGTTCCTTAATATTTTAAAAGATCTTTTATTCTCTAAATTTATATCACCTTATTTACAATCTGTACAAGATACATGTAATATGTTTTTGTTATGAAACAACTATGATTCTTATATAATAATGATCTTAGCTTATATAATATTGATCATCATTATATCTTATATAATGATGATACTGCCTAAAAGTTACACTATTTCTCTGAGAATAGGTTACTTAAATGTTATGGAATGATATAAGATATAACTGTAAAAACATTTCCTAACTAATACAAGCAGAAGCATTTTAATGGTGATTTAAGTTATACCATTGTAACAATTTTTCTATAATTAATATTTCTTTGATATTATCTATAATATAAATTGACAATTTTTTATGTACCAACATCTTAATCATAGTAATTAAGCAACTACATGGAATTTCTACAATAGAAAATTCACTGGGAAAAACATTTTAAAATATTATACCTTTCTGCACTACAAATGGAAACATTTTCCATTATACGTTCCGAAAAAACGACGTTAGCTTCATGTAGGAGATTTTCACATCTACCCCAAGGTGGATAAAAAAATTCTATTTCCTCCCTACGAATTTTACATGAGAATCCATTGTTCTTGTTTCTTATCACATGCTTACGAAAATCTACCTCATAGTTACCCTTATAACAAAAATCAACTTTAGGCACTTTCTTCAGAAACATGAGCTCTATAAAGTAAGCCATACGAGGAGGAAGACATTTAAAATTGCCATCACCCTCTTTGTTCCAAGTCCAAACGGAATACATACGAAGCATTCTTGCAGACTCATTCTTGTTCACAATTAGACAACGCACTGGTTTTTCACCTAACTTATCATTTTTTGCAGTCATACTCATATTATGAAAATAAATTGTGCTTTTTTGTCCAGAAATATTCAGTGTCAGTTTTTTCTGGTCTATTCGGGAAGCTCTGTTTAGAGAATTAACTTGACCATAGGAAAGAGTTTCCCAGTTTTCGTCGTACACTTGCCATAACAAATGTGGAAATCCACCACCTGAAAATCAAAATAATTAAAATTTAATTTATAGAAAGTGAATATCATTTATAGAATTGTATAAGTGCAATAAATCCTTAAAAACAAAATTTTATATTACATTACTGGAGACAGATTTGAACCACAAGAACTCCTGAAATATACAAGGAAGTCACACTCATGTCAACAGTTTAAAAAAAAACTACATTAACTAATTATTAGGAATGCAACAGGTGTCCAACGAACATACAATATCGGGCTATTATGCTACAAAATTGGCAGTAGTTCAATATTATGAAGATTATAAAGCAGAACAGCCAGCCAGAAATTATATTAAAATTCATAGCAAGGAAAACCAGTATTTTGTTTGCTTTTTAATTAATACTATTGTCCTAAATGTTAAGAAAATTTTATTTATGATCACTATTATAAAACAAAAATCACATAACATTTCTTTAAAATGCATTTATTTTGGATACTTTGTATTACCCACAACTGTCATGGAATTAGCTACCGAGATAAATAAAAGTAATATTATTTAAAAATTAAACTTCTATAACACATAAGAAAAACGTCCATTGAATGAAAGATTAAAGCATTTTTGAGGTTATATCTGGGTCATTTTAAGTTTACTCTTGAGATTTTTACTTTTAGTGAAGAGATTTTTTTTCGTTTTTACATTTTGGACATAATAATTTCATTTTGTAGCTATTAAGCTTTAAACTAAAGTAAATAACTAAAAGCAGAGCTTAATGTTATTTATTTAAGCTAACAAACCTGTTGAAAGACACGTAGGTTTACAAATTTACTGTTACCTCTGTTACCAGATAAAACATTGCATTTATCATTTTTCAGAACAAGTAACCAAACAATGTTTTTTACTACAGCGTTTAATAGATGTCCTTAGCTAAGTTCATGTTGTATATTAACCAAAATACGTTTACAGAGAATTAATAAAATTGTAACCAAATAACCTCTGTTACCAAATTGTATACTTTATACTTAATTCTTTGAAAAATGATCACTATATCAAAAATGACTTTTAGGGATTGTTTGGCCACTTATTAAGTATATCAATTGCTAGATTACATAATAATCAATATACGAAATTTTCAGAAATTACTTACTTCTTCATAACAGAGGTTAAATGGGATAACAGATATTACCAACACCAACTTAATTCGGTGATTTTGTTCTCATTCTATATAAGGTAAACTAATGTTTATAGTTTACTACACTAAAATTTCTTTAACTTAATGAATTATAGCTAATTTTGAAGAATATAATATCTAATCTCAGTCTGGTAAGTTACAGATAACAAAGGTTATATTCAGAAAGAAAAAGAAATATCCTGAGAAGAACACACTTTATTTGGTTTACCTATTAGTCTATTTGTTAGACAGTGGTAACAAATCTGAACTGATATTGTTTGTAACTATTCTAAAATTACAACATATGCCGATGAATAACTGGTTACAGAAAGAAACAGGAACAAAAAAAACATGTGTCAAGCATAGATTATGATACACTTTCCAACACATCTAGAAAACTAACTAAACTTCACAGTTAAATGAGGTGAAAGAAAATATGTAGTAAACAATTTAGGAAACATATAACACATTTAAAAATCCAGTTTTAGTATTTACCTTCCACAATGCAAAAAGTAGTCAAATTATTCTGTGCAGCCCTGTATATGATCTATAGACTTGGATACATACTACGTAGCCAGATTAAAATTAGTTCAGTTAGAAAATTTACTTTCAGAAATTTTCGCCAATCAATGGAAATGTTCTCGAAATCTTTTGTACAGTCCTGTATATTACATAAAGATTTTTGTGCACACCACATATTAAACTAAAATTTAATCTAGGTAAAAAAACACATAAAGTAACTTAAAATTCTCTTCCAGCAATTACCAACCATTAACGACAATGTATCTTGTTCTATGTGTAGCCCTGTGTATGAATTTATTTATATTCCACAAACTTCTATTAGTCTACTAAATATAGTTCAGTAGGAAAATACGTAACACAATTAAAAATACACTTAAGCAATTTACTCTCACAGTTAGTAATACTTACGAATTTCTTAGTGTATCCCTGTATATGATCAACAGAAGTTCCATGCACCACATACTATGCAAACATTTAGTCAAACATAAAAATCCAAATCAAAGTTGAAAACGCGCTTATCACACATAGACTGTAATTATGGAACAAAGACTGTAGCCAAATTCTTTTGTGTGTCCGTGTAAATGAACAATAAATGCAATGCACACAATACTATTCAGTGAGCTACTTTTAGTGCATCTCAATAACAAATATAAATTTCATTATGTTTTAAATAGTGAAACATCATTAAATTACATTGCAAACGATTCTTCCCTGTAAAACACTTTGTGACAGAATCATTTTGTGTGACCCTGTAAATGAATAATAAATGCTTTGTACACCATATTTAGAAAAAGCCTGTTTTAATGCACTAGATAATTGTATATCAATTTCAGTATGTTTTGAATGGCGTAACATCATCAAAATGCACTTGAAACGATTTTTTCCTATTAACAGTAATGTAACTGAATATTTTGACTGTCCCTGTATATAAACTATAAATGCTACACACTTCATTTTCAATAGGGTTCATGCTAGGATAAGTGCCAATCACATACAAAAATTTCAGGACAATTCAAGTATATTTACGAGAGTTAAAGCACGGACAGACGGTAGACAAACCAAAGTCATAAACACTCTTCAACTATGTTGGAAAGTGTTAAAAACACTCCCACGAAAAGCATGAATGAGTTCACTGTATCTGAAATACATAACAAATATTCCAAAATGATTATTGTGACAATTTACTTACTTATAAGCTTTATTTGTGTCCTGTGATTTATTTTTACTCTTTCGATAAAAACAAAAAAAAAATTACACTTGGTAACAGAAGTTGCACAAACCACAGTCACCCACTTTTCAATAAAAAAATATAATAAAACATGGATTTGAAGAATTAATTTATGTAATATTTCATTTATAATAGTAGGATCAGGTGGAGCGAAATAAGTAGGTTTGAAAAATAAATTTATAAAAACTACCAATTGTAATTTTTTAAAACTATTTTGCCAAATTAATGTATTAAAGGTATCAGTTATTTTTCAATGAATAACAAAATATTTGTTCTATATTATTATACTTGGTAGCCACTTTAAACTTTTGGATGATATAACTTGATTGTAATGATGAGAAAAACTGGATTTAAAGTACAGTAGAACCTCGATTAAACGAGCTTCGATTAATCGAGGTTTCTGTTAACCGAGCCGATAACAAAGTCTGATTTTTTGTTTTTTTTTTGAAGTGAAAACTTCTTTAGGCGCGATGGGCATTTTTTGAGATGGGAAAAAACCATTAGATTCGCGACCTGTTACCGACACTGCTGTATATGTTGCCAATTCATACAATGAAGCGAAAGTATCAAAAGGAAATAGTTCACGTGCAGAAAGCGAAATGATTGGTATTATGAATAAAAATAATTCAGAAAATAATTTTAAGATAAATTTAGCACGCGCGGTGAAAACAGATAAAAGGGACTCAACTCGCGAGACCAAATCAAAAGATGAAAATGAAATAACAAAACACGGAAAATATTATAATTTAACGAGCGCGAGAAAAATAGACGGAAGTAATATAAAAAAAAAAATGAAAAAATGAAATATTTCACGAAAGTTTTAAGAAACGTGATTACCGATACGGAAATGAAGTGAAATGATTTTATAGAAAATAAAAGTTTGTTGATAGAAATTATAGATACCGCAAACAATACGCGCAGTATGAAGATAGAAAAAAGCATAATGTTCACGAATACCGTAAACAAGACAGGCAGCAAAGAAATCATTTTTGGAGTGATAGGAAGAGGGAACCCTATTTTGCAGATAAATGTTATAACAAAAGATATGAAACTAAATCTCATGGAAGAAATGATGAATGTATTGAGAGTTGTTTAAATTGTGGATGAAAATTCATAAGTTTCATTGGTATTCATTTCAAAGAATACCAATTAATTAAATTTTATATTTCATTTATTTGTAAATTTACGTTTTAAGCAATAGATTGCAATTTTTGTATGTAAAATAATATGCATTATTTTTCATGTACAATAGCGCATTAAATGAAAATTTTAATATAATTTTTGTAGTAGTAGTTTATAATAATGAATAAAAAAACACTTCATTTAAAAGTATTTCCTGCGCAATAAAACGTTTCCTGACGATTCAAAAAATACACACGTAATTGTTCAAGTTTTCACTTCTGTCGGCACTCCCGGAGTGCCATTGTTTTTTTGTTTTTTTTTGTGAATGAGCCTTGAAAAATACCACACGTTTTAGTTCACTGTCCATGCTACAGGCTACATAATTATTCAAAAGAGAAGAGAAGATGAATCCCAGCAAAAGGTAAACCCACCGACAGACGGATAACTATTTGAGATTATTAATCGCATTAAAAGGTGTGAAGAAGGTTTGGAAGGGGAAATTTCCGAATGGCTGGACGTTGAAAACCAACATCCAAGTTTTCAAATCCTTAATGATGAAGAAATTATACAAGCCGTTAATTCCTATTGGACATTAATGATGCTGAAAATGAGGACCAGGACTTTGAGGATTCAAGGACTATAAGTCATACTGAAGGTGTTCAAGCACTAACAACTGCCCTACAATATTTGGAGCAAAGAAGCGATGTTGCGCCGATAGATCTTCTGCTGCTCAAAAATTGGCGTGATCGGACAGCCACTGATAGAAAATCTGGACTTATTTTAGAATAGTTAAAAAAATTTCAATTTGCTTTTTAAAATTTACTATTTTTAGTTGATTTCCTTTTTAAATTTGTTGAGCTGTGAAACATAACTTTATATATGTTTATTTTTATTATTCAAAAAACGTTTTACTGTATTTTACTCTAAGAGATGTTAAATTCGCGAGCACGGTTAGTTTTTATGCACAATTTCTATTAACCGAGATTTCCGATATCCGAGGTACTAGCGGTCCCAATTAGCTCGGATAATCGAGGTTGAACTGTAATTAAGAACATGTTTTATCCATTGTATAGCATAAAACACTTATTCAGGGTTAACTTTCAGCAATTTGTATTACAAAATAACATAAAATTAACATTTTAGAGCAAAAAACCTATAGGGGAGAGGAGGGCACATTTGGATCATGGACATAAGGGACCGACATGGAAGGAGCATCAGAAGTTAGTTTCAGTATTATTTCGTCAGGGAATTCTGGGAATAATATTCCAGTAACCCAGAGCATTTGGCAGTTTTTTTCCTTTCCTCTCAGTAGGTTTTCAAAGTCGATCTTTCTCCAGATTTGTTGGATTGATAGATTATCTTTTACTCTTGTCCTTGAGAGTGTGGGTGCTTACCAGTACACGATAAATGTTTATACTTGAATACTTCTGAATTGTTGAGGGGTGGGAAGAAGGCGACAAAATGAAAATTTTGCAATTCCAAGTACAAAGAATAATTTTGACTTCCAAAAATGGATAACTTAAATAATTTTCAACAATAACAGTACTTATCTCATAATTTAAATCTTTTTTTCTTTTTTTAAGTGATTTACATCAGATTTATTACTTTGAGTTTCCTTAATTTTTATTAAGAAAAATAATTTTTTTAATGTTATGCAACACAAAATATTATTAACCCCTTGGGGACAAGCGACACGTATACGTGACGCATAAGATGCTCAGAATCCTCGATTATTCCCACCAGTTATTTTTTATTGTAAGCTTTGCCTTACGTAATCCTAGGATTTCGGCGATTCAATTAGACGAAAATTTCTGTTTTGAAAAACCGGTGTTAAAACATTAAAAATTCTATAAAGGACGCTCGTCGCGAAGGGGTTAATACTTTAATTAGGAATTTTTCATTACTTTCATAGATTTTTTTTTAATGTTTAAGTTATGTTCAAAGATAGAAAATATTCGATATTTCAAATCGGAAACAATAATTTATTGCGGAAACATTTCATTATGATTAGTGTTTTATGTACAATGTATTCTGAGAAAAAATCTGCACTTTTTTAAATATGGATTACATTTTCATATTTAAGGGGGACTTATACCTTATAAGGCTGTTCTCAAATCCAATAGGGCTACTTTTTGACACATTTCTGATTTTATTTTAATTCGGAAACACATGAAATTGGCAAGTGTTCTTATTCAGAAACTATGTAATTGAAAGACGTTTTCCATTTTTTGCTAAAAGCAGAAGATATTTCAGAAAATACTGTTAAATTCGGCCTTTTGAAGTGAATTCCCGATGCAGCAGCACGAGAAAGAGGAAAAACTCATTGTCACGTGAGAAGAATCGCTAATAACTCTATAAGTAATTCAACAAATCAACAAATGGTCATTCCTTGAATTCAAAATCTACATTACACATTAGGATTCAAAAAGTCAAAAAGCTTGAATCACTGAAATGTGTTACTGTATCTGATAAAGGAAATTAAAATGAAATTGCTGATAAATCTTTAATGTTTAATTTTAAATTTCGATCGAAGTACAGCAGTCAACAAATCTTTACAAGTGAAGAAGAAATGTTAGCTTCATACCTTATAAAATCTTCTCAAATACAATATGGCCTAGCCTATGTTCAAGCCAGAATTCTTGTATTTAATTATGCAGAAGCTTTAAATAAAAAGTTTCCGCAATCATGGAGAAATAACAAAATGGCTGTTATCGACTGGATGAAGAGCTATATGAAGTGACATCCAAACCTTTCTCTTCGAAGACCAGAGAATACAAGTTTAGCCAGAGCTACTTCCTTTAATGCAGAAAACGTTGATGCATTTAAAAAAAATTATTTAGATGTTATGGCATGGTACAAGTCACAGAGTAAGGAGTTTTAAACAGAGAATCAACTCTCATACACGCAATGGTAACTTCTTTAACATGGGATTATACATAGACAGTGGCGCTAGCTGCGGATGATGCGAAAACTACAGCCGTAAAAGAAGCGAGGTTGTTAATAGAGCTATATATCGCTTTCTTGGCGACAAGTGAGAGAAGAAAAAGAAAAAAAATGGCGACTGCTTGCTTCTTGTTTTGGTTGGTTGGTTGGTTGGTTGATTTTAAGACGGTTGATTATCTATCTACACGAATGAAAACAGATTTATTATTTTTAACATGTTCTGAAACAATCGGAATTAAACTTTATTTTAAAATAAGTGCTGTGGTAAAACAAATTTTTTTTTTCCAAGTTTGAAAGGAAAATTTGATTTTTTTAATTCTTTAAAATGTAAGTTGTGATTTATTTTCATGTGTTATTTTTGTTCTTGTTTTTTGAAGTTCCATAATGTTTGAAATATTTTATATATATTGAGTGTTGACAGATTTGTGCCGAAACGTCATGTTAAGGCTCACTGTGGAGACGCGAAATGTTTTATGTTTCCGTCTGTCTGTTTGCTGTAAAAATGGTCCGATTAAGTTGATTTTTAGCAGGTATGTTGGCGAAGTATCCGGAATAAGCTGTATAGTTTTTGGTTAAATTTGGTTCATTCGTTCGGAAAACATAGAATATTTTTTTTTAGGTCATAATACTTTCTTATGGGGATGCAGACGATTTTTCAAATTTCATTTTTATCTGAAATGAAAATGGAATATTTGCGTAATGGATTTAGATGTAAAACTATGAATGCTATAAATTTTCGATATGGATTTCCAATAGTTTTAAAATTTTGCTTATAAATTTAATAGAATTTAGAAATTAATTGCTTAAAATATTTCAAAATGTTTTTGCATCTGTTCGGGAAATATAAACATCTTACTTTCATAATTTTTACAATTTTTAAAATCATTTGTTTTTACTTACCACTTTAATTTAAGGATTCTAATTTCTGGAACATTCGAAGAATTTTATATGCTTATAAACATGCATGCAATTGAAAAAATAATAATTGCGGATTGTACGAAGTTAAAATGAAATTTAAAAAAAATGATCTGCAGATTTACTAGTATAGGAAAAAACTTAGTACCATGTTTACATTGCGATAGAAAATGTATATGAATAAAATTTTATATAGAGAAATTTTTTTTAACATGAATGAGATTTATGGTATGGCAGTTATTTTAACGATAATATAAAGTCAAAATTTGTTAAAAATCTGCCAACACTGAATATATATAAAATATTTCATACATAATGGAACTTGAAAAATAAAAACAAAAATAACACATAGAAATAAACCACAACTTACCGATTCTTAGGAATAAAAAATAACTTCGACGCCTTGTTCTTGCAAACAATACACTCCTCTCTTCGTAGCATTTTGAAGAATTATAATAATTATAATCAACTATTTGATCTTCAAAGAATAATTTTAATAATAAGTATTAAACAAGATTCGAAAAAAGCAGAATAGGGTTACACTTAAACGGAAATCACGAAGATAAAAATCGCCAAAGCGATGATTTAGTTCTTAAGTCATCCACCGCAGTCGCTCTTTTCAGGCGAAGTTGGGTCTCTGTCCTTACTCTGTGGTACAAGTTCATTGCAAGCAGAATTCTAAATATTGATGAATGTGGAATCATAACAGTCCTACCCAGTCCAAAAGTAATTTCTGAAAGCGGCATAAAAACAGGTTGGTCAAGCAGTTTCAGGAGAACAAGGAGAGTTGGTTACCTTTTGTGGGATTATAACTGCCACAGGTAACAAAATTCCACCTGTATACATCTTTCCCCGTGTACGATATAAGGATAAGTTTTTGAAAGGTGGACCTAGTGGAAGCTCAGGCTTGTCTTCTAAATTAGGTAGATGACACAAGAACAATTTGTAGAAGCTTTGAAGCATATTCAAAAGCATACACAAAGCACGAAGGAAAACCCAATACTCTTACTGCTGGACAACTATGGTGCCCATGTATCAATAGAAGCTATCAATCTATGCAAAAGAAAAGGGAATTGTTGTTTTATCATTTCCCCCCTCACTGTTCAGATCGTATGCAGCTGCTAGATGTTTGTGTTTATTCTTCTATCAAAGGTAAAGTAAAAAAAGTTTGTAATGATTGGATGGATTCTAATCCAGGAAAGACTATCACCATATATGAAACTGACAAATTTTGTGATTTTTTTTTCTACGACCAATTGGTGAAATTTACAGCATCTTCCGACAGGTGAACGAAATTCAAGATTTTTTCCCTGCGTCCAACTGAAAATGTTCGTGATTTTTCTTTGTGTCCGACTGACAAATTTCACAATATTTTCCTGCGTCCGATTAACGAATTTTGCGGTATTTTCCTGCAACCGATTGACAGATTTTGGAATTTTTATGAAATATCGACGAAATTCATAGCTTTTACCACCCGAAACCTATTAACGAATTTCATGTTGTTTTCCCTCGACTGATTGACGAAGTTCACGATTTTTTTTCCTACGGCTAATGAACGTATTTTGCGATTTTTTTTCCCACGACCAGAAAAGTAGAAGAACCAAAAGGGCAGTAAGGGCCACCAGGCGCTCAGCCCTGAACAAAAATGAGATTCCAAGGAAATCTAGAAACAACAAACTAGTAGATCCTTGTAATTCACAAAAATTAGGACTTGACAATTTAAGTTGGTTCTCAAATTTCCTGTTCAACAATGCGAAATTTTCTGACACATTTTTAAACATAAAGTTATAGAATTGGCTGGCTATTGAAACCATTTGGAATGAAATGGTTTTTCATTTTTTGATAAATAAATTACGTAAGCAATTTTTGTCACATGACTACAAGTTTTTTCCCTCCGATTGCCAATTTTAACAAAATTGAATTCAGAAATGTGTTAGAAAGTAGCCCTTTTAGATTTGAGAACAGCCTTAAAATCAACCTACATTTCTCGTCTAATAGAATAATTGAATTGACTATTTCCCTTTCAAACTTTGGACATGGATTTAAAATATCACTGCCAGAAAATACCAGGGATTTGGCTATAAGGATATATTTTAATGAAACAATTTTGTTTAGATATGGATATTGATGATGCCATCATCTCAAATATGTATTGTTCACGCAAATGGTTAAAAATAAAGTCACATCAGATTTTGTAAAGTTCTCTGAAAATTTTTTACAGAAAGCATGAATAAGATTCCAATAATTTCCAACATTATAAAAGTTGCTCTTGTCTGTCACAAGTGTATCTTGTAAGAGAGTCTCCTGCACACAAAATTGAATAAAATCTAAATTCAGAAATTCATTTAACAACCCAATTGTTAAGGATCCATAATATTGGTGAAAGTTGAAAAATACACACTGTATATAGAGCTAGACTTTCTTCCTTTTTTTAATAATAAAAATTTACTTTTTGCATAATTATTCTGAATTGTCGATTTAATTTTTTTCAGTGGTGTTTTGTAATGTCTGTATTAATGTACTTTTTCAAATAGCATGTAAAATATTAGTGAGGTTTAAAGATTTTTCCCCCCTTCCAAATAGTTCAACTCCCCTCCATTTATAAATGTTTGGAGGGAGACTCACTTCCTAGGAAAATTTAAATTTCTAGCCTTGTTTCCACACCTTGCTGTAGCATACGGATTCGGAACACTTCACTCTCTGAATGAGAGTCAATAAAATGCTTCTTCAAAGCTTCATATGGTTTATCACCTGGGGGATTTACAATGATGTCACTAATAACTGACGTCAAAATATCGGCATCGACTGCTGCTACCATATGATTAAATTTTGTTAGCTCACACTTAATGTTGGCTAATGCAAATTGGGCTTGAAGGTGGAAAAACCACAATGAGGGATTAGTTTTCCTAAATGGAGGGGGTTTTACTCCCACATAAGAAACCTGATTGGCAGTCACGCTTGGAATACTGTCATTTCCCATCATAAATTATATACAAGATAAATGCAGATAAAATAATAATACACAATAGTAATTAAAATGCACATAAAATAAAATGTATTGTTGATTTTTTAAAGTAATTCATTATAATGAGCCGAATTAGAGCACCCGTGACAGATAAAAAAACTCATTTGTAACTCAATAGCAATCTAACAGAAAATACATAATTGTAAAAAAAGATAATGCCTACTGAAATGAATAATTTAAAAAAAAATAAATAAAAAATCTTACTGACCAAAAAAGATAACTCAGGAACCTTAATCTCGTACACACGGCCCCACATATACGTGTGTTGTTGATAATACTGAATGTTACGCACACGGCCCCACACACACGTGTGGTAAAATTTTTTACAAAAGTAGCTAACCTGCCCACCGTTGCCCGGGCCTGAGATAATAACAATCTGTTCTATACCAATATGACTGAAATCTGTAAGGGTATCGAAATCAAGTTGAATGAGGCAAACACCGTCTTAATCGGGCTCATAGAACCCGAGATTGGAAAGCGTACCCTGGTGGTCAAAAGTGCATCTAAAATATTTAAGGCTATAGATATCAAGTTGAATGAGCCAAACCCGTCATAATCGGGCCCATAAAACCAGAGATACTCCTGTAGTTCCACCTTCCACTGCCAGAGGACGCAATCTGTTCTGGAAGAGGCCTTTTCAGAACACTCGACCCAACCAAATTTCCTAGTAGAATTGAAATTTAACCACGGGTAAACATTGTTAACATTACAAAGGTAATGTTAACAGGGTTGATAAAATAAAGCAGAGTGCTAATTGCATATGAAAGCGTAAAGCTGATTTTTGAAACACCAAAATAATTAAAAACGATTTAAGCAGCTGTACGTGGTGGATGCAAAGAAGAAGCAAGTTTGAAAAATGAAATATATTTATTAATTGCTTAAACATGTAAGAAACATAAATTAAATAAACTTTAAGATATAATATATTGAATAAGAATTATAAACTTTAAATTATATAAATGGCACAAGGTTTAGTAAAGCAAAAACAACTTAATAAAATAATAAATACCTTTAACTAAACTATGTAATTTACTAGCATATGCCCCCATCAAAAATGACAGAAAAGTGATATTTTAAGTTTAGAACATTAAGTCATATTACTGACATATTATTTCATTTAAACAGATGATATAAAATGAAATATTGCGTGTGTTTTAATTGGAGATCCAATTTGGGATTTCTGTAATGTTATCTTACTGTCATCTTGTGTTATGCACGATCCTTCCAATAGTGGCAAGTCATCAAAATTAGGGATTGACCGAATACCGAATAGTCGATTCGGTATTCGGTGATTCGGCACGTAAACCGAATATTCGGTTTCGGCCGAATACTTAAAAGTATTCGGCCGAATTTTTCAAATAATTTATGAAAAATAATAGATAAAATATTACTAGTTATAAAAATACATGATGACCAATGTTCATTTAATGTTATTCTAATATGCTTCAGTTATAAGTGATTCATTATTATTTGTAATCGAAATTTAATATGGGCAAATTATGGTGTAAAAATAAGTTTTTTAGCATTATCTGGTTTTAATTTGTTTCTTTTCTGTTGATAAACCTGTCCAGCTTCAGAAAATAAACGTTCACTGTAAACACTGCTGGCAGGTGCAGATAGGTATTTTCTAACTAACTTTAATAGTGTTGGATACTTATTGTTTTTTTTTCCCACCAAACTAATGGATTGTCTTTTTTTTATATAAATGGTAATACAATGTATGAAGTCAATTCTTCTGAAGCTTTAACTTCTGATGAGAGGCTTTCATTTTCGGTAGAAGGATTATCACTTTGTTTTCTCACTTGCAGCAATTTTAACAAAGCCAAAATGATGAATGCACAGTTTGTGAGAGGGAATCCTTTTTATCAAAACTTTGTGGTTGATTTGGTTCAGTAATTTCTGAGGCTTTATTTATTATTTCTTGAATTTTACTTTTAAGTACTTTTTTTACTCTATTGGTGGTTGCTTCATCTTTAAAAAAAGGCTGTTTTGGAATCTGGGATCTAAAATAGCGGCTAAAATTTCAAACTCGGAATTTTCTGAAAAACATTAACTGCGAGTCCTATTGTTAACGCTTCTTTCATAGTACCTAATCCAAAAAATTCTCTACTATCACTTTTTTCCAAGTAACGTTTCAATGTAGAAACAGCAGGTATTATTTCTTCGAAAGGTTGAAGAAGCCTAAGAATGCTTTCTATCCTAGACCACTGATCAACTTATAAATTGATAATCCTACAAATTCAGTAAAAAACAATGATGGATTAATGAATTTGTCAGTGGAAAGAAGTTACTATTTTTTTTATGTAAATAGATTTAAGAATAAAAATGTAACTGAATTAAATTTTATTAAAAAAGGCAATATGCAAAAATATTTATTAAAAATTTTTAAGTATTCGGTTGCCGAATACCGAATATTTGGTGTACACTTTGACCGAATATTCGGTATTCGGCGAAATTCCTGATTCGGTCAATCACTAATCAAAATCGCCCCAAAAACTGTGTTTTCAAAAGTCAACCTCCAGAGGAAAATAAAATATTATACTTCCTATGCTTTTAACTGTAATTTGAACATAAATTTTGACTTATTTAATTGTCTACTGCAATTCCATCGTATCAGGTTTTACTGTATGTTCATATATCTATAAAACATGAACGAAATTCACCCTTGACATTTCTGGGTGAATTATATTAATCATTCTGCTTTACCTGCAGTGATTTGAAAAGTGCAAGGCTTGTTTTAACTTTACATTTATGAAACTAATGGTGCGAAAATTATTTTAAAATACAGTAAAACTTATTAATATAGAATTGCAACTGGTAGGGAAAAAATTCCATTTTAGACAATTTTCTATCTTAAGAGGTATATTGTCTGTTATAACTGAATTTATTGCATTTTGCCGGGACCATAAAAGATTTTGTTTAAGATAGTTTCTATTTAAGTTAATCTCAGAACTCAGGCAAAGAACCTCAATGCTAAACCAGACCATTAGTTCTTTTTAACTGACAAGGAGAAAACAGATATCCCCTGCCAAAATAACACTGCTCAAACTGGACAGTGTGAAGATTCAAATTTTGCCAGGAAGTGTTTTTCATAAGAACTGTTTTTTGCGACCAGCTCCTTGGTTCCTATTCATTACAAAGCCCCAGGCATTTATATCCTGGTTCCCTTTTTCTCACTGGCACCTGAAGACTAATAAAACGTGCTGCCGCCGCATGGGTGCAAGTAACATTCTTATTCTGTCATTGTCCATTTCAATTGTATACTGTCAATCCAAATTTCATAAAGCTCCATAAAATTTTTTATTTCTTATATTGCTTTTACTTCTAAAGTTTACAATGGAGGAAAAAATGAATGGTAAGTACCAGGGCCGGCGCTAGAAATTTTACTGCCTGAGGCAAGCATTATTTTGCCGCCCCTATGTCGTGATTGTTTTTTCACCACTTCTCAAACTTTTTCAAGAATAAGTAAATTAATATGCTAACTATAATTTATTTAAAAGTAAACAAATATATGTAAAATTAATTTACATTTCAGAGATTTAAAATAAACAAATTACTTAAGAAATTTTGCATCTATTTTGCAAAAACAATTAACTTGAAATTAAATGAATAAACATTTTATCATATTCTAGTAATATTTACAAAAAAGCATCATATCAAGAATTAAACTGACGCTTCAAAATGTCATTTGCCTTGTTTTTCCTTTGAAAAATGCATTTATTGTATCGATGTTATGAATATGAGAAAAAAAATTACATCAGGATCAGGTGAAGCTAAATTTAAAATCTACATCATTAAGCAAAATAAACTTGAGTCATGAAAAACACAACACTCAATTGAATCAATTGAGTGATTTGATCGCAAGGAAAACACAAGAGATTGTAAATAATGGAAGTTGGCCAAATGAAATGATACACATGATTAGGATTAATAAAACAGCAGTTACCCCACGGATTATAGGACGCTTAAAAGATCATAAAGAAGGAAACCCTCTTCGACCAATTGTAACTAAATGTATAGGACCTACATATTATCTAGAAAAGGCATATGTTGTCTTAATAAAAACTATCCTCCCTCAGTCAGAGTTCGTCATTTCATCGACAATGGAGTTTATTAAGCAAGTAAAACTTTTTCAGATTACTGAGAACAGCATTTTTGCGAGTTTGGATGTAGTATCGTTATATCCATCTGTGGATATGAATGATGTAGGTTTGTTCGTGGAAGAAGCTATTAATGGTAATGATTCTTTTAGCGTGAGCACAAAAAATACACTTATTTCCGGGTTTAATCTAATTAAAAACAATAACGTTTTTCAGTTTGATAATATTTATTATAAGCAAAAGAATGGTGCACCAATGGGCTCCCCCATTTCGGGTTTATGCGCGGAGATTAAATCAAGACCCATTGAAAATATGGTTATGAATGATTTTAGTGAAAGACCTGCATATTGGTGTAGATATTTTTAATATATGGGAGCATGGTATAGATTTATTGAAGGACTTTGTGGTTAAACTTAATAAAATTGATACAAAAATACAATTTACCCTGGAGTTAGAAAAACAGAATCGTTTACCTTTTCTTTATGTAGAGCTGATAAAAAACAGTAATTTAACAATAGATCGGACAGTTTATAGGAAAAATATGAGGTCAAATAATACTATTTCCAGAGATGCTTCATCACCTTTAAGTTATAAACTGGCTACATATAGGTTTTACATCCATAGAGCATTTTCAGTGTGTACTGATAGTTATATCAATGAGGAGCTTGACAGAGTTAAAATTATAGCAAATGAAAATGGTTTTTCAGAGAGGTTAATTAATAAGTTAATTTGTCAATATCAATATCAGAGTAAAAAACAAAAAGAATTAACAGAAAAACCAACTAAATTTTACAAGTTCCAATATATTCCGAAACTTTTTGAAAAATTAAAATATAATTTAAAGAAATATGAAATAAATTTGGTAGCATCCCCTGCAGTTAAATTGAATGCGTTACTACATAAGAAGATTGATCCCATACCGATTGAAGATTTAGCAGGAATTTATAGAATCCCAGTTATTATGGAAATAGTTGAAAATAGGATAAAATCTTATAAAGTTAAAGACTACATTGGTATGACTTTAAGGAAATTTAAAATTCAGTTAAAAGAACATATTGCAGATGTCAAGTATAATAGAAGTAAAACGGCACTTTCCAGATTAAAACAACAGCAGTCGATTATAATAGATTTTGATAACGCTAAAATTATTAAACCCACATCCTCTTTTTATGAAGCAATAATAAGTGAATCAATAGAAATTTTAACCAGGAAAAATAAAACATGCAATGATTCAGTTTCGTACAATATCCCTAAAGTATGGTATAAGCTTTTACAGATAGTTCACGAATGAATAAGATTGGCACATCCCTCCCTATGCTTCCCACCCTGTTTATAATGGTTTGACCTTGTCTTCAGCAGACATTGATGTTTTTACAGTGTTTCAGACTAGTTGTGTTTTTTTGTGTGTATCTGCGTGGTGATGTTTTAACCCTGATGATGAGCCAGGACGGCTCGAAAGCGCTAGGTTTTTAATGTGAAATGCAGTTTTGTATATTTTTAAAACACCTAAAGTAAAAGTTTTTAATAAATGATGCATATATGTTTTTGTGACATTTTGTGTTGTTTTTAAACAATTCTAAACAACTACATCATTAAGCTAAAATACGTCAAACATTTAAAAACAATCAAATTATGTATAAAATTTGTATAGAATTTCAAATAACAAAATAACAATATTAATAACAAGTTATATATTTTTTTGAAATAATATGCACAAAAATAAAAATTCCCTACTAGTAATATTTAAAAGAAAATAATTATTAAAAATAAAACAAAACTTCAAGATCTAATTTTCCTTGATTTTTCTTTGACAAAGAAAGTCATTTATTATAATACGGAAATCAATATTATATATAAAGCAATCACATTATCAAGCAAAAATAAATAAACATACTAACGCAAACTATGCATTATATAAGTCGTTGTTACATGTGTGATTTTTCCGAGTCGCACACGTAACAACAACTTTACTATTTTTTTTTAAAAATTGTTATTACTTTAAACTAAAGGTGTCACTACAAAAATGATTCTGTATGTGTCCTGTAATAGCAATGAAAAAAGTAAAACGTTATCTAAATAATTTCACTTCCAAATTTGTCTCAATTTGCAAAAAAACACCCTTTAAAAAGTCACATGTAACGGTGGAATCGCCCTAAAATATTTTTAATCAACTCACAATTTGTTTAGTTAGAATTACAGATTTTTTTAATAAAATAGATTGGATAAACCAATATTATGTCATGAAATTTTTTTAAGATGCAGTGCTGAATAAATCAATAGATTAAACATTTCATGAAAGGTATCTGACTTCAATTTGATATCTTATATTTAGAAAATTATAACATGAAAATAGCTATACTGTTTTACAATATTAAATGCAGTCTTCTTAATATTTTTGAAAATTTGTCTAGAACCATGTCATCCAATATTTGTATGTTCCAGTGAATAGACCAGAAATAACGAACATTTTCGTATTTGAAAAAAAAAAAAATGAAATGGCAAATCCGAGTTTCTTTAAACATCTCTGCGAATTTGAAATATAAATTGTCATTATTTCATTGACATTTTATTTTTACTTATAATGTCTATCTTTATATCTTCTCTTCATCTGATAAATTGTTAATCCCATATTGAAATTTAATCGAATTCAAACAAGCTCAGTTTTTCTAAATCTGTTTATTTTCTGTGATTTCCCTGTATTTTGATTTAAAACCACAATTGTTGCCATGCCAAAATTATCAGCACGTATACGACCTATGGCATGCATACCATAAGTTTGCTGTTCCTGTGCTAGGATTCAATCTTCCTTCACTCATTGTATATCTTAAATACTATTTTAATGATCGCTAAGTTCAGAAGCTTCTTGCTGCAGTTGTAACTGAAACTGGAAGTTAGAAGTACACAGAAAAATTTTTAGTGAGTGAGACTGACATAAGTTTGGAAATATCTCTACTGTACATTCCACAAAAGCATTAATGGGTGTTTTCGAATAGTGTTTTCCATTTTTCAATAAATGCAAGGGATTTTTTTTTTTTATATTAGCAAAATTGGTGTTTTGAACCGAATTTCTGGGTGCTACAGCCCGAAAAATGTCGCTGAAAGTCACCAGTCACTTATAACTCAACATGTAACACATTTATCGAAAATTGAAAAATGCTATTTGGTTTCAAATCACTTATCTGCTAATTTTATGCTTTTATGTTTTACACTTTGCACCACAAGCTTTTTTTTTTATGGGGGAACCAACAACTTTGAAGCATTTTAAAGTTTAGCTCTTCAAGGTACAAGTAATGTTGAGTCTACCAGGGTTGGTAAGATTTTGCCAGAGGTGGAAAAAACCTGGTAAAAACAGTCCCGGCAAAAATAGGCTATATGTCCATTTAATTTTTTTCCCAGACAAAAAAAAAATAGCAAAATAATAAAGAAAACTTAAATATCTCATGAAAGAAAAAATAAACTTAATACTTAATTAAACAAGAAATAAAAATCATGTGTTAAGCATAGATTATGTAACACTTCCCAACACTTACAAAACATTTTCACAAATCTTCACCATTTAATAAGGAGAAAGTTGATATCTAAGTATTATAATTTGGAAAACTCATAACATATTTAAAAACACAATTTCAGGAATTACCAACAATATTCGTTTAAATATCTGAACTCTTTTGTGCAGCCCTGTATATGATCTATTGATTTGTATATACTACATAGAATGCAAAATTTGAGTTTCATTAGTTAGCACAGTTTAAAATTTCCCTTCTTAAATTTCCGTCAATAAACAGAAATGTGCTCGAGAATTTTGTGCTACCCTGTATACGATCTATACAATTTATAAACACCAAGTAATAGACAAAAAATGAGTTGAATTTAAAAACACGTTCAGCAACTGAAAAAGCACTTCTAGCAATTAGTATTAACAAGCAGTACTACTTTAACCGAATTCTTTTGTGTGTCCCTGTAAATGAACGATGAATGCTATACACACAATATTCTATAGCAAGCCTCTTGTAATCCACCTTAGTGATATATAACAATTTCAATATGTTTGAAATAGTGAAACGTTATTAAAATAAACTGCAAGTGATTTTTCTTTATAGACCGTAATGTAACGGAATTCTTTGGAGTGTCCCTGTAAAGGAACTATATGTGCTATGCACACCACATTCTATAGTAAGCCTCTTTGTAGTGCACCTCAGTGATATATATCAATTTCAAAATGTTTGAAATCGTGTAACATCATTAAAATAAACTGTAAACATTTTTTCCCCATAGATCGTAATGTAACAGAATTCTTTTGAGTGTCCCTGTAAAAAAACTATAAGTGCTACACAGTTCATATTCAATACATAGCCATAGTAATGCATACACATGCCATAGTAAACATCAATAACATATATCAATTGCATGACAATACATATATATATTTATGCGAGTTAGAGCATGGACAGACAGACAGACAGACAAACCAAATTCATAAACACCTTTCAACTATGTTGGAAAGTGTTAAAAATCAATATTCTAAATTTATTTTTTAACTCATAAGTTAAATAAGTATAACTATGCATTTTATGAAAGAATACCTTTTATAACAAAATCATAAATGAAAAAAATACTAATTTTATATAAATAAATAGAAAACTTAATTATTTATTCATGTTTATGCAATAATTAATGATTATTCTCACAACAGTTGCAGACGGGGAATGGGAAAGTGTTTCTATTTATGTGTGTAAGAAATTCAAATAAACATTTATATTTTAAATTCAATTTTTTAATATAAAATTATATTTAAAGCAGAAAAATATTTAAATTTCAACTAATTTATTGATATCTCCATTACAACCTAATGTTTGCAGTTTTAGCATAGCATAACAATAAACTAGTTTACAAAGAGCTATTTGTTGACAGTTTATTTCAAATTTTAGTTTGCACAAATGAAAAATTTGAAAAAAAATCTTTCAACAGCGGCACTATTTGCTGGGCATATTTGAAGGTGTGCGACTAATAAACAGAAGTCTTTTGAAATCGCAGAAACTTTTCTACCAATTATAAGCACTGACACTACTAATCACTTCTGCAAAATATGAATTAGGGAAGGATTTTTCTTTTACCTCGAAATTAATAACACAGGATATAAAGCCAGGATTACACAACTTCAACTGGTTAAGTTCCTAAGTATTAGACTGAATCCCAACTATTTTATAAACATTTAAAATATATAAAACTATTTTAATTAAATTTATTAATTAGCAAATTAAATTAAAAATATTGGATGACATATGCCTGGTGGCAGAAAATTACTATGCTTTCTGCAACAAACTTTATTAACAGTAAAATTTTTCTGCAAGAACAGTACCTAAAGTACAGAGAAGAGTGATATTTTTTTTTTTTTTTTTTTTTTTTTTTAAAGGGTGAAATACTTTGCTCCTTCACACCCGCATATTTAGAAATTTCTCTTGAAAATATTAGAATGATTATTATTTGTTGCTTCAAAGTAACAAATAAGATGGATGGGGCACTCAGGCAAGACAACACACAAATAAGGCAAAAAAAAAGTACAAATACTTTTAACTTTGTATGCAGGGGGAGGAAGGATAGACATTTCAGATGAGAATTGAAAAAATATATATTTATTTATTGTTTATGAAAGTAACAAATAGAACAAGAAAACTTAAAATAATAATAAAGATTTTTAAATACTTTAAAATTTGTATGTTAAGGAGAAAAAAAGCATTTTTTTTTATGGGAAGGTAGGGTGGGTTAAGTAAATGATCATTCTGTTATTGTTATTCCAAAGTAATAAAATGTGCAGATTTTGTTTTTTTGAATGATTTAAGAGATCTGAAAGTGCGTGATGATGGAGCAAAGGAGAGGTGATCAGAAATTTTAAGAGTTGGGGGACTGCTGTTTTTTTTCCCCTCAATTTTCACAGTTTAACTATAGATACCTCAGTGAAACTTTGTTTTGTTTAGATCCTTATAGTACATCATCAGACAATTCGGAATCAGATCAATATTATTTATAATAGTCCTGTACATAAAGTTTAGTACAGAAACGGTATCCTATTAGTTAATCAAACCTTTTCATTTTTTGAACGAACTGTCTCAGAAACCACTCACAGTATCTATGCAACAGTTTTTCTCACAGCAATTAAAAGTTAAAGCGGGAAAGAGAAGGAAACTAAATTTTTCGAGAAGTATGTGACTGATCATTCCTTTATTGTAGGGGTGCACAACCTGTGGCCCGCGATCGGATTACTGGTGGCCCGCGGATCAATTTCGCCGATCGAACGCAAAAAATCGTGAATTTCGCCGATCGGGTGCATAGAAATCACGAAATTTTCCAAATTTCACCAATCGGGTGTGTATAAATCATTGTTTTTGCCGATTGGGTGTGTACAAATCATGAATTTTGTCGATCGGGCCCGTAAAAATCGCGAATTTTGCCGATCGGGTGTGTATAAATCGTTGTTTTTGCCGATCGGGTGCATACAAATCGTAAATTTCGCCAATCGTACGTGTAAAAATCACAAATTTTGTCGATCGGGTGTGTATAAATAGTAAACTTCGTTGATCGCCTGCGTAAAAATTGTGAATTTTGCCGATCGAGCCCGTAAAATCACCAATTTTGCCGATAGGGTGCGTATAAATCGCTAATTTTGTCGATCGGGTGCATATAAATCGTTACTTTTGCCGATCGGGTGCGTAAAAATCGTAAATTTTGCCGATTAGGCACATAAAAATCACAAATTTTGCCGATCAGGAGCGTAAAAATCGTAAATTTTGCCGATCGGGCGCGTAAAAATCGTGAATTTTGCCAATAGGGTGCATATAAAACGTGAATTTTGCCGATCAGGTGCGTATAAATCATAAATTTCACCGATCGTATGCGTAAAAATCACAAATTTTGCCGATCGGGTGTGCAAAAATCGCAAATTTTGCCGATCGGGTGCGTATAAATCGTTACTTTTGCCGATCGGGTGTGTGTAAATTGTAAATTTTGCCAATCGTCTGTGTAAAAATTGCGAATTTTGTCAATCACTAGGAAAAACCTATGAATACTGTCAATCGCGCATGGAAAATAAATGCAAGATTTTTCTATCCTTGCCAACTGAAATGGGTTATACTGACTAAGGCGGTGGTTGAGTATAGGGTGCTAATTCTCCTTTTAAAATTAGCAGTTTTATGAACTTTTAGGCCGATCCTCCCCCCCCTTCTCCGAAACAAAATTTTGTTCACCCTACGGTTGTTGGCTCTCGACAATCCAGTCATTTTTGTGACTGGCCCTCCTCTTATGAAGATTGTGCACCCCTACTTGATATACACATTTTATGACTGAATATGTTAAGAAGTACAATTTAGAATAATATCTGTTTCTCCTCCTTCCCACCTTCATTCATGAAAGCAGAATTTTTTTTCGGCACTGGAAACCTTTAAAGCTAAATTTACTCCCTCAAATAAAGTCAAGGAGTATTTTCACTCTTTGAAAATAATCTTAGCTATATCTCTTGTATAAATACAAATATAAACTGTTGATGTATCCTTGCCAACAGAACTGAATACGTTGACTGGGAAGGAAGGAACCTAGGGGCTACCACCTCCTCCCCCACTGTCACATCTCCTGTAAACAAAATTCTACTGATGGTGGCCCTCGACAACCCAGTAATTTTTGTAAGTGGCCCTTCGCTTAAAAAGGTTGTGCACCCCTACTTTATTGTAATAAATAGGGCAGTTTTTTAAAATTTTTAACACTGTGCAGGAGGGTGGAAGGGAGGGGGGGAGGGGGGGGTATGATCAAAAATTTTGGTAGGGGAAGCATTTTGATGCTTATGATTTGTTAATACTTATGTATTCGTATTTCAAAGTAACAATAAAACAAGATTAACAAGAAAGCAATATTAAAAAATTGGGCAGAACTTACAGCTTGAGCTTAACAATTTTAAAGATTTCCAACTTTAATGCTTTGGAAGGAGGTAAAAAAAAGGGGGGGAGCGGGACAAAAATTTTGGAAGATGGAAGGACGATAATCTGCCGAAATGCAGAAGACTCACCTCTTACCAAAATCGTTTAGCTAATTGAAACATATAGATAACATATTTTTGCTGTTACATGAATATCTCCCCCCCCCCCCCCCTCTCAAAATTTTTTTTTTTTTCCAAAATGATTTTTTCTTTCTGCAAGAAATCTTTTCCATTCGATGACATTATCGCTGTGTCGTTCTGATTCTGCCACAGGGGATATATGCTATTAAAACTAATTGTTTATAAAATTATGATCCTTGTTTATTTATAGATCTTACTATACATTAAAGACCAATAAGAATTTGTCCTTTTTTCCATTTTTGCCCTGTTTTTTCCAGTTTTTGCCACTGTCCTGGCAAAAATACCAACCTTGGAATCTACTAATGTTGATTCTGTAATCTTGAATTCACACCAGAATTTTTAAAATCATTCATTTAAAAATAACAAAATGGAATTTTACAGCTTTTGTCACCAAAGTTATAAAAATATATGATAGAAATCTTGATTAATTGTTCATGTAAATTAAGAAGGTGAGCGAGACTCATCATTAGAGTTGATGAAAAGAATAACATGGTAAATGTTACTCGCCATTGGAGTGCAAAACGTTAAAAATGACTCCTTGCATGTGTCAAAAAGTTTCCTAATGTTGAATGGGGAAAAATGCACTCATACAATCTGCCTGCTTAAACACTGATGTTCTTCACATTAGTCTCCACATTAAAGGTTACTCATTTTGATGCAAGAAACATTTTTGAGATCCTACAAGTTTTAAAAAAAAAGCCATTGAGATATCTTACTTTGCCTTATGCAAACTTTTTTAACAGTAATTATTTTTTCAAAAGCTAGAAAGATATCTTTTAGTCTCATTGATGACCTCTATAAGTGTGGGGCCCAAATACATTGCACTTGCCGCATCATCTTTGTGACTGGCTTTGTTATTGAATTGCATATGCAAAAATATATACGTTACAGTTCAACATACTATTGAAAATTATCTGTTAAATAATAACGTCAATAAATAAATAAAACTGAAGTAAACCATAAATTTAACATTACTTGATGGGTATTCTTATAATCTAATCATGATTTACTACATTTTGAAAAACATTAGTAATTAAACTTAATATTATTTTAATTTGGGGGAGGGGGCTGCAGCCCTGTCAGTCCCCTTCTCACTTGGATATGCCACTGAAACTTACTAAGATGAAATTGAACAGGACGAGAAAGAATTCCGCTTTAGACAGGTTTTTGTTTTAGCAGGTATATTGTTGATAATTGCATCATTTTCATTAGAACCATGAAATTTTTAAGTATATAAGAATTGAATTGCATCTTTCAATTTCTTATTAATGGGATACATTTGAAATTACAGTCAATCTTTTTTTTTTTTTTTTTTTGTAAATTTCTATTTTTTTTTTCATTTTATAAATTAAAATCTATTCTCTGAAAGTAATCTTTCACTGTGTATGCTGCCTGCTGATAAAATTAAGGGCATTCTGTTAAAGAAGAATGGAAAGGTAAAAGGGTCATTCCATGTCAATTCACCCAGAGCATGGCACCCACCATCACCCATTTTGATAAAATTTGGTGTACTTGTAGAACTTTTCATGCTGATTCCAAAAATATCAACCATATTGAAATTGATCAAATGGTTTAAGAGTTATGAGCTTTTAAAAATCTTCCAAGATGGCCGATTTACCGCCATTTTGAATAGCACATGTGACAACATAAAAGGCTATAACTACTTACAGGTTTAACATAGAACCTTCAATTTTTTTTTTTGTTTGTTCAGAATGAAGTAAACTTTCATTGAAATAGATTTCTGTGCAGTTTATTCCATTAAAATGCTCTCAGAAAATTATTTATTTGCATTTTTTTTAATTAAAAAAGGGTGTAACTTCAAGAGCCGATTTTCCCCATTGCCCCCCCTTCAATTTTCATCTAATTGCATACACAGACACCTCAAAGTGTGTTTTGAAGCCTGGTATAAAAATTGTAATGGGCAGTTCACAGACATTTTGTTTAAAGAAGAATTTCAATTTTACTGACCTTCCAAACATAACGGAAAACACAAGATGTTGATATTTCTTTTATTATCAGAAATATCATAATATTTTCATCTAAAAGTTTGATAAGGTTTTATCTTACATAAAGATATTTTTTTATAAATGTAGCTAAAAAGAAGTGGAATCCCATGAAAGTAAACAGGAATGCTTATAATGAATTCCTGCAGGACGTAGCAATGTTGTCATGTCAAATTGAAATCTGTTGCAAAGTTTCAGTAAATGATAAATAAAACAAACAATGGAAAAAAATTCTACAAATAGTCACATTTTATAACTCTTAAATAAAAAATACAATAAGTAAAAATTATCGTACTTTAAAATTATGGAAAAAATGGAAGTAACTCAAAAAGTGAAAGCTTTTGCGTGGTTTCAGTTGATATGAACCATGATATAGCAATGGTTTATCAGACTCAAAAATTAATCATGCAGTATTTAAATAACAGGGTGGCTACAGATTCTAGAAATCTGAAAGGTTTATGAATCTGTAAAAGTCAGAGAATTTCGTAAAGGTAGCTGAAAATCAGGGAAATTAGTCTATATGCAAAAATTTGTTTCCTCACAAGACTGATTTGTCGACAAACAGATAATATTTAAGCCAATAACAGTACGCGATAAAGAAAATTAATTTTTTATATATTTTTAAAAAGAGGCACATGATATGAGTTTTTATTATTTAACACAAATTAACGTGATCAGATGTCCCCATTTTCTGTGGATAGCATTTATATTGAAGGCAATTTACACATTTTTGAAAATTTTATGATACATTAGCATAAGCTGACTAGGTGGCTAGCTTAATCCGATTAGCTATCCCATCAGATATAAATATGTCTTAAAATTGAACATTCTTCAGAAAATGAGGAAATTTTTTGCTTGTCATATATTCATTGACAACTGTATGAAGTTGTTAGACTTAATTTTGAGTTTGGATTTATGAAACTGTGAACCAGTACTTTAAGAATATTTTGGGATTTTTATATTTTCCCTTGTTTTTTCTCCCAAATGAGGAATTGGCAAGCTGGATAAGTGTGTTATATGAGGAAGCAGCATATATTAAAAAAAAATCGTATATATATAGTTAATAACGGAAATCAAGGAAATCTAAAATAAAGGTAGTCAGAAAAATCAGGGAACCTTTTTTTTTCGATATTTCTGTAGCCATCCTGAATAATAAGTATCCCTTAGTTACAAATGTAGAATATTGTACTGACGGCTGTGCTGCCCAGTATAAAAATTGCAAAACATTTTCTAACCTATGTTACCATGAATATGATTTTGGTGGAATAAAAGCAAAATGGAGGTTTTTTACTACAAGTCACAAAAAAATCTGTTTGCGATGGGGTGTAAGAGAGACTGTTAAAAGAATTGTGAGAAAAGCAAAGGCCGCTGCATGGTCAAACAAATGTGACTATGATATACGAATATTACAGACAAAACATTTAAGGTATAACATTTTTTATCATCACAAAAAATGACATCTTGAAACTGCAGCAATATGTCTCAGTGGATGCAACTTACTACAACAATTCCTGAAACACATGGTATGCATTATTTTGAATCTACAGCAAATTTATTAATAAGTGAAAAAGTATAAGAACTGATGAAAATTTTTCTGTTTGTTCATCTTTTGATAGAAATGTTAGAGACTTTGAATATTCCATCCCTTAACAGTTATGTAGCACATATATATGAATCGAATTAGTATGTAAGCTTAGTTTCGGAAGTCCACAAAGAAGAAGGAGATGTAACTTAAATTCATGCATCCACATGACCCATCACCTTCATAATATCAGCCAGTAAATGACAGTTGTATTGTGCCTTTCAATCATATCCTTTGTGCAGTTGACATCAGTATCACAACATATAAACTTATTGATATATCCAGTGCTTTAATAAACACCAAGTTGGCAAAACATAAAATGAGAGGGAAATAAAATAAACAAATTTTAACTAAAACAATTTTGTGATTTTTCATCACTATTACAATAGAGTTATTTTTTTAATTAAATATTTATTTTAAATTGTTATTGATGTTATTAAAAAGGTGATTTTCTATAATTTTAAAATACTACAATAATTTTTACTTGACAATATTTTTTTATTTAAGAGTTGTAACTTTATCACATTTGGTGTAGGTGTAATATACAAGATGATTTAGTTATAAAATGTGACTATTCGTAGAATTTTTTTTCCATTGTTTGTTTTATTTATCATTTACTGAAACTTTGCAACAGATTTCAATTTGACATGACAACATTGCTACGTCCTGCAGGAATTCATTATAAGCATTCCTTTGTGAATTTCAAAAATAAAAATTAATCGGTTAAAAAAAAAGAAAAAAGTCGCCAAAATTTGGAGACTGTTTTTTCTTTTATGGCAACCTGGCTATTAAGCTTGTATTTAGTTACTGGTGTTGAAATTTCTTATTGTAATCCGTATTTGTGTGGATGTTAAGGGAAATGTTTGCGCATGTCTGTATTACGTCATTGATGATGAAAAGTAGAGAAAACGTGACTGGTTGTAGAAGAACGTTCTATTGCACGTTATTGGTTGCAGAGTCGCGTATTATAGAACCATATATGGAAGGGAAATAAATTTGCATAACTGTTGAGTTAATGATTGGTTTTTAATTGTCATGTGAATTATTACGTATTGGCAGTTACAGTGGCAGTTATTACAGTGGCAGTTAGATAATTGAATTTATCGATATTTTGTTTTGACGTTTGTAGTTACTTCCATGGGATTCCACTTCTTTTTAGCTACATTTATAAAAAAATTTCTTTATGTAAGATAAAACCTTATCAAACTTTTAGATGTAAATATTATATTTCTGATAATAAAAGAAATATCAAACATCTTGTGTTTTCTGTTATGTTTGGAAGGTCAGTAAAATTGAAATTCTTCTTTAAACAAAATGTCTGTGAACTGTCCATTACAATTTTTATACCAGGCTTCAAAACACACTTTGAAGTGTCTGTGTATGCAATTAGATGAAAATTGAAGGGGGGGCAATGGGGGAAATCAGCTCTTGAAGTTACACCCTTTTTTAATTAAAAAAATGCAAATAAATAATTTTCTGAGAGCATTTTAATGGAATAAACTGCACAGAAATCTATTTCAATGAAAGTTTACTTCATTCTGAACAAAACAAAAAATAATTGAAGGTTCTATGTCAAACCTGTAAGTAGTTATAGCCTTTTATGTTGTCACATGTGCTGTTCAAAATGACGGCAAATCGGCCATCTTGGAAGATTTTTAAAAGCTCATAACTCTTAAACCATTTGATCAATTTCAATATGGTTGATATTTTTGGAATCAGCATGAAAAGTTCTACAAGTACAACAAATTTTATCAAAATTGAAGATGGTGGGTGTCATTTTTAGAAAATTCTGGGTGATTTGACATGGAATGACCCAAAAGCTGTTTTGGTGAAAATGCATTCAGTTTTAAGTTTTCATAGGGCTTGCAGCGTTCCTAAATTTTTCTACATTTGTTACCACTATTTCAAAGCAAAAATCTGTTGTAGAATAGCTAATTAATCTAATTAAATCTGACTAATATACAGAGGTGGGGAAATATATAGTTTTACTCGCCACTGGCGAGTAAATTTTCGGCTTAGATGCTTTATACTCACGCTAAAAAAAATAAAAATTAATCGGTTAAAAAAAAAGAAAAAAGTCGCCAAAATTTGGAGACTGTTTTTTCTTTTATGGCAACCTGGCTATTAAGCTTGTATTTAGTTACTGGTGTTGAAATTTCTTATTGTAATCCGTATTTGTGTGGATGTTAAGGGAAATGTTTGCGCATGTCTGTATTACGTCATTGATGATGAAAAGTAGAGAAAACGTGACTGGTTGTAGAAGAACGTTCTATTGCACGTTATTGGTTGCAGAGTCGCGTATTATAGAACCATATATGGAAGGGAAATAAATTTGCATAACTGTTGAGTTAATGATTGGTTTTTAATTGTCATGTGAATTATTACGTATTGGCAGTTACAGTGGCGGTTATTACAGTGGCAGTTAGATAATTGAATTTATCGATATTTTGTTTTGACGTTTGTAGTTGCTGGTAGAAGTTGGAAAATGTCCGGGGCTATGGATACCATTTTTCGAGAGAACCAGGTAAGTTTTTATGAGGAAGCAGAAAGGCAAGTTCAGCACTTCAAAACTGAAATAACACGATGATTTTATCTAATAGTTTGTGTTAAATTAGAATTTGAATTACCGAATGGTTACCCTGATATAGTAGTGCTCTTTAAAAGATTGAAATGACGTAATTTTATATAAAGGTTTGTGGGAAATTACAAAATCAGTTATCGAATGATTATTCTGATTGTAGCAGTCCACTTTAGAAGAATGACGTAGGTAATGTATTTTCTATTAAATTTATGTTAAAGAAAATTATTTTTCGTTTATTTTGATATTTACTTTCTGGTTTTACTAATACGTCATTATTTATAAATGTTGTGTTCGTCATGAAATTAGAAACTAAATCTAATGTTTACACTGATATAGTAGGGCACTTTAAAAGATTGAAATGACGTAATGATTTTAACTAAAAGTTTGTGTGAAATTAAAATTAGCATCAGCGAAGGATTACTGTAATATAGTAGTGCACTTTAAAAGATTGAAATGACGTAACTAATATTTTCCATTAAATTTATGTTGTAAAAAATGTATTTTTGGTTTATTTTAATTGTTGTGTAGAAATACGATTTTCTGTGTTTTCGAATACGTTAGGGGTGCACAACCTTTTTAAGCAAAGGGCCACTTACAAAAATGACTGGGTTATCGAGGGCCACCATCAGAAAATTTTTGTTTCGAGGAGGTGTGACCGGGGGGGGGGGGGGGGGGGGATCAGATTAAAAAAAACCATAAATTTCGGAAGGGTAGATTTAGCCCCCTAGGTTCCTTCCTTCCAGTCAACGTATTCAGTTCTGTTGGGAATGATATATCAACAGTTTACGTTTGTATTTATACAAGAGATATAGCTAAGATTATTTTCAAAGAGTGAAAATACTCTGACTTTATTTGAAGGAGTAAATTTAGCTTTAAAGTTTGCCAGTGTTGAAAAAAAAATTCTGCTTTCATGAATGAAGGTGGAGAGGAAGAGAAACATATATTATTCTAAATTGTACTTCTTAACATATTCAGTCATAAAATGTGGATAGCAAAGGGGTGCACAACCTTTATAAGAGGAGGGGCAGTCACAAAAATGACTGGTTTGTCGACAGCCAACATCCATAGGGTGGATAAAATTTTGTTTCGTGCAAAGAGGGGGGGTTGGGGTCGACCTAAAAGTTCATAAAAATGCTAATTTTAAAAAGAGGGTTAGCTCCCTATACTCAACCACCTCCTTAGTCAGCATAACCCAATTCAGTTGGAAAGGATGGAAAAACTTGCATTTTTTTTCCGTGCGTGATTGACAATATTCATTGTTTTTTTCCTAGTGATTGACGAAATTCATGATTATTACACACACGTTCGGCGAAATTTGCGATTTATACACACCCGATTGGCAAAATTTGCGATTTTTACGCGCCCAATCAGCAAAATTCACAATCTTTTTCGCATCCCATCGACGAAATTTGCAATTTTTCGCACCCAATTGGTGAAATTTGCAATTTTTACGCGCCCGATTTGTGAAATTTGCAATTTTTACGCGCCTGATCGGCAAAATTAGCGATTTTTACGTGCCGATCGGCGAAATTCATTATTTTTACGCACCCGATTGGCAGAATTCACAATTTTTACGTGCCCGATCGGCGGAATTCGCGATTTTTACGCGCCTAAACGGCAAAATTTGCGATTTTTACGCATCTGATCGGCAAAATTCATGATTTTTACACAAACGATCGGCAAAATTTACAATTTACACGAACCCAATCAATAAAATTCGCAATTAATATGCACCCGATCGGCAAAATTCGCGATTTTTACGGGCCCGATTGTAAAAATTCGCGATTTATACGCACCCTATCGGCAAAATTCATGAATTTTACGCACCCGATCGGCAGAATTCGCGATTTTAATGCGCCTAATCTGCAACATTTACGATTTTTACGCGCCTAATCGGCAAAATTTGCGATTTTTACGCGTCCGATCGGCAAAATTTACGATTTTTACGCAGACAATCGCGAAATTTACAATTTACACGCACCCGATTGGCAAAATTCGCAATTTATATGCACTCGATCGGCAAAATTTGCGATTTTTACGGGCCCGATCGGCAAAATTTGCAATTTATATGCACTCGATCGGCAAAACTCGCGATTTTTATGGGCCCTATCGGCAAAATTCGCGATTTATATGCACCCGATCGGCAAAACTCGCGATTTTTACGCATACGATCGACGAAATTTACGATTTATACGCACCTGATCGGTAAAATTCGCGCTTTATACGCACCCTATCGGCAGAATTCGCGATTTTTACGGGTCCGATCGGCAAAATTCACGATTTTTACGCAGGCGATCGGCAAAATTTGTGATTTTTACGCATACGATCGACGAAATTTGGCAAATATCGCGATTTCTACACACCTGATCAACGAAATTTACGATTTATACGCACCTGATCGGCAAAATTCGCGATTTTTACGCACCCGATCGGCAAAATTCGCGATTTACATGCACTCGATCGGGCAAAATTTGCGATTTTTATGCACCCGATGGGCAAAATTTGGCAAATATTGCGATTTCTACGCACCCGATCAACGAAATTTACGATTTATACGCACCTGATCGGCAAAATTCGCGATTTTTACAGGTCCGATCGGCAAAATTCACGATTTTTACGCAGGCGATCAGCAAAATTCGTGATTTTTACGCATACGATCGACGAAATTTACGATTTATATGCACCTAATCGGCAAAATTCGCAATTTATATGCACTCGATTGGGCAAAATTTGTGATTTTTACGCACCCGATGGGCGAAATTTGGCAAATATCGTGATTTCTACGCACCCGATCGACAAAATTCATGATTTTTTCGCGTCTGATCGGCGAAATTGATCCGCGGGCCACAGGTTGTGCACCCCTAGAATACGTTATTTATAAATGTTCTGTTTTTTTATGTTTCCAAAATGGCAACGGAAAATAGTAGCTTGGCGCAGTCTTGGAAATCGCGCCAACCAAACAGTCGCCAATCTTTTGTTTACATTTTAGCGTGAGTGTAACACATCTGTTCCAAATTTTCTGATAGGGAGAGTGAATTTTTAGATAGTCTTTGAAAACTAAACTATAAATACATGCTTTTTTTTTTCTTTAACTAGTTAAGCTATATTTTTCAAATTTCCAAATTATTGCAATGTAAATATGGTACTAAATTCCATCCTATGTTAAACAATCAGTTTAATAGTTAGGTCCAATCATAGATGATGGCCAAATTCAAGGTAGATGACCATAGTTAAAAATTATCAAGTTTCTTTAGTCTTTGTTTTGCTTAGTACTACCTACTAAACGAATATTTAAAAAATTCAGATTCCAGTCTTTAACTATTACTAAAAGCTTGGCTTAGATGCTTTACACTGACGCTAAAAAAAAAAAAAATTAATCGGTTAAAAAAAAGAAAAAAGTCGCCAAACTTTGGGGAATGTTTTTCTTTTATGGCAACCCGGCTATTAAGCTTGTATTTAGTTACCGTAGTAGCTTGGCGCAGTCTTGGAAATCGCGCCAACCAAACAGTCGCCAATCTTTTGTTTACATTTTAGCGTCAGTGTAACACATCTATTCCAAAAGCTTTTTTTAATATCTTTAACTATAAAGCAACAATGTTGAATAGAAAGAGGTTGTTTTCACCAGAAATGGCTCTTTACATCCTAACTACGGAAACAAGAACAAAACAAAAAGCAAAACCTAAACTACAATTCTTTACTCACACCTTCAACTCTAAAATAATTAAGATGTAGTTACTTTCGAATTATATATTTTTTTCGCTATAATATTATGTGATTGACTAATATAGAATCACTATACATACCCTTATGTATACCCCTAATCATGTTGACACGTTGTTTCACCAGATATATAATTTACTCCTTATAATTTAGCTCCTGAATTTCTATTGCAGTTAAACAAACTAAATAAACAAACTAAAAGAATTCAGACATATTTGACATTTGACGGAGATTGCATCACTTTACACCACCGGCTACAGAATTTTAAAAGTTTGTTTGATTGGTTCGTTGGTTGCATTTGACTGATGCAAGATCCAAGAGCGCGTCCAGTACTGTCACCGGTACGTAACCGGTAAGGTTGGTTAGTTACCAAAGCGTTCAGTGCTGCTAACCGATACGCAACCAACGTCGTTCAGAGGAAGTAACCGAAGCAAACCGAAGTGACCGGTAAGGGACCGAACTAACCGAAGAAAAATCTCGGTTAGTTGGGTCACGTGATCGGTTACTTGAACATTTACGATACAGATGGCGCTACAAGTAAATAATACCATTTTCGTTCAGTAGATCTGTCGACCGGTTAGAAACCGGTCGCTAATAAGAGACGCTTTCAGTGTGACGTCAGTCATGACGTTTTGCTTGGATACTGACTCCAAACAAACGGTTGCTATGTGTACAGTGCCTAGAAGTAAGTAGTGTGCTTATCGCCAATACAACCGCAATAAAAAAAATGTCCCTAACAGGAGGAAAACCAGATTCTCCGCGAGAGGGCGTCGAGTTCCCACCGCCGTTATTAACGTTTGAAGTTTCATTTAACAGGCTTGATCCTAATGTTAGTTTCAATGTAATTTACGCTGTATTTTCAAACAAACTATACGAATGTTTCTATTTCTATAATATTTTAAAGTAAACATATATTATGCCTGTTTAATGATAAATCAGTATGGATAAATCTGCAAATACTAAGAAAAGAAAAGCTGATCGAACATGCTCCGGGCTTAATTTCTAAGAAAAAAAGTGCCGGAGCCCTAATATTCTGCGGTACTAACACGCACTCTCCCCCCCCCCCCCCCCCCCACCCACCGTCACTCCAGTCTGCCTATTTATATTTCATACATTATCTTCAAAATTTAAAACACTTTTTTTTTTTTTTAGCAAAATAAAAATAATTAAATACATCTATCTGCGTATACTTAGATATCAACTGTTCCATTTTTTTGTTATTACTACTTCTAAATAGAAACCTTTGCTTTACCTAATCTTAATGTTAATTAATCGCAGAATTCTGCGATTAAATAAGCTCAGGATTATGATTCGGAAATAGTGTTAACACAAAAAATTAATAGTTCGCAGCTATGCGGAATAGAAAAAAGACTATTTCTGTTTACTCGTTATTCTGATCAAAATAGCATTAAAATGATTTGAAATGGAAATAAATAAAATTTGAATTTAAGACAGATTAAGTTCAAGCCTCCCAAGACTGATATAAAAACCGAGCCCGTTTTATCTCAATCTCTTACGTGAGCGACACATTACCTCACTTATAAGTGTTTTGATACAAAAGCAGGCAAAAAATTGGGGATGGGAGGGAAAGGAAAGGGTAATTTAGGATTCGTTTTTCGGAAGCGTTATTGCACTGAGCTCCGGAGCGCAGTGTTTATGAGCTCCGGTGAATTCTGGCCAATATTTAAACATTTACTAAAAATAGAGAAGTACCGGAGCTGAGGTCTGGTGGGCTCCAGCGCAAAATTAACCCCTGAACATGCTTCGTTCCCGGATATACTAGTGGATATAAAAGCAACAAAACTAACATAACTCTATCCCCCCCCCCCAAAGACTAAAACTAATTTGAAAATTGGTTAAAAGTCATTGCTCGTGCCGACAAAGATGTGAACCAACATTCAGTTGCATGTGAATTAGAGTCCTGCACGGGTCGGGTTGTACCCGACCCGAACCCGCAAATTTCATTTGAAGTCAACTAGCAACCCGACCCGAACCCGACAAAAAATTTACCTCGATTTCCTTAATCTGAAAAAATATTGGACATTCTTTTGAAAAAGCGGGTCATCCCGAACCCGACCCGCAAGAGTAAAAACCCAACCCGAACCCGAAAAAGTGAATGTCAACCGGACCCGCAGCAAAAAGTAGAAGTCAACCCGACCCGAACCTCAACAAAAAAAAGAGCGCCAACCCGACCCGAACCGCGGGACGGGTCGGGTGCGGGTAACCCGACCCGATGCAGGACTCTAATGTGAATCGCATTTTCATGAGCGATTTATTGAGAGAAATTACAAATACACTATTGAAGGGAAAGAAGATTTGCTCAATTATTTTTAATTTAGTATTTTAATTTTTCTATCTAAAATAATTAAAATATTTATCTTGTGATAATGACAATAAATAATTTAAACAATGAACATTATCATAAATATTTTATTAATTATTGATATCCTAACTTTAAAATTTATTTTAACATGACTATTTTGTTTCATTAGTATGCTTTCATTCAATCATGGTTTTAAATACATTCACAAAATCAATATTACTTTTTGTAGGGTGTCTATTACTCGAAAAAAACTGGAAAGTGTTTGATTTATTTCTGTTATTAAAATTTTGATTCACATTTGAGAAATGTGAGTATGAGAATGGTTAAATATTGTTGATAACTTAATGTAATAATAATAATAATAATAATAATAATATATATAATAATAACTATTAATAAAAAATAATTTTTAAATAATTTTTTAAGGATGATTGGCGCATCTATCCTAATTTAAAGAAAATGCATTCTTGTCATACTTTCAGGAGAGTAATTTTTTTTTCCTAGATTTGAAATTATGATTAATTTAATGTTCGATGTTTGCTAGTATACCTTAAATTATTTTACTCAAAACTAAAGCACCGAAATGTCAGAAATTTTTAACAACTCAATTTACTCTTAGTTTGTTAACAGGATGTAAACAAGTTATGTAATAATGAATACCGATTAAAAAGTTGTCAAAATAGGGACATGTTTTTGCAAGAATTCATTATAGTATAATGTATTTATCCAATATATTGTATTTATCCAATTTTAGAAATAACTAAATATTGTGGGAAGAAAAACATTGTCCTATGATAAAGTTTGTAACTGTTTGAGTTCATTACAATTAGTTGTTATGAAATCAATTACATTTCTCTTCAACTGTATTTTCATTATTAGAATTTTTTTCCTTGTTTATTTTTTATCTAGAGCATTTTAAAGTACTGATTTATACAGAAAAAAAAAAGATTTAAAATGAGGTGTATGTAAAAACGAAAGCTACCATAGCCGCGGCGAGAACACTGGCGCCATCTATCGGCGTCCTCTATTTCTGAAGTATAATATTGACGCCGATAACAACACTATATACTTCTAGGCACTGTACTATGTGTTATTTCTTATTAAATATATATCGTAGAAAATATTACCACTGCATATAATGTATTAAAACGCTTTGCCGTGAGATATAATCATAAGATTTAGGTATAATATACAAACATAATAGAAAATACAACATAGCAACTATTTGTTTGGAGTCAGTTTCCAAGCAAAACGTCATCATTGACGTCACGACTGAAAGCGTCTAGTCACCCGCACGCAGCCCGCGCTAAAAATTTGCAGGTTATGAACGCTGATCGGGCTATCTGATCACGTGATGCTTTTCATGAATGTTTCGGGGGTTTGTTATGATGAAATAAAAATACATATTCCTATTATAAAATCCATTTTTTTTGGAGGATAAAGATGTGTAGTCACTAGTTTCACCTAATCCGAGCCACAGAAGCTTAAAATAATTGAAATAATTAAATTATTTCAATATATTAAATTATTTCAATTTCTGATAAGACCTACTCCATAACCTTTCTCTCCTTCGCCCGCGCGATCTTCGTTCTTGAACACAACCTTTGAGCCGCCGCCGGCGTAAGGTCTCAGTCAAGCTGTATGCCAACCATCCAACCCACTACCGCAACAATAACAACAAGCCGTCATATATTTCTTAAAAACATGTCAAAGTTAAAAAAGGACATGTCTTCACTGTCGGCTTCTACATCTAGTAATAAGGTAATTTTAAATTATTATGTACTCTTAGTGTTACCGCACGAAGATATTTAAACTTTATTTGTTATTTATAAATCGATTGCATAAAATGGCGCCAACTTTGAATACTGCAAAATTCTCTATTTTATGATATTCTAAATGTAATGTGATGTGATCTTTTTTTTTTACTACATAACCTTGTCCTATTAATTATGTTGCTATTCATTATCGTACGGAGTCCATTCAATATACTTACTGTATATTCTTACTAGCCCTTCAATGACAAACTCCCTCCCTATGAGGAGGGATTATTCCATTTTTTTAGCAGGTGGGGAAAGGTAGGGAGTGATCGCGGCGTGCGGTACTAAGGGAATGAATGTAGTAGGATCACCGTATTTGCCTCGTATTGATATTTTGATTAATTCTGTGCTATGTCTGATGATTTTATAACCAAAAGGACTTTTTTAAGGCCAACTTCAACTAATTTTGAGGGGGGGGGGGGCACAAACGACACAATTTTAAGATAGTTTAAAGTTAAATAATTATGAAATCGAATACGAAAAAATTTCAATAATATGGCTTTAGATACGTTACGTACTTTTATTTTTCACCAATTTTAAGATAGTTTAAAGTTAAAGAATTATGAAATCGAATACAAAAAATTTTTAGTAATCTGCTTTAGATACATTACTTTTATTTTTCGCCAAAAAAGCAAAACTTAGCTAAATCCTGATCCAATTGCATTTCTGTAGTTATATAATTTTACCAAGGTGACGCTATCACTGCAGCTTAACAAGATAAAATTAGTGAGATTTCAATTTTTTTTAAAAATTATTTCTTTTCTTTTATTTAATAACCAAATAATAAATAAAACATAAAACAAAAATGATATCTTCAATGTTTCGCTAATGTATTTTAATTTGAAATTGATAGAGGGAGCCACCATTTCAATTGACTCTCTAACTTTTCCCACCTGCTAAAAAAATGGAATGATCCCTCCTCATAGGGAGGGAGTTTGTCATTGAAGGGCTAGTTATATTCTTACACTTCTTCTGCATTATTACATACTGTTCTTACTGAACTTTCAAAACTCATTCTGCAGGGGTCTGTCCAGACTTTTTTCCCAGGGTCCTGTTTTTGTGAAATTGTGAACAGCTTTTTATATTTGTGATAAATCTAGTCATAATTTTGTGAATTTGAAACGATCGTTATATTCAGGTTCTTGTTTATACATTTTTAAGAAGGTACATGGATGCAAAATACATATATTTTCTTTATATGTGTAAAAGTGACAGGTCAGATTTTACTTTTAAATGATTAATTTGTGAAATGTTCAGTTTAATGATGAAAAAATATTGTGAAAAACCTATTTTTAAGATATAGAATTTTGTGAAGGGTACTGTTTTAGGAAAAATAGTTTTGTGAAGGGTCCTGTTTTAGGGAAAATAGTTTTGTGAAAGGTCCTGTTTTGAAATAAAAGAAATTGTGAAGGGTCCTTTAAAGGACCCAATTTTTTCCTAAACAGATCCCTGTTCTGTATACATGTATGTATTAACAGCGTTTAATTTCTTTTGTGACTTTCAGTGCTAATATTTCGCTATAATTCAGCGAAGGTTGGTGGCAAAGAAGAGTGAGGAAATGATTTTCTAGGATGCCATTAATTAGTGTTAAATATGGAAAATAATTCAATTTAATTTTCGTAGAAGATTTTATGTGTTTTCGATTATTGTAGCTTAATAATAATCAAAAAGAAGAAATGCTGTATATTTAGTGCTGACCTCCTTTTTAATAGTTAATGTGTTTGGGCTGACCTTTGAAAATCTTATCTACTGTGTTACCGAGACAAGTAAAACCCTGGGTAGGGTTGCTGCTTTCGAAGGTTCCAAAAGTTGTAGGGAGGGAACTTCGTCAGTAGGAGCGGGGTTGCCAGATTTGGCAGTGTCCCTGAAGACTTTTCCTTTTCTCTCCCTCTTATTCCATGAAAAAGTTCAAACGTTAAGATTCTCTTGGTAATAAGAAAAGTCACCAGAATTCAAGCATAATCTTAGCAAGACATTTTTCATATGAAATTTGGGGGAAAAGAGTGAAATTAAAATATGAACCAGGTAATGGTGCATCAGAGCTCATTTAGATTAGGAAGGGGTGGGGGGGGGGGGATGTCATTTGCGGGTTCATTTAGAGTTTTTTAAATGAAATAAAATGTTTGACATTATTGAAAATACTATCTATTGCATCAAAGTGTTTTCTTATACATTTCACTTTTTTCGGAATCACAATATTCCGAGAGCAAATTTATTATTTTTTAATGAAAATCTTTATTTATTCTAAACTGATTTTCAAACTAACACACAGCACATTTATATTTTTAGTGTTCATTTTAATTGTACATGATAAACTATATTATTTATTTATTTATTTTGCTATTGATAATGTCATTCAGTTTTCTCTTCATTTTGCAATAAAGAACCCGCTGATTTTATAAAGCTTAAATAAGTGTATATATTTTTATCTGTGCTTTTCTTTGCGATGGTTTTCACATGACATCTTTCCACTACAATCTGTAGAAATACATTGTTAATTACTAAATAATTGAAAAAAAAATTTTACCAAAAAAAATTCATTTTAAAATATATTTAATCAAGATTATTGCTATATAACACTGACACAGAGCAAAAGGGGAATACTTATAAAGATTAAAGTAAAAAGTATCTCCTACAGCTATAATCGCCAGCAGAACGAAATCCAGGAAAATTTTAGACAAGAATTTAGAACAGATGTGCCTGTTGCCCGAAGGCTAAGACACTTTTTTTTAAATGGAGAATATAACAATGAAATAAGCTAAACTAAGAACTTTTTCTCATGATTCCTCCCTGCACAGTATCCTTAAACATATTAATACTAAATAATATAAAAATGTAACAATTAAGAAACCAGCATTTTTTAAAACAGAGAATTGAAAAAGCATTTTTTTAATGCGTGGGGGGGTTCTGCTACCCTGAGCCTGACTACTGAAGTAATTTGGAATCAAATTGAGTGTTCCATTTTTTGATAAATAAATTACTTATCGAGTTATAAAGGATTCGTGTCATGTTATTCTTTTTTCCCTTTTCCCTGTTTCCTCATCGGGATTTTGGTTCAAATCGCCGACTTTGACAGTATTTTCTGAAAGATTTCTGTAGGCCTTTACCAAAAAAATGCGAAACGCCATGCGATTACATTGTTTTTGAATGAGAACACCTGCCAATTTTATGAGTTTCCGAACAAAAATGTATTCAGAAATGTGTCAGAAAGTAGCTATTTTGGATTTGAGAACAGCCTTAACTTCCCTTCACACTTTACCCAGACTTAGGACTGGCAGTACTCATAGCACTGGCGTGTTTAAAAGTTTTTTTTTTCTTTTTAACATGGAAATTATTAACAAGTTACTAAATTTCGATGTTAAAAAGAAAAAAAAAAAGATTCAGAGAAAAAAGTTATTAATGATAACTTTTTACTCTGAATCGGAGTTGCTCTCTCTGCAACTCGATTCATCGGAATCAGAGTCACTAGAAGCAACTTCAATTACACAATTGTCCACCAACTCTTCTATAAGTCCACCTTTTTCCCAATAATCATTTTCAGTATTCTCTACGTCTACATGTTTACAATGCTCTTTCCACTCATCCTTATCTACTTTGGAATGGGCCTCTTTTAACAGAGATTGTAGATTTTGAAGACTGAGATCTCCCGTCACATTTCTCTCTTTTATATACATTTTTACTGACGCTCATACATATTCAATGGCATTTAAGTCACAGTGATAAGGAGGCAGTCTCGCAACTTCGTGGCCTTTGTTTTTCAATAATGAGTCAATTTTGTACGTAATTGTTTTGGGCATGTTATTTGATATTAAATCAAATAATTCGGCTTTTCTCATACTTATGTCGTGTTGTATACGGTTTTCCTCCAGCCATTTTATCATTTCATTTTTTCAGGCATATTTAGTGGGCACAGGATTGAGTTTTTTTTTAATGATATGGAGCGTTATCCATAACAATAACACTGTTAGGATTCAAATTTGGCAATAACTTTTCCTTTATGTACTTTTCAAAGTTTACTGAGTTCATTTGCCCGTGATAATCTCCAGTAGTAGTGGAGGCTTTATATATCAATTCGGCTTCTGGTATAAATCCATCAGATGAACCCGCATGGACAACAATTAGATGATTTTTAGAACTATTATCTACATGGATTCCTGTCGTTGAATCGTCTTGCCAACATTTTTTAAATTTTATATTACTATCCACCCATGTCTCATCCATGAAAACAATGGAACGATTATTCGCCCTGTGTTGTTTCATTGTTCTCAAATACCGATTTCTCCAGAACACAATATTCTGTCTTTCAACTAAAATTTTTCGTTGACACATTTTTTCCAACAAAAATTCATCGAATGTAGAATTCTCCGTAAAACCATGAATTCAACACTGCTTCCAAGTTTGGAAAGCAGGCATGAGATTCTTCCACGGTTTTCCGCTTTTTTGTCATTTTCCATTTTCTGCTTTTTCACCATTTTCGGATTTTCCGGAAAAACTTGAAATTTGGCCTAAAGATCGCGAAAAAACCCCCAAGAATTTCTTCAAAGGATCGCTGAAAAACGCGAATATCTTCAACTGATCGTGTGAAAATCGCCAAAAGATCGCTGAAGAAACGCAAATCTCGTCAAAGGATCGCTGAAAAAACGTGAATTTAGCCAAAGGATCGTTGTAAAAACGCGAATTTAGCCAAAAGATCGCTGTAAAAACATGAATTTAGCCAAAAGCTCTTCCTAAAAACGCGAATTTAGCCAAAAGATCGCTGTAAAAACGCGAAGTTAGTCAAAAGATCGCTGTAAAAACGCGAATTTAGTCAAAAGATTGCCGTAAAAACGCGAATTTAGTCAAAAGATCACCGTAAAAATGCGAATTTAGCCACAAGATCGCCGTAAAAAATGCGAATTTAGCAAAAAGATCGCCGTAAAAACGCGAATTTAGTCAAAAGATCGCCGTAAAAACGCGAATTTAGCGAAAAGCTCTTCCTAAAAACGCGAATTTAGCCAAAAGATCGCTGTAAAAATGCGAAGTTAGTCAAAAGATCGCTGTAAAAACGCGAATTTAGTCAAAAGATTGCCGTAACAACGCGAATTTAGTCAAAAGATCGCCGTAAAAATGCGAATTTAGCCACAAGATCGCCGTAAAAAATGCGAATTTAGCAAAAAGATCGCCGTAAAAACGCGAATTTAGTCAAAAGATCGCCGTAAAAACGCGAATTTAGCGAAAAGATCGCGGTAACGTGAATTTAACCACAAGATCGCCGTAAAAACACAAATTTAGCCACAAGATCGCCGTAAAAACGCGAATTTAGCCACAAGATCGCCGTAAAAATGCGAATTTAGCCACAAGATCGCCGTAAAAACGCGAATTTAGCCACAAGATCGCCGTAAAAAATGCGAATTTAGCCACAAGGTCGCCATAAAAACGCAAATTTAGCCAAAAGATTGCCGTAAAAAACGCGAATTTAGCCAAAAGATCGCCGTAAAAATGCGAATTTAGCCAAAAGATCGCTGTAAAAACGCGAATTTAGTGAAAAGATCGCCGAAAAAACGTGAATTTAGCGAAAAGATCGCCGTAAAAATGCAAATTTAGCGAAAAGATCGTCGTAAAAACGCGAATTTAGCCAAAAGATCGCCGAAAAATCGTGAATTTAGCCAAAAGATCGTTGTAAAAACACGAATTTAGCCAAAAAATCGCCGAAAATAAGCGAATTTCGTCAGAATTTACTGGATTGGGTTAAAAGATTGAAACCAAATGCCTTTTAGTAATGTAGAAAATTCGCTATGATACAAAAACAGATTAAATTAAAAAAAATCCAAAAACTAGTTTCAAGCTGACTGGTAAAAATGACCTGGAATCTGGAATAACCACGGCACTGACTAGTTGGTTTCACTGATAATGTCTTTAAAAAATCTGTAATTCCTTAAAAACTTATTTTTTATTTTAAAAAAGGGTGGGAACTCTGTTCTATCATTTATTTAAGGTGATTGCAGTTATTAGCGTATAGTTGATTTGCTCTTTCAAGAAAAGTGTCTTACAATTTTTCAAAATTTCAATTAAAAAAAATGTTCATGCCATTGAAAGGTGTAATATTAATATTAATAGGTAATATTAATGTGCTGTATCTTGGTAAAATAGACTTTTTATTAAAGTAAATAATTTCTACCTAATTTTTGTTAATAAATGTACATTTCTTTTTAATGTACTCAAAGCTAAATTGATGTTATATATATTATTTTAAAATATATATTTTTTAATAGCAATTATATTTGTTGCGCTTGAAATTCATAACTTATTGCTTAAACGTCGTTCGCACAGTTTTCAGCTTTTTTGCTTTTTTGTCAATCTCATCCCTGGGAAAGAAGGGGGGGGGGGCAAAACCATGAATTCAACACTGCTTCCAAGTTTGGAAAGCAGGCATGAGATTCTTCCACGGTTTTCCGCTTTTTTGTCATTTTCCATTTTCTGCTTTTTCACCATTTTCGGATTTTCCGAAAAAACTTGAAATTTGGCCTAAAGATCGCGAAAAAACCCCCAAGAATTTCTTCAAAGGATCGCTGAAAAACGCGAATATCTTCAACTGATCGTGTGAAAATCGCCAAAAGATCGCTGAAGAAACGCAAATCTCGTCAAAGGATCGCTGAAAAAACGTGAATTTAGCCAAAGGATCGTTGTAAAAACGCGAATTTAGCCAAAAGATCGCTGTAAAAACATGAATTTAGCCAAAAGCTCTTCCTAAAAACGCGAATTTAGCCAAAAGATCGCTGTAAAAACGCGAAGTTAGTCAAAAGATCGCTGTAAAAACGCGAATTTAGTCAAAAGATTGCCGTAAAAACGCGAATTTAGTCAAAAGATCACCGTAAAAATGCGAATTTAGCCACAAGATCGCCGTAAAAAATGCGAATTTAGCAAAAAGATCGCCGTAAAAACGCGAATTTAGTCAAAAGATCGCCGTAAAAACGCGAATTTAGCGAAAAGCTCTTCCTAAAAACGCGAATTTAGCCAAAAGATCGCTGTAAAAATGCGAAGTTAGTCAAAAGATCGCTGTAAAAACGCGAATTTAGTCAAAAGATTGCCGTAACAACGCGAATTTAGTCAAAAGATCGCCGTAAAAATGCGAATTTAGCCACAAGATCGCCGTAAAAAATGCGAATTTAGCAAAAAGATCGCCGTAAAAACGCGAATTTAGTCAAAAGATCGCCGTAAAAACGCGAATTTAGCGAAAAGATCGCGGTAACGTGAATTTAACCACAAGATCGCCGTAAAAACACAAATTTAGCCACAAGATCGCCGTAAAAACGCGAATTTAGCCACAAGATCGCCGTAAAAATGCGAATTTAGCCACAAGATCGCCGTAAAAACGCGAATTTAGCCACAAGATCGCCGTAAAAACGCGAATTTAGCCACAAGGTCGCCATAAAAACGCAAATTTAGCCAAAAGATTGCCGTAAAAAACGCGAATTTAGCCAAAAGATCGCCGTAAAAATGCGAATTTAGCCAAAAGATCGCTGTAAAAACGCGAATTTAGTGAAAAGATCGCCGAAAAAACATGAATTTAGCGAAAAGATCGCCGTAAAAATGCAAATTTAGCGAAAAGATCGTCGTAAAAACGCGAATTTAGCCAAAAGATCGCCGAAAAATCGTGAATTTAGCCAAAAGATCGTTGTAAAAACACGAATTTAGCCAAAAAATCGCCGAAAATAAGCGAATTTCGTCAGAATTTACTGGATTGGGTTAAAAGATTGAAACCAAATGCCTTTTAGTAATGTAGAAAATTCGCTATGATACAAAAACAGATTAAATTAAAAAAAATCCAAAAACTAGTTTCAAGCTGACTGGTAAAAATGACCTGGAATCTGGAATAACCACGGCACTGACTAGTTGGTTTCACTGATAATGTCTTTAAAAAATCTGTAATTCCTTAAAAACTTATTTTTTATTTTAAAAAAGGGTGGGAACTCTGTTCTATCATTTATTTAAGGTGATTGCAGTTATTAGCGTATAGTTGATTTGCTCTTTCAAGAAAAGTGTCTTACAATTTTTCAAAATTTCAATTAAAAAAAATGTTCATGCCATTGAAAGGTGTAATATTAATATTAATAGGTAATATTAATGTGCTGTATCTTGGTAAAATAGACTTTTTATTAAAGTAAATAATTTCTACCTAATTTTTGTTAATAAATGTACATTTCTTTTTAATGTACTCAAAGCTAAATTGATGTTATATATATTATTTTAAAATATATATTTTTTAATAGCAATTATATTTGTTGCGCTTGAAATTCATAACTTATTGCTTAAACGTCGTTCGCACAGTTTTCAGCTTTTTTGCTTTTTTGTCAATCTCATCCCTGGGAAAGAAGGGGGGGGGGGCAAAACCATGAATTCAACACTGCTTCCAAGTTTGGAAAGCAGGCATGAGATTCTTCCACGGTTTTCCGCTTTTTTGTCATTTTCCATTTTCTGCTTTTTCACCATTTTCGGATTTTCCGAAAAAACTTGAAATTTGGCCTAAAGATCGCGAAAAAACCCCCAAGAATTTCTTCAAAGGATCGCTGAAAAACGCGAATATCTTCAACTGATCGTGTGAAAATCGCCAAAAGATCGCTGAAGAAACGCAAATCTCGTCAAAGGATCGCTGAAAAAACGTGAATTTAGCCAAAGGATCGTTGTAAAAACGCGAATTTAGCCAAAAGATCGTTGTAAAAACATGAATTTAGCCAAAAGCTCTTCCTAAAAACGCGAATTTAGCCAAAAGATCGCTGTAAAAACGCGAAGTTAGTCAAAAGATCGCTGTAAAAACGCGAATTTAGTCAAAAGATTGCCGTAAAAACGCGAATTTAGTCAAAAGATCACCGTAAAAATGCGAATTTAGCCACAAGATCGCCGTAAAAAATGCGAATTTAGCAAAAAGATCGCCGTAAAAACGCGAATTTAGTCAAAAGATCGCCGTAAAAACGCGAATTTAGCGAAAAGCTCTTCCTAAAAACGCGAATTTAGCCAAAAGATCGCTGTAAAAATGCGAAGTTAGTCAAAAGATCGCTGTAAAAACGCGAATTTAGTCAAAAGATTGCCGTAACAACGCGAATTTAGTCAAAAGATCGCCGTAAAAATGCGAATTTAGCCACAAGATCGCCGTAAAAAATGCGAATTTAGCAAAAAGATCGCCGTAAAAACGCGAATTTAGTCAAAAGATCGCCGTAAAAACGCGAATTTAGCGAAAAGATCGCGGTAACGTGAATTTAACCACAAGATCGCCGTAAAAACACAAATTTAGCCACAAGATCGCCGTAAAAACGCGAATTTAGCCACAAGATCGCCGTAAAAATGCGAATTTAGCCACAAGATCGCCGTAAAAACGCGAATTTAGCCACAAGATCGCCGTAAAAACGCGAATTTAGCCACAAGGTCGCCATAAAAACGCAAATTTAGCCAAAAGATTGCCGTAAAAAACGCGAATTTAGCCAAAAGATCGCCGTAAAAATGCGAATTTAGCCAAAAGATCGCTGTAAAAACGCGAATTTAGTGAAAAGATCGCCGAAAAAACGTGAATTTAGCGAAAAGATCGCCGTAAAAATGCAAATTTAGCGAAAAGATCGTCGTAAAAACGCGAATTTAGCCAAAAGATCGCCGAAAAATCGTGAATTTAGCCAAAAGATCGTTGTAAAAACACGAATTTAGCCAAAAAATCGCCGAAAATAAGCGAATTTCGTCAGAATTTACTGGATTGGGTTAAAAGATTGAAACCAAATGCCTTTTAGTAATGTAGAAAATTCGCTATGATACAAAAACAGATTAAATTAAAAAAAATCCAAAAACTAGTTTCAAGCTGACTGGTAAAAATGACCTGGAATCTGGAATAACCACGGCACTGACTAGTTGGTTTCACTGATAATGTCTTTAAAAAATCTGTAATTCCTTAAAAACTTATTTTTTATTTTAAAAAAGGGTGGGAACTCTGTTCTATCATTTATTTAAGGTGATTGCAGTTATTAGCGTATAGTTGATTTGCTCTTTCAAGAAAAGTGTCTTACAATTTTTCAAAATTTCAATTAAAAAAAATGTTCATGCCATTGAAAGGTGTAATATTAATATTAATAGGTAATATTAATGTGCTGTATCTTGGTAAAATAGACTTTTTATTAAAGTAAATAATTTCTACCTAATTTTTGTTAATAAATGTACATTTCTTTTTAATGTACTCAAAGCTAAATTGATGTTATATATATTATTTTAAAATATATATTTTTTAATAGCAATTATATTTGTTGCGCTTGAAATTCATAACTTATTGCTTAAACGTCGTTCGCACAGTTTTCAGCTTTTTTGCTTTTTTGTCAATCTCATCCCTGGGAAAGAATCCTAAGAATTCTTCTTCTTCTTAGTAACAAAATAACCTGATTAGTGATAAGAATGAGACTGCTAAGTGGTTAAAGGGTTGCTACAAAAATAACCCTGTTGTACCAAATCACACTCACTGAAATATGGCAATTGGCAATAGACTCTGTTGTGGAAGATTAATCTGTGTTTGTGTAAGATTCAATTTTGAGTTATTATCAGGGCTGTGGAGTCTAGGTAAAACTGATCTGCGCCTATCAGGCATGTCATGTCAACCTCTGTTCCCAAGTTCTGAGGAACTTTTAACGAGCACGACCAGGAGAGTTCCTATATGCTCTACAGCTGTTGGGGACGCCGCCACCTGCTGATCGTCCCCATTTTCCCAAGTGAAATGATGACATAGGTTGGTATGATTTGCGACATTTACACTTCGGGACGAGCCAGAGTCCCCTGACAACTTCTAAGCCGGAAACCCAAAAGGGAGCCAGATACTAATCCTTAAGTCGGGTTTTCCCGACCCGCACTTTAAAGGTTAAAATTCAATATTTGCACCAGTAGCCAGTGGCCGATAGAGGCTACTGTCAAGTTAGTGGCCACTTAGCACCATGGTTTGTAGATTTAAATAGTTTTACAAGTAATATTTACAAAAATATGAATATTATGAAACACATTTTTAAGTATATAAATATAAAATTATCACAGTGGCAGTTTACTTATCCCAACAATAACAAAAACATAGTTTTATTTTACAATCGTCTGATGAAAATCTGTGTGATTTTGCGATCGCCCACAGTAATTGTAGTTTTATTTTGCTGTCTCTTGAAGAAAATCGCAGTTTTATTTTGTGATACTTTGATGAAATTCACTGTTTTATTTTGTGATCACCTGATAAAAATCATGGTTTCATTTCGCAATCTTTTGATGAAAATAGTGTTTTCTTTTTCGCAATGGTTTGCCAAAAATTTCAGTTTTATTTCACAGTCAATTGCTGAATATAGCTGTTTTAGTTCACGGTCGCTTACTGAAAATCGTGGTTTTATTTCGCTATCGTTTGACGAAAATCCTAGTTTTTTTTTCCTGCGATCACTTGACGAAAATTGTGATTGTTTTCTGCAGAAATTGAGGCTTCTGTTTTATCTTTTAATTTAAAAAGTGGAAATCAGCCTTTTGGCTCAAAAGTGACATCCGTGGATTAATTTTTCAGGAAACGGACTGAATTGCAGTGCATCCAATGTGCTACTATACCACGGCAATGTTTTTTAAAAATGTCCATTTGAATATATCGGGACTTCACACCATAAACCTCTTTATAAATTTCTCAACTGTTTATCGACTTCCACTAATTTACTGTTTCCTAACTATAATAAAACAATTTAAAAAAAAAGATTCTTATTCGATTTTTAGATTATTATTTATATTATACATTTACATATTTTTAATGTATTTATATACAGGGTGTCCGTAATTAAACGACCCTACTTTAAAGTTGTGTACAGACGAAACTATTTGTCAGAAAGTTGTGAAATTTTGTGGAGAACATAATGAAGGGATAGGAATTTGTTTGAGTGAAAAAAATTGTTCAAAATTTCACCACCAGAGGGCTTTTTTTAACGAATTACACATTTAGCATACATTTACGACTGTTTAAAAATATTATTACAACATATGTTCCACATGACGGCCATCATTTTCAGATACCATCTGAATTCATAAGATAGTATGTTCCACAGTTGATCGCAGTGTGTTTTGGGAAATGCTAAGAACATGTCGTGAAAAAAGTTTTGTTGAACATATTGTAATAAAATTTGTAAACTATGGCAAATGTATGCTAAATGTGTAATTCCTTAAAAAACGCCCTCTGGCGACGAAATTTTGAACTAATTTGTTTTTGTTCAAAACAATTCCTATTCCTTCATTATGTTCTTCACAAAATTTCACAATTTTCTGACCAATAGTTTCGTCTGTAGACAACTTTAAAGTAGGGTTGTTTAATTATGGACACCCTGTATAATCAGATCATATTAATAATACTTAATCAGATTATATTAATATTAATAATACTTTTATTAAGTTAATAAAATTGACTGATATTGCCAATGGGATGGATGTAGTTGGTGATTCTTGACAATGTCAAGAATTTCAAGGTTCAAAATTTGTGGATTTCAACTTTAGAAATCCCCATAAAATTCAATATCTAAATTAATACTGGTTAGGATGGAAGTTGGAACTAACATGGCTGAAAGATTCAACCATTTATGTAACTGTACGGACTGTATATATCATTATTGTACATAATTATGTTCTGCAATGAAACATTTTGTTTCACCAACTTTCAGCAGTTTTCTAATATATCCAGTATCAACTGTGGCGTAATATCAGGATGTCAAGATAGAAGTGCTACAAACACTCTCACTTCTTAGTCTTTTATCATAATAGATTACAAGAAGATAATGATTTAATAATAGATAATTTGAATAACTTTTTTCCATCAACTCATTTTAATGTAATATTGACCAGTTTGGCAACCTCTGCTCTAAATAATTACAATAAACTGGTCTTCTAAAGCAGTGAAAGATTGTCACTCAGTGAGATAGTTTTCACTTTAATAAATAGGAGACAACTAGTCTTAATTTAGTTAGTATTTAAATTGATGTTTGCAGAAAAACTACAAATGAAATATTAAATTTAATTGTTCAAACTTTGCATAAACTTTGTTTTATTGAATAGGATTAATGTTATGTGGAGTTTCATCCTTGAACTTCCTTCACTTTAGCTGGTCTTTTTAAGGGATTTTTGTCTTAAGTTAGTAGTTAGTACTATACAATAAATTACAATGCAAAGAACTGTCCATGACCAATGCAAAGCCTAATTATGACAGGTGCTAATGGGCCAACTACCCCGAGTCTGTATTTTTAAAAGGATCCAAAACAAAACAAAAATCCATGTTTGAGACATTTTTAGATATTTGCTTCTTTAAATGAGTACTACTGAGATTGCGAAAAAGTTATTGACCCCCCCCCCCTCTTTCCAAGTGACTGTGTCCTAGAGCTACAAGTGGAGCTACTCAAGCCTTGCATCTTTATTTAAGTCTATTCTTGAATTCACATAGTTGCAATAAATAATTTTGAATGTGATTATTAAAAATTTTTAACTATAAAAGTATGCAACTTCTGATCATTGTTACTATTTTTGCATTTAACAAGCTAATCTGTCATAGCAAAGTTTTTTTTCCTTCTAAGAATTAATCAAGAACTTTTAATTAATTTTTGTAAAAATTATTAATTTTCTTCTTATTTTATTGTTTATTTATCTTCATTAAGATAATATAATTTTGTTAAGATAAATTTCATTTGTAATAATGAGTCTTATTTATTAAATGTCGTGATATTAATTTTTTTCCCTTAATTCACTGATCTACAGAGAGAACATAACGATGCTGTGGAATCCTGCTCAAAAATGAGAAGAATGTCTGATGAAACAGATGAAAAATCATTAAATAATGTTATTTCAGAAAGAAATAATCACAAAGGTGTGTTATTTTCATTTTTATTTTAAATATTAAACAGTATTGTTCTTGCAATATAATATACACAAATTATTAATTAACAATTCTTTTTCTATATAAATTTTGTCATGTGTGTTTACAAATTGGACCTCCCTCATCTTTCTGGTTTTTAATTTTACTTTTTTAGAAGTAACTTAAAATAGATAAAAATGAAAATTATGATTGAGAGTAAAAATTTTGTTATTTATTGTAGTAGGTTATTAATTTAAGCCTGTTCTTAAATCTTAACTTACTACTTTCTGACACATTAAAAAAATGAGCTTTATTCTTAACTGCGCAAAATTTGCAGGTGTTCTTATTCAGAAACAAATAACCCTAATAGTGTTTATCATTTTTCAATAAAGGTAAATGATCTTTCAGAAAATACCATTAAACTTAGCATTTTGAAACTATTTTCAGGATGTGACAGTCTAGGTAAGGTCATCATGAGATAGCAGTCGATTATAACATAAGTTGTAATATATTTATCAAAAAAATGAAAAAAGTTTTCTATTGCAAATCACTTTAATCATCAAGCTTGCTGATTTCATTCTTTTATTTATAAAAATGCATTCTTAAATGTGTCAGAAAAATTAAAGTTTGGCAGTGAAAAATATTTTTTGAAGAGCAGCAAAACTATTAAAATTACACAAACCTGTCAGAAAAAAAAAAAAAAAAAAAATCTTGTTCTCTCATAACCCCTTGATTTTGATCTGCTGGCTGCAAATAAATATTATACTACCATGAGCACTTTCTTAAAAATAGAAATTCTGTGTGCTTATAAATGTAATAATGATCAAGACTTTAGAATGAACACTGATGCTGCTTCAGAGTTTCCCTGAGATTTAAAAAGGAGCAAGGTCCTACTGTTGGAAAGGGAAAGAACTCCTTTTTAGATTCTAAGGAGTACTTTTTACATCCCCACTGGCACTTTATTTTTAAATTCATTCTTTTGATTTTTCTAGGCACTTTTATTATTTAAAAGTTCGGCCACTCATTTCAAGATTTTACTATGCAAGCAAATTTTTTTAGTACTAAAGGCAACAAGGGCATCATTTTTTTTTTACTAGGGGGGCAAGAAGAATGCTATTTTTTGGATCAGTGGCAATAGGGATGTTATTTCTTAAACCCAAAAGAGCAAACAGTGACCTTCCTGAAACTACCTAGAGAAAACTCTGCTGCTTTAAGTTTGCTAAAGTTTTTATTCCTTTCAGAGAAAAAATTATGCATCAGGGGATGCATTAAAATTTCTCTTTTGCATCTCTTCTAGAACTCTTTTAAGTGAGTTATGTGCTTATAGCATGTCTATGGCATCACTGTGTATACTATTAATTGGCAGATTCAACTGTATGTTTAAATTATTAAGTGTACTTTATCTATAATAGAGTTGCCAGATTGTACGTTTTTCAGATTTTCTTGTATGATGATTTCTTCTAATTTAATTTTACTGTTTTCTTCAAAAATTTAACTTTTAATTTTTTTTTTTTTTTTTTTTTTTTAATAACAAAAACATTACATGCATTCACATCAGGGGGAAGAATGAATCGTTTCTAATCAGAGCCACAATAATGTTGGGATAATCGTGACATTTTAAGAGTGCATACAGAAAATGTAATATTAATTGGTTAAACAGTGTTGTAAAATTAGTTAAGCAGTGTTGACAAAGTAATATAATACAAATACAGTTCTTTAATAGCATGTGACAATGACAGTAGAGTGATTAAGCTAAAATTAACTAGTATCGATAGAAATCTTCATTTTGTTTTCTTTGGATAAATCTGGCAATCTTAATCATATATAAAAAACTCAAATTTTCTCAAAGGATTGCTGGAAAAGTGCGAATTTCTTTAAAATTTACTGCATTGGATTAAGAGATTGGAACCAGATTCCTTTTAGTAATATAGAAAATTCGCCACGAAATTCCAAAACAAATTAAATTATAAAAAATTATGCAAAAACTGGCTTCAAGCTGACTGGTAAAAATGTCCTGGAATCTGGAATAACCATGCACTGATTAATTGGTGCCACTGATAATGTCCTTAGAAAATCTAATTCCTCAGAAACTTACTTCTTATTTAAAAAAAAAAGAGTGGGAACTCTGGTCTATCATTTATTTAAGGTGGTTGCAATTATTAGCATATACTTGATTTGCTGTTTCAAGAAAAGTGTCTTACTATTTTCAAAATTTCCATTAAAAAATGTTAAAGCCAATGAAAGGTTTTATTAATGTGCTGTATCTTGGTAAAATAGACTTTTTATTAGAGTCAGTAAATAATTTCTGTTTATTTACTGCAACATTTTTTTTTCTTTAGTAAATTAGCATCTTTAAATGTGGTCTCTGGAGATGTATGCCTCATTACACATACAAAATAAAGATTCAGTATGCAAACTTCGTTCGGAAAATATTCATATCAAGAACAAAAATGTATTAGTAATAGAAATAGAAATTTTGAAACTAAAACTAATGCTCAAGTTTTTTTCTTTTGAAAAAGTACCACATATTATAGCAGTATTTGAATGTCCAAGTATAAGGGAATTTGAATGGAGAAATAACATTTGCTTGTGAAAATATTACATTTGCAGCATTTGGGATAAGGAGAGGCAGGAGGGGGAGGAGGAATTTTGTATGCTTAAAAATGACTTTATGCATACTTAAAATGCTGAATTGATATCGCACTATGAAAAGGTTTCTATTGAAATAGGACATCAAAAATAGCGATTAGTAACCTTTAAATAGAGTTGCAAAGAACCGGTTTATTCCCAGCTTTATTTCCAATAGACCCGGTTTATTCCCAAAAGACTTGGTTTATTCCCAAAAAACCCGGTTTATTCCCAGGTTTAAACCGGGTTTATTCTAATTTTTGCAACTCTACATTTAAATCATTAAAATAATTGAGTAAATTTATTATTCTTAGCACATTCTTCCCATGATTTACAAATTTCTTATCATAATTAGAGATCAAGGGAAATATTTTAGTTTCCATAATTGAAAGAAATCCTCTGGGGATTGTAATCCTGCAAGCTATAGGATTTTGCTGACAACATTTTTAGGTGCGTTCGTAATTATATAAATACGTAGCACCTACAGTCGTTGTCTGGTGCGCCCGTCTCTCCGTCCGTCCGCATATAACAGCGCAAAAACTACCCAAGCGAATGGTTTGAAATTTGATATATATAATCGTTGCAGAATTTTGTCCAGTCATTTCAAATTTTATGAAAATCGAACTTAATGAAACTTTATGAAAATCTAACTGAAAATCAAAACTTAAAAAGATATTAACGAAAGTTTTCTTTATTCTATTAAATCCTATCCTACGTAAACTATATAGTAAAAGCACAAGTCATGTGACTCAGGAAAACAAATATGGACTAACCACATCTTTTTCTATATGCCAAGCGGCCATTTTTATTCAAAATTATTTTTTTGAATAAAATTGCATAAAAGTTACATTTTTAGAAAGATCGTTTAAAAAAATTGTTTGCTAGAGAGATGAGTTACATTAAAAAGTGTATAGATTCTGAGATAACTTCAGTAAAAATTAGGTTAACAGCCGAATATCTCAATCCATTAAATTAAATAAACAAAAGATTCATTCATCGTGAGTCATAGAAATATTAAACCATGGAGGTAATCATTCGCAAAGCAAGATCTTCATCATAAATTTTACAGCGCTGTCTGGTGTAAAAAAAAAAATCACATCTGTAAACATGGCATACGTAATAAGGAAAAAAAAGGCATCCTCATTTTCGCTCATAGCAGACAATATAATTTATTTCACTGAAATAATAATGATGATTTTTTTACATTGTAAAATTAGCTATAGCATGAAACGAACGTACTTCATTTGTCACGTTTAACGTACAATTTCCAACTTGTTTAATTCAAAAAACCTACTATAGTTTCTCAATAGTATTCATCCCTTTATTTAATGATAGATTTTTCCGTGATTAAATAAAACAATTTTTTATTTAAAATATATACCAGAATTTCCGTACAGTTATTTAATTACGGAAAGTCTGTCATTAAATAAAGCTTTGATTACTAACCTAAAATTATGGCAGGTTGTTTGAATGAAAAAAATGCTGGCTACAAGATCCCGCAGCTTGCAGAATTGCAATCCAGAAGTGTCATTAAGTTGTATTCCTCGAAAAGACAGGTTATGTTTTCCAGTCAACAACAAAATCCACACAAAACGATTTTGCCCTCTAATATTTATCTCTTTCTTTTATAAAGTTGTTTTTTGAAAAGTATGGTTTCAATTATAGGTCCATTCAGGGGCGGTGTTAAAGGAGCACAAGGTCGGGTGACCGCCCTTGGGTACTTTAATGGCCGGTACGCAAAATATTTGATCTGAGAGTAAGGACCTAAAAAATAATGTAAGAACCGATAATTTTTTTTTTCAGGGCGAGGAAGTAGCACAGGGGCGTGAGCTGTAGTAACCACGTCGTGCCAGAACTATGAAAACTTTCCCTTAGATGCCCGTTTTCTCCCCTCAATCATATGCAAACACTTTGATTTCGGATTCTGCAATTTCCTTCGATGTATCTTCAATTTCTTTATGATAATAAAAATCCCTCTCTTTTTCTATCTGTCTATTAGTTGATGATTGACCGTAAGCAAATTCTCGAAATTTAGTACACTAACCAGAATCTAATCGGAAAAATATTGGAGCGTCTTAGGGGCGCAATATTTTCCTTTGCTGAGGGCGCATCGGGCCGATGGGCCAGTCCGAGCTTGCCCTTGTCCCCCCCCCCTTTATACTTAACCAATCAATCCCAAAAACTAATCAGGGAAGCGCTTTAACACAGTGAACCTATAAACAAAATTTGAAGGAAAATGGATATTTCTATGAAGAGTTATCACATTACGTACGTACATACATACATACAGAACCGGCTAGCAAGCTCTCAGGGCTTGATAGCCAGTTTGATAGCTAAAAAATCGCAATTTTAGAACGTTTTTTGCTCCTGCATCCCCTGGGGTTAGTGACACCGACATAAAATATAGCCTATGTTGGAGCAAGGGTTGTCACCATCAATTTGCCACCATCACTTTTGAAATCGGTTCGGTAGTTCCAGAGATTACCCCCTACAAACAAACAAACAAACAAACAAACAATCTTTACTCCTTTATAATATTAGTATAGATTAATAATTTCTCAGTAATTAAGATGAGTATATTAAGTTATCATCATAATGCATTGTACTACTATTCTGAGATTGTTAATTGAAAATAGGTAAAAGAAATAAAACGTGCATTTATATGTAAAAAATCAGTTTTTGCCATTTTTGCTGGCAAAAACATATTTTTGCCAGGATGGTTTTTACCGTATTTTTTTTCCATCTGTGGCAAAAACTTGCCAACCCTGATTTTTACAGATTTTTAACAATTTTTTCATGATTCAAAGCAATTCAACATTAAAAAACAACAACACTTGACACACGAAACCCACTTTGCAGTAAGCTGTAGAATGCATGAAATTCATTCAATCAGTGGTCAGTAACTTATCTATGAGCACTTCTCACACATTAAACAAAAGAAAACATCACTAGACATGCAAAACTCACTTTGCATCAATCTCTAGAATGCACAAAATTCACTGAAGCAGCAGTCAGTAACTTATGTATGAGCGCCTTATGCACATTAACCGAAAAAAAAAATCACTGGACACATGAAACTCTCTCTGCAGCAATCTCTAGAATGCACGAATGATCTCATTAAAGCTGCAGTCAATAATGCATGTATAAGTGCTGTGCACATATAAAAACTTAAAATACATCACTGGATGCTGCAATCTCTAAAAAGCGCAAAACTCATTATAATTCCAAAAATTTACATTGTATAAATTGTTAATATTAGTACATATTATTTTACAGCTTAATTAAATATCAAAAAATAGAAATTTTTCATTTCAAATTTTTGTAACCAAATTTCATATTTATTTCCATTTTGTTTCAATCTTTCCATAGCTTGCATGTTGAAAAATGGAAAATTTACATTTTTTCATTCAAATTACTTTATAATTCAAATAAATATTGGAAAATAAAATCTTTTCAAACTTTCTACTGCTTGGATTCGAATTCAAGATCACGGAATTGTGATAGAAATGACATACCGCAGAGCTATACGCTTTCATTATGAGACAGCTTAGAACAGAATTTTAAAGTATCAGACAAGCATGCGTGCACACAGAGCGATCTATTTTTTGAAGTTGTAGCCAAAGTGCAGGGGCTAGATTAGAGCTACTAAATATATAGGCTGACTCGTCAGGCATTTCTATTCCCGCTGGACTGGTTCACATAATGTATTTCAATGGCGTTGAACTAGTTTTTGTCTATTTTTTAACTTTAAGGTTTAATTATGGGTAGTTGTTTTGCTATTAACCCTCAAATACATGCGCGGTGCACTGCTTACGCCAGAGGCCACTGATTGGCCAACAGTTTTCAAAAGAGAAGCACAATGACCTTGACACGTGTATCTAACCTATGGTCATTCCTTTCCAAGCAGTCTTGTATGCAGGTGGAATTTTTGGAGCAGTTAAATAACTTCATCTTTTGTTTTTGTTTTTGGAGGAAGAGTGGATTTGACGTACTTTATACGCCACGCATGTAGTCATGTATTTTTTTAAATAATGTATTTCTCTTTAACAAGTTGAACAAATTAATTTGATTAAAAACATATATAATACGACATAATTTGAATATAACTGTATTAAATATGCAATTTTAGTTCACATTTACTACATTATTATTATTATTATTATTTATATATTAGGTCAACCTGGAGGTGTAGTACCATAGTAAAGCCAGAGGATTTTGCAAGGGACAATACAAAAAAAAAATAAAAAGGACGGTGCGTTTTGTGTGGCCAAGTAAAAAGCAATTATACCACGGTAGTTTGTTCCGAGTGTAATCAATTTACTTGCAAAAACCACATTAAGTCAATCACATATGAGTTGTAAATTTCCAACTGGACGAAAAATGTCCGGGCCAGGATTCGAACCTGGGATCTCTTGGCTGAAGCCGCCACGCTCTACCAACTGAGCTATCCCGGTCGAATCTGGAGGGCATAATTCATCCAGTTAACCTTATTGATCATAGCATCTGGTCTGATATTTTTAATCAGCTCAACAGAACAGATCACAGTTAAAGGAACTCCAGTAAACGCTGGATACACGATTACACCAGACTAATTTTAACATAATTATTTCAAATTGGTAAAGCAATCATACGAGTTGTAAATTTCCAACTGGACGAAAAATATCCGGGCCAGGATTCGAACCTGGGATCTCTTGGCTGAAGCCTGGGATCTCTCGGCTTCAGCCAAAAGATCCCAGATTCGAATCCTGGCCCGGACATTTTTCGTCCAGTTGGAAATTTACAACTCGTATGATTGCTTTACCAATTTAAAGAGGAGGAGGGAGTAATAATAAAAATAAGTTCCCAATAAGTTCAAATAGTAGGGCGCCACAGAAGGTTTAAGGGCGCCATGAGTCAGCCATAAAGAAGGGGCTTATTAGCAGTAATAAATGATTATACACTTAAAAGCAGTAATTAATGAGCAGTAATAAATGAAAAAAGCAGTAATAAATAAAACTTAAGCAGTAATAAATGATTATACACTTAATTTTAAATCTTAAATTAGAAAGTATATTACTGTTTAGAAACAAAATTTGCATAGGACTTTTAGTTTTAGATTTGTTACTACTTCTATACCCCTCCCCGCTAGCTCTGCATGCATATATATATACATGCAAAAGGGAAAATGAAATTGTAATCAATTGTGGGACGGTAAGTGTAATTCAATTCTTAGAAGTACAACGATTTCCTTCTTATCTTAGTAATTGTTGGCCACCCTTTGTAGTATAAAGAAAGTGTTGTAGTGATCTCATCTCACATGAACAGTTTAAAGCGAGTTACTAGCTGAAAGTAATTGGCTTGGCCTTTTGCTTGACGCAAAAGGCCTCCTGTTCATGAGATCCCTGGATCAAATCCCGGCAACGCCAATACGCAACTCACTTCCTTGGTGACCCGGACAGAGCACACAATCAACCTTCTCCAACAACCACAATCATCTCTTCTCTCATCCAATTGATGACAGCACTAAGTAATCATCCACAGCATCAAGAAAGCCTGTGAACACTACTCACAGCACAAAAGCCTGTCGCTCATGCCGTGCTTCATATCTGCACACAGCAACATGACAGCATCACTCATGCATGCGCATGGCTCGTCAACATGACATCTTCCTCACTGGGGATGGAGTGTGTAGCGATCTCATCTCACATGAACAGTTTAAAGCAAGTTATACCCAGTTCAGATAGGATATTTGAGATATCTTAGAACGCCGAACTCACTGAGGGAGTTCCAGAAACTCGCTTAGTGAGTTTGAACTTTCTGTTGCTAGATACAGCCAATACCACTCACTCTGATTGGCTCTGGAAGCCGATTGGCTGTTGAGGTTGCCTTTAACATATGTGCATGCGCACATTCTGTGTTTGTTCAGATCTCGGACACAGTGATTTTCAGTGAGTTATCTTAGATGAGTTTTGCGGTGTGGACAGGTATTCAATTCCGGGAAGGTACCACCTCAAAAATGGCGGTCTAAGATATCTTAAATGTCCGATGTGAACAGGGTATTTACTAGCTGAAAGTAGCTGTCTTGGCCTTTTGCTTGACACTAGCACTCTCGCCTCCTGTTCATGAGATCCCTGGGTCGAATCCCGGCAACGTCAATACGAATCACACTTCAGTGTGAAGAAGTGGAACTGACTAGTGGGTTTTAGAATGGTTCTCCAATACGTTCAAATATTAGGGTGCCACAGAAAGTTTAAGGGTGCCCTCGAGCCCCCATAAGAAAGGGTTTAAATTGTAGTTACAAGTAATTATACAGGCACTTTATTTTATATGTTAAATAACAATGTACTTTTAACATACAACATTTGTATAATGCATTTAATTTTACAACTGTTACTACCTTTATCCTGTAACAAAATCAATTTATACCTGCAGAAGAGAAAATTCTGAAAACTGGGACTTTCAATCAATTGCAAGGCAGTAGTGCAAATCGATCATTAGAAAGAAGTACAATTCTTTACTTATCTCAGTAGTTTTTGGTCACCTTTGGTAATCGAAAGAAAGTGTAAAGAAATGGAAGTAACTCAAGGGATTAGAGAATGGCTCAGAGAGAGTGGGGGTGGTCTAGAAGTCTCCAAGGGCTAAAATGTCTAAGGTCGGACCTGCCCGGGCATGAATGAAAGCTATCTTGGTCCTTGCCCAGTGCGTTTTAAAAACCAAAATTCAGCCCGGCCCGGAACGGTTCAATTTCTACAAAAGAATATCCGATTTTTCTTAAAATATAATTAAGATTCTTTTAAAGAATACTGCATACATTTTTTTACAAAATTTTTAAAGTATATTTCAGATTATATGTGGGCAATCCATAGAATACAGAATATCAACATTAATGAATACTTAGACTTCTAGACTTTTACATTTAAATAAAGAGTCATTAAAAAATAATATACTTTAGGGTAAAGAAAAAATGTTTTAAAACATCCTAAATTTTGAAGCTTTATAATTAAAAAATTAGATTATAAAATATTTCTTCGGAATTCACTAAAATTTACTTCCAAAGATTTTGTTACCGAAAATCCATTATCAATTTTAGTTTTAAAAAAAAAAATTGTCTGCCTGACCCGTCCTAGGAATAATTAAGTAATTAATTTACGGTCCAGCCTGGCCCGTGTATGTAGAAAAAAAATTTATGCCTGAACACGGCTCGAGTCGACAGGAAAAATTAGGCACAGGCTCAGACACAATGTAACTATCTGATGAAAATCTCTACATTGGGCATATTAAATTTCTGTATTGATGTTGTCAAACTAGTATCGGATTGTGCAACACATTTATAACGTGTTCTGGCATAGCCAGGTCCATTGAAAATTGTTTATATTTTATCTGCTTAATCCGATCCTTTTAAATTTAGTATATCGGTGTCGGTAGTTCTTTTTAATTTTTTTTTAATCAGCCCGCCTAGCCCGTTTATATATTTTTCATCAGACCAGCCCGTTTGACTTCATTTGGCCGGGTGCGAGACTCGGGCTATGCAGATCGTAATCTCTAGGGTAGAGGTCTGCATGGGCCAGAATTTACTGGCCCGGCCTGAACGAAAGCTATCTTGAAAGCTATCCCAGTACTGAACGAAAGCTATCCCAGTCCTGTCTAAAAACTAAAAGTTAAGCAAGGGCTTGGACTGGCCCGTTGAAAATTCAGTGAAAACAGGCCCGGTCTGTTGAAAGAACAATTAAGACACGGCCCGACCTGACCAACTCAATTTCTACAAAAAATCCAATTATTATTAACATACAATTATGATTTTTTTTAAAATGAATACTGCATGCATATTTATGAGAAAAATTAACAGTATATTTTAGAATACTTTAAGTTCACAAGCCATAGAATACAGAATAATGATCACTTATACTCTTAGAGCATTGCATTCAAATAAAGACATTAAAAAAATTAATGTAGTTTAGAATAAAAGAAAAAAATTGTTAAAAACATCATAATTTTTGTCACTGTATAATAAATGTTTCTCTATAATTTATTAAAGTATATTTCCAAAGATTTCGTTAACAGAAGTTCATTATCGCTATTAGTATTTTTACAAAACAACTTGACACGTCTTGGGAACAATTAAGCCCAAATTCGACCCGGCCTCAGTACGTAGAAAATAATGTAAGCCTGATCCCGGCCTGCCCGAGTCTGCTGAAAAATTTAAGCCAAGGCTCAGATATGATGTAACTGTCCAATGTTGATTTCTACGCTGGACATGTTATATTTTTGTATTGATGTTGTCAAGATAGCATCGACTCATGCAGTACATTTACTTATTCTCATTCCAGTCAAATCCATTGAAAATTGTTCATATTTTATCAGCTTAGTTTGATCCTTTAAAATTTCTTATATCGGACCAGTCGGCTCACTTAATATTTTTATTAGCCCGGCCCGACCCATTTATTATTCTTCATCGGCATGCCCACGCCCGTTAAAAAACTGTTTTCATTCTGCCAGGTCCTTTTGAAAATTGACCTTCATTTTGCTGGGCCGGGTACGAATCCATGCAAACCTCTACTCTAAGGTGGTCATATGGCAAAATTCTCCTGAAAGAATCCTCTGAACAAAAAATTTACTCCACCCTGACGTTTGAACTTTTTGAAATCCCTCTTGTGCAAAACGAGACAACAGAGACATTGACATTCCATTCATTTGGAGGATTAGAGGCATGTATTTCTTGAAATGAGTGTACTATATGTTTTTTTGAAAATTTATATCCCAAGCACGATTTTTTCCAGAGTAACTAAATGAAAGAAAAAACAAGGTACCTTTTACAAAAATCAAAACAATAAATGAATTTAAGAAGAAAGCACATTTTGTAACCTCATTTATGAAAGATTGGTATAAAATTGTTGATGATTAGAGCAGAATGTAAGAGCATGTACAAATGTTTGCTTTAGTTAAGGTTCAAATCCATTTAAAAATATGTTCAACACATTCATAAAATCATTATCACCTGTTTGAATTTAAAATTTCAAACATTTTTTATCAGGTCTCTAAGAATAAAATAGTATTGTAATTTTTCTGAAAAAATTAAAACTGATATTTTAAACAGGCTTTCAAGATGAACGAGTTAGAGATCTGCATGGCTTGGGCTTAACTTTTTTCTGCAGACTTGGGATGGGAAAGGACAGACTTCTTTTTTCCTGTGCCAAGCTGTGCCTGGACGTCATTCTTCCTAGGGGTCTGCATGGACCAAAGTTTGCAGGCCAGCATAAAAATCAGAAAATTACACCCGACAGAACAATTTTTGTGAAAAATGCATACATTTTTAAATGACCATTATTCTACAATTAAAATTATTTTTAAAGACTAGTATATGCTATTCTAAGCAAGAAAAAAAAATTAAAGTACATTAAAACCTGTGAAATAGAATCAGTCTATGACAGAAACCTTTCTTAAATGGAAAAATGTCTTCATCCGTACAAAAAGAATATAATGCATACAACAGACAAGGTACCTGCTAAGAATGGAACTTGCCTACGACAGATTTTTCTTCTCTTATTGAATCTTCATTTGAATGTAATAGTCTAACTCAATTTTTAATCAGTGTTTATGTACATTATTGTCTAAGTGGTCATAACTATTGTTGAAATTTTGCATTCCATGCATTTTGAACATAATCCGAAATAAAATCTATGCATAAGTAAGTGTTCTTTTTGAATAAGAAAAAGTAATTTTAATTTAAGGTTACTGTTGCTTCAGAAATATTGGGATGCTTTGTAGAATTTCAATCAAGCCAGGCTGGTCGGAACTTTTTACTTTTATACCGGGTCGGGCCGAATTTTTTGCTTTTATGCTGGGCCGGACCTGGAAATTTCGGCACCTGCAGACCTCTTGCGTGGCTGATGACAATGTGGCAAGAGAGGGGGGTGGGGGAAATGAAAATTATAAAAGGGCGCCAATGTCAGGTCCTCCCTCCCCCCCCCCAAATAAAAATTTCAAGCTACGCCCCTGAAGCTGGGGCCACTAATTTAGCAATTATTTAGTAGACAGTATTCACAATCGTATTTTGAAGCTAGTGTTGGCAGTTTTACTTTCACAAAAACACAGGGCAGCGGCTTCTAAATAAGCACACAGGGTTTGAAATTCAATTTTTCCAAGGAGGGGAGTCTCCCTCCCAACATTTTTAAATGGTGGGGAGTTATAATATTTGGGAGGGAGAAAAAAATACCTTTAAACCCTACTATTATTTTACCTGTTATTTAAAGAATTATATTAATACAGACATGACAAAATACCATTGAAAAAGTTTTAAGTCAACTCAGAATAATTATGTAAAATGTTTATTTTTATCATAAAATAAGGAAGAAAGTTATAACTTTATATATATGCAATGTCTATTTTTCAACTTCCACCAAATATTATAGACCTTTTAACAATTAGGTTGTTAAATAAATTTCTGAATTTAGATTTTATTCGATTTGGGGTGGTGAAGCCTCTTTCACAAGGTCCACTTTTACTCCTTTATCTCAAAGAGTAAAAGTTGGAGATGGGCGGTATTTAACATATTAGTTGTTATTTGGTAACAGATACGGAAAGTCCCTGTTAAATTTAGAATGTGTTATTTGCAAAGTATTTAAAAAAACAAAAAGCTGAAAAACAGTATTTTATACATTTTTAAATTGGAATAAAAATACAATTTACAAAATTTGTTTTCTATTTCAATTTTTAAAAAAAGCTTTTCTTTTTCGAATAAAAAAAGGTCCTTTTTTAAGTGCTTATGAAAGTGTCAAAGCGAAAAACAAACAAACAAGCAAAATAAAATCTCAACCAACAGATGAAACTGCAGTACAAAATTTTTCCTGTCAAATCTTCAAGGACAACAGATATTGCTACAAACTTTATCTGTTGAGAAACCTGGTTTATGAACAACCAATCAGAATCAGCTTTTCCTTTTTGATTCTTGTCATTTGTTAAAATGTAATCTATGCAGCTCTTAGAGTTACAAGGAATGGTATATGGTATATAACTTAAAAGACATTTTATTGTAAATAATCATTGTTGATTTTAATAATGTAACTACTTCCATATGGGTAAAAAGTAATTTTAAACACTTACAGTGATGTAACTTAAAAAAATTGTAATTTGTTGTGTTGATGCCTAGAGTTATGTGGAATCATTTGAATCACTAGGGATTTTTGGGAATAGAAAGTAAAAGATGTTCTTTAGTAAGGATGGATTGGGAAGATGATTTTTAATTCCGATGTCGTTGCATGTTGGTAGTTGAAGCAAACATCTTTGACTGGTGTGTTTGCTGGATGGTGGTTTCTTTTGAAATCTGAATGTTTAAAAGGGATGTTGCGAAAAACTCAGAGTGTGAGGGTTTTTTTTTCTTTTTATTCTGACACTTTTTTTTCTTCTTTTTTTGTCATTACTGCGTTTTCAGAAAATGAGAGCTGGAAAACTTTTTTCTGTGATTTTATTTTACTGAAAAATGAATGAAAGAAAGAAAATAGCATCGTATAAGCTATGTGGTAACTTTATTTTAATACAATTGTAATTAATTTGAAAATCATATTGAAAATTTATTAGAATGAATTGTATTTGATTAGAAGTGCATAAATAATATTTGTGGGATTCGCTTTTGATATGCATTGACATATATGACTGCTGAAGTCGGGGATCAAATTTAATTGTTTACAAATCATGTTGTTAAAAATGTATTTTTTCTCTTCTTATCGTGTACCAACAGGGTTGCAAAAAACCTAACCCAAATGGGTTTTATTGGGTTTTTTTGTTTTTTAAGAGGTCAGGGAAAGGGAAGTCATTTATTTTTAGAAAGTATGTATTAAATTAAGAAATCTTATTATATTTTTATTAATTAACTTAATATACAAGTAATTTGAACTTAAATAACACAAATAAATCAGTGTAAGAGGCTGTAAAATTTTTTTTTACTTCTAAAATCCTGTAATATTATGTAAAAACCACATATCACATATTTAAAAAGTACTGTAATACATTACTTTTTATCAGTATTCCCTTATCCTTTTTAATCTGTATTCCACTAGGAACATATAAAAAAAAATTACTCCATGAAAAGCTAGTTAATCAAAGGCACTGACTAAACTTTTGTCATCAATGGTCAGAGTGTCAAGAAGTATTGCAACCAAACTTGTTTTCAGCAATGAATGAGAGAGGTACTTTCTCTCCCATATTCATCCTCTTATCTACATACCCATTATAGACCCATCACGAGATGAGACTTCGGAACACCCATTTTCGGAAGAGTCTTATTTTATGAAAGGTATGCACGATGAAACTGGCGGGGAAAATCCACCTCGCACTTTCAGTGTTGACCAATCACTGCATCAAATAAAGGGTTGCAATGAAATAAATATTCGCCATTCGCGCCAAAACTTTTTATGTCACTCCTTAGAAACCTGTTTTCCTGCCTTCGGTTAGCTGTGTTGTATTTCTTTCTCTATCTTTTAACTTATTTTGCAATATTCAAACTGTTTTTTTCAATACAAATTGTTATTTTACTAACAAAAATGTCTTCAAAAGGGAAAACAATTCATTCTAAAGAAAGAATGATTGTAAATAAAGTTACAGAATTTTTTGAGAAGGAAGTAAATGCTCAGAAACTTTTGCTTCCCTCATGTCAGGCTCAGAAGCGGGCTGCTGCTGCCACAGGAAAATCCATCAGCACTATTAAGAGAATCAAGAAAGAAGCTTTGGCTAATCCTGAACAACCTTTAACACCTGGAAAGCATCGTAAATGTCCGGCCGAAAGAAATGCTGTTCTAGATAATTTTCATTTGTGCGTTATAAGGAAGATCGTTAGTGAATTTTATGCTTCAAACAGAGCACCATTTGTTACAACACTGCTTCCTGTTGTTAAAGAAAGAATAGATTTCCCATGGAAGGAAGAAACTTTGAGAAAAATTCTTCATAGAATAGGCTTTCGATGGAAACGTTGTCTTGATCAACGAAGTGCATTGATTGAATGTGATGACATTGTTGCATGGCATTTTCGTTTTTTGAGGGAAATAAAAAAATACAGTGAAGACAATAGAGAAATCATTTATTTGGATGAAACGTGGATAGACACTAAATCTCTCATTTCCTAAATGCTGGCAGAATGAAAAAGTTGGTGCCTTCGTAAAAGAAAGAGCCGGGCACCGCTTGATAATAGTTCATGCCGGTTTGAAATCTAGATTTGTGCCTAATGCTCAATTAATATTTAAAGCCGGTAGTGCTACTGGTGACTATCATGGTCAGAGGAATTATGACAACTTTCAAAAATGGTTAAAAGAAAAACTAATTCCAAACATTCCGCCTAAGTCGGTTATTTGTTTGGATAATGCAGCCTACCATACGAAAGTATTGGATCCAGTTCCTAAACAATATGTGACGAAGAAAATGATCTGCGATTGGCTGAGCGAGAAAAAAATTAAATTTGATGAAAAAATGCATAAAACTGAGCTTTTTGAAATTATATCTAATAATGGACCCACCTAAAAAAAATATTGCATTCACAGGGTTCCCAGCATCATGGAAAGTCAGGGAAAATCTGGAAAGTCATGGAATTTCAAAGTAGTCAGAGAAAGTCAGGGAAATTTTAAAATATATAGAAAAAGTCAGGGAATTTACAAATATTTTCTAAAAAGTCATGGAGTTCTAAAAAGTCATGGAGACTAAAAAGTCATGGTTTGGAGAAAAAATGAAAAATGATGCGAAATTCATCATAGTCTCAGGGGGAAAAAATAGAGAATTTTGAAGAGCAATCACAGAAAAAAAAATCGCTAATTTTTGACAAAGGATTGCAAAAATAAGTAACAAATTTCGTTGTATGCTCGTTTGGTCAGAGAATTTTTTGAGATTTGGTCAGGGAAAGTCAGGGAATTTGCCAGTCATGTTTTGCTGGGAACCCTGATTGATGAATTGTTAAAATGCCATGGCCATGATGTTATCAGGCTTCCTCCTTATCACTGTGATATGAACCCAATTGAATTGGCTTGGGCTGCTATAAAACGTTATATTAGAGTGAGAAATACCAAGTCAGAACGCCCCACCAGTGGCTGAGAGGTTCTGCTCTCGAAGCTAGTAGACGGGAGGTGCTGGGTTCGATCCCAATCGCACCCGTCAGCCTAATCGTTCGGAGTTTTCGTGGTTTTCTTCGAGCCGTGTATTTATCCATGCGTAAATACGGGTTAGGTTCCTTTAGAAAGACCCTCATGAAGGGCACTCCCCCCAGGCCTATATCCCAAGTGTAGATAATTGGCCGTCAATAATCAACCCAACCCAACCCAACCCAAGTCAGAACTTAGTTTGCAAACTCTTAGAAAATTGACAGATGGAGCAATTAAAAGCGAAAAAAAAGGAAGAAGACTAGAACAAGAACTGCCAATATGTAGAAAGAATTGAGAATGAATACTGGGAAAATGACGGCATTGTTTAAGAGAAAATAGATAATATTTCTTTTCTAGTCAGCTCAGACTCTGAAAGTGCCAGCAGTTCTGATGAAGATATTTGTGAAAAGTACGATTCACCTGATTCAGATTTGAGTGGCATCAAATATTTATAATTCGAAATCCATACAATAATAAATTATGAAATAATCCTTCATAGTTATAAATATATATCGTTCAAAAGGAACATATTTATTGTTTAGTTGCCAATATAAGAAGAAAGACTGCAACAATTTTTAAACATGACAGCTTTTATAGCTGCCAGTCCTAAGCTTGAGTAAAATGTGAAGGAAAATTGTTATCTATATTAGTTATAAATATATATCATTCAAAAGGAACATGTAATTGCTTAATTGCCAATATAAGAAGAAAGGCTGCAACAATTTTTAAACATGTCAGCTTTTATAGCTGTCAGTCCTAAACATGGGTAAAATGTGAAGGAAAATTGTTATCTATCTATACTGTTATATAAAGAGAGAACGCCGAGGGGGGGGAGTTGAACATTTTAGGTCATTTCGCCATATCTCAGCAGCAGTTTTAGGCAGGAGCATGTAATTTAGGATAACAAATCTACTAAAAAAATAGTTAAACACGTATTTCTGCGATTTTAGACACTCACCCACTAAGGCAGTTAAGCAACAGATATGAACCGATTATGGAAGATTATACGAATAAGACAATTTTTTTATTAGATATTTTGCGTAAGACTTTTTTGAAAGGATTTTTTTTAAAATCATTTATAAAGTTGAGGGATTTAGTATGTTCGCATCAAAATAACAAGTTTTTTCTGATTGTCATTTCATGATATAACATTTTTACTTATGTTACCCGGAAGGCCAAGGTTAACTCGGGCAAAGCCAGGTGGTTCTGCTATATTAAAATAAAGTTTATTTGTTTCAATATCTTCATAACCAGAAAAAAAAATATTTATCACATTTTTACAAACTTTTATTTAAAGTTAAAAATTTGTAAGTAATGCAATTTTGTCTCACCCCAGCTTTTATAGGATTTAGAACAATTTTTTAAAAAAATTATCTACCCTACATTGTAGTCGACACATTGTCCATCCTCGCGAAGCTTGGACGGGCCGCTAGTGTTTTATAGAATTGCATTATCTGAAAATTTTATGCACGAGTAGATGAAAAAAATAGTAAAATGTAAATGACTTATAAAATAAACACTAAAGCAGAAAAGAAATAAGAATTTTTTTGCAGGGACACTCCCACATCCTCTGTCAAGTGTATTTCTAAATTTAACTTATTTCATGTTTATATTCATCATTTTATAAAAAAAGTCTGCGCTGCGGACGACAGACACATCTTTTCTTGCCCCTCCTTAGATTTTTTTATGTCGGCACCCAGGTCCATACAGCTAAAATTATACTTGCAAAAAGATTATTGCAATAAATAAAATAATAAAAATAAGATAATTTTATATTAGGACTGTTCTCAAATCTAAACTGTCTACTTTCTGACACATTTTTAAAATTAATTTTTGTTCACAAATGTATCAAAATTGTCAGGTGATCTTATTCAGTAGCTATGTAATCGAACTATTTTTCCGGCTTTTGGTAAAGACAGAAGACTTTTCTGAAAATGCTGCGTTTTGAACCAAATTTCTGTACTCGACAGCGCAGGAAAGTAAAAAAAAACTGCCGTCCTGAGAGAACAATAGCTTACAACTCAAGCTGTAATTCAGTTATCGGGAAAAAAACTGTTCGATTACAAATAACTTCAATAATCTTGTCTCAAATATCATGCTCTTATGTTTAAAAATGTGTCAAAGTTTCGCGTTGTTGTTGTGTGTGTGTATGGGGGGGGGGGGGGGGGGGATATTTTTTGAGAATCGCCTTAAAATTAATTAAACCGTAAGTATATTTTTCTTTAGTTTGTAAATTCCACAATTAGAATCACTTAAATTTAATTTTTAATTTTTAAAATAACAGTTGCGGTTTATTTCAAGTATTGTGGATTTTTGTATAAAAAAATAATACTTTATTTTATTAGTTTGTCGTTCAGAAGTTCAGAAAGGTAAAGAGCAAGTATTTAGTTTTATTGTTTCTTTCTTTTTTATTTTATTTTGTCCTATATAATAGTTGTATATGTAATACTATATGTATGCAGTAGACTCCCTAAAATCCACACATGTAAACAATGAAACTTACAATTAAGATGTAAGTGTAAAATTTCAGTTTTTTTAAAATTTTTATATCATTCTGTACACATTTGAATATGTAAATGCACAGATGGTAAAGCATCTAATGCATATGAATGCATATTTTGAACTGGTTTGTTTAGAGGCTCCTGTGTTAGTAGAATTTTGTTACATTTTCCAGAACGATTGTTGAATTTTGTGATTTTTTTCCCGCAACCAATCAATAAATTTCACGATATTTTATTGTGATTAAACTATAATTTTTTTTTATATATAAACACAATTGGCAACATAGCAAGTTTCTGGATTTGTATCTGTTGGTGAAAGCCTTTTTCCATGCAACTGCTGGTCGAATTTTGTAATATTTTTTCCCGCAACCAGCTGAAGAATTTTCCATTTTTCTTCACAAGACCGATTGATAAATTGTGTGCAATTTTTGTGCCACCAAATTATATTTGGTACTGAGCGAGTACATGGTCAAAATTTCGTCAAATACAGAGTATTTTATACATCTGTAATTCATATTCATAAAAAGTATACAACTGATTTTCTAAATCTCAAAAAGTACAATTGATCAAAAAACTTAAATTGATAAAAACACCAGAAAGCAGTTTTATAAAAATTTAATTAAAACATTTAAAAAATGAAATTTCGACTGTAAAAATTAGAGCATTTCCATCTCTGGCATACAGGGGATGTAGGGGGGGGGACACTATGATATGTTTCTGTTTTACCAACAACATTGTCGCAAAGTACCGTAAACTACTGTTAATCCGCCCCCCTAAACGTGACGAAAAATTGTAAAATAATCAGGGGGGGCGCTTACACGGTATTAAAATTGTAGTATATGATATTTATCGGTGGTGGTGGCGGGGGGAGGGCGGAGATGCTAATGGCCGATCATCGCAGAGTATGCATTATTTTAATAAAGTGACAAAAGAAGAACATTTTGAAAAAAAAAATTATATACAAAATAGAAAAACAGTATAACTTCACGATTAATGGCAATTTCAGATTATTGAAAACACTGGATTTCAGAAGCTTTGAAACTGGAATGCATTTAGATAAATAATAACACTAATATCTGTCATTAATATGGTAACAGAAAAATAAAAGGAACTTGATAATTTAAAATAATTAAAAAACACTGGGAAATTGCAGTTGAAAATATCCTGAAGTAATTTCAAGAACTAGTAACATTTTATGTGGTGTCGCCATCTGTTGTAAGTTAGGAAGATTAAATAACCGTTTTTTTTTAAAATCATGATTTCGTATCTATAAATGCTAAATAAATAATACAAATCACAAAAATTGAGAACATATAAAACGAATTGGTAGTGTTGCCAGATTATTAAAACAAAAAACATTACTACCACAAAGATAGCACAAATTACGCTACAAATTCGACTGTGTATCGACAAATCGATTGATCTGATCAATCAATCGATATATTTTTTTTTGTGATTGGTTTTCATAATAATGTTAAATACAACTATAAATTCTTTTATAAAATAAATAGATTCTCTTTTAATCAAAATATTTTCCACACAGTATCAAATACGCATTTCTTTAACTTATTTCATGAGAAACTTTCACTATCAATATTTTTATTACCTTCATATCACCATGGAAATAAATTTACAGCAAAACTAATGTTTGGTTATATTGCTTTTTCAGATCGACAATGTGTTTGCACATGTTTGAGATATATCAAAGAATCGTCACGCCTTTCTGATCCGTCGAAAAAAAACAAACACTCGGGAGATAAAATTTTTGGTGTTGATCTTGACTTGCCGGCAAAATTTCTTTTGGGGGAGGGTGCTTTCTTGGGATTTTTTGAATTTTCCAATTTGTTTACAAAGTGGGAGGGGGGCGCTTAATCGGGAAGGGCGGATTAACGGTATTTTACGGTATAGTACTTTGTTTTCTGGGTTAAACAAAAAGAATAAAATTTTACATCTAATTAAAGCAAAAAGAAAGTAAAATTTTATAACTAATCAGTATTCGCCGAATACATAATTTGGTCTAATACAGAGTGCTCAGTACAACTCTAATTCATATTGTCCCTTACACACTGGCTCTGTAAATTATTTTGAAAAGTAGGATTCCATTTATCCTACTCATAAAAAATTAATCAACAGACCATCATTTGAGCAAAAATAAGTATCGTCTATCATATCAATAAACAAAACAAAAAAGAGGCAATTCGTTTTCAATATTTTACAGCCGATTGTAACTATTAAAACATCTGAAATATATTCAAAAAAAGAAATTTCAGCTTTTTCAATGGAAAATAAACCCCTTCAAAAAAAAAAAAAAAATCCTTATAAAAACTTGACTATTACTTTTAGGTTTAAAAAATTTAAAGTAGCAAAATTCATACGACATAAAAAAAAAAAAAAATACACCAGTGTTTTACAATCACTCAAATTTAACAAAAAGCGCACTAAATAATTTCGTTAACATTATACAAAGAACCAAAATATATCCAAAGAACTCAATTATGAACATAGAAATAGATATTTGTTTTTATGTTCATGAACTGAATAAACCAAAATAAATAAAGATAAAATGAAAAATATGATGAATATGAGCGCTAAACCTGTTTGGCTCAAGGCATGGCCTTTTTGGCACGGCTGCCGGCGATCTTTTAAACCATAGTCTTTTTTCAGGAATACAGGAGGTTCTGGTCTATTTGCAAGAAGATTGATTAGCCCTCTCGGTGGGGTGTTTCCTGTGGTTTTGTTGAAAACATTCTAAACTACATTTCTAGGAAATGATTTTCAGCTTGTAAAGGTAAAAAAATGTGTAAGTTCAGATTTGAAACATTATAAAATTTCTAAACTTTTTTTCTTCCAGACCGGGCCCCCTTTGCTCCCGGGGCCCCTGGGCAGTTGCCCCTGTGTCCCCCCCTCTCACCGGCCCTGATCGTCCGATACGAATCTGGTTCCCTTTGCTGGTTCCTGTGACTGATTTTCACCCGCTCTGCCAGTTCATCAATGCTTTTCTTCCATTCTTGTCTAATCAGCCCATCAACCTGTGCAATTGTGTTGGAGGTGATTGCATGGTGGCTTTGGCCAGGTCTTGGATCGTCTTTGCAACTTTCATGTCCTTCTTTGAACTATTTGCTCTAACACTTCACAGTGGCCAATGAAATGCAATGTCGCTGTACACGGCAGCCATATGGTGATTAATTTCGTTTTACGAAACACCTTCAGCTGTCAAAAACTTACCACATCATGCTGTTCACCTTTTGGATCATCCATATGTCACGCAACAGTCTTCAACCCAGTGTATGAGATCATTAAAAACTTTTATCCTCACACCTCTGTATCACTTTTGTAAATGAGAGATGCCTGTCTGTTACACACATGCGTTGTAGATAATGGACCAAATCATTATTGCGTGGGGGTGTTGGCTGACTTACATTTGACTCACCCTCGTATATGTGTTTGTGTACAAATCAGGGTTGATAAAAATCCTGATTTTAAAAAAAAGAAAAAAAAAATCTGATTTATTTCATTTAAATCAATTTTTTTAAAATTTAAATCAGATTTTTTTTATTAAAATTATTTGTGTACTGTGCATGTATTTATTTTATTTTCTCTGCATAGATATACACATTTCTATTAATTTTATTACAGTCCTAGATAAATTTCAAAATAATTTAAATAAAAATAAATTGTTGCAAACAAATTCAGATTTACTTAAAACTTAAAATCATATTATTCTACCATTAAATTGTTATAGATAAGATATACCTATGTGTGTTGTCTATAAATTTGAAGTTAATTTAAGTTATTAAATTTTTCATTAAGGTATTACTCTAATAATACAGTAGACTGCCTTAAATCTGCATAGTTTAAAACTGGAGGTTATGCAGATTTTAGAATTTTGCGGATTTCTGGTCACTGTTTACATTTTTTAAACAATAATTTGAATTTAACAATGTACTCAAAATTATAATGAATGCTTACAATAAAGTAAAATAGTTAAATAAAATAAAAAAAATTAAGAAAATTTAAAAAACATTTAAAATATTAAAAGTAAAGGTCAAGTAAATAATTAATAATGCACAGCTAAATATGTATAATGATGAGATTTTTTTCTTGAACTATTCGGTGAAACTTGCCTTATAAATGTACACTAATAATTCACATAAAAATCTTAAAATAACAAAGTTTTCTTTCATGTTTAGCCATACTTAATAACCAAAAAAGCTTGAGTAATACATAAATTATTTGGTAAAAATATTGTGATCGCCACTGATATCAGCACTATCTAGAATTTTTTCAGAAATAAATTTATACTTCCTTCATGAGAAAACATGAGTTGAATCATATCAAACAGAATTATATATTAAAATGTGTACAGAATGATATACAATTTTTTTAAAAACTTAAATTTTACACCTACATTTTAACTGTAAGTTTCATTGTTTACATCGGAAACTATGTGCAGATTTTAAGGTGGCAAATTTGAGGGAGTCTACTGTATATATAATATTAATCGCATAATAAATGCAGCAAAGAATGCTAAATATATATGTGTATTTCAACCAGGGTTGGCCGATTATTGCCTGAGTGGAAAAAACCCTCCTGGCAAAAATACTTTTTGCCCGTGGCAAAAACTACTAGTATTTTAAAACAGTGTTTTAAGGATTTTATTTTAATTACATGATTTCAATGTTTAAATCATAATTTTAACTGATAGAAATCAGTGGTTTAAAATATAATCTTGATCAATTTCCGTTTTTGGCAATTTTTGTCTGTTTTTTTTTTTCTACTTTTTTCCACTGTCCTGACAAAAATACATTTTTGCCGGCAAAAAGCCAACACTGATTTCAACCGATTCAGATTCACTAATGTCATCTTTTATCACATAGACACTAAGTTTCTTAGTGTTTTTTATTTTTGCCACATCTCCACCATTTCTGCACTACATGGTTTGCATATTGCTGTCACACATTTTCCAGAAACAGTTCTTTTTGTTTGTTTTTTCTCCAGTAAAATAAAGTCACATTGGATCTTTCTTTTTGCCGGCCATTTTTCTTATGTATTAATAATGTATCCAAAAGCTCTGTACTGTATCGAGTATTAGTAAATGATATTCTTGTCCCAACTTGTGTTTCACACTATACGATATTAAAGATTACAAAACAGTTATAAGACGCAAGGTAATCACATAACAAAAAGTATGAAGCTATCAAACGTCAGTGTTATCCAGCCCTCAGCCATTGACAATTTCAGCAATCAATCATGCTTTTCTTACTTAACAGTAGAAATGACTGCTTAACTTAGAAATAAGGTACAATATCAGGGCTTTACAAATTTGATAAAATCTGGTAGTCAGAAAAAAATTCTTAGCTTAGAAATAAGGTATAATAACATATCTTATATTTTCCATTGTCTTAAGCAAAGCAATGAATTCAAGGAAAAGGCAAAGGGATCAGTCACAGAGATTAAATAATATTCAGTTATAGAAGAAACATGAAAGTATAATTCTATATTAGACAAACAAAAGTCTAAATATTTATTATGTGACAATTTAGTCCTTGTCATATTATATGATCAATACATCAACCATCAACATATAAGATATTGAAATTTGCAAGTCTAAGCAACTAAACATAAAACAAACTTGTGAATCGTGTATAATCTACTTTAGAGAAAGTGATTCCTCTCACTGAAAATACTATTATATTAAATACTTTTATATTGAATATATTTAATTTTAGCTTCAACATCTAACTTGCAAAAATGAAGTGATCATCTAGGAAAGACAAAAGTTTAAAATGAGAGAGCATTTATCAGTTATTTTGGGATGCACTAGAGATAAATATTTTGAATGTAGTGTTGCATTTTCTTTCATAAAATAATTATTTTGAACTTATAAAAGTTTTATTTAACATTATTAAAAGGTAATTTTTAATCTGACATGAATTATGACATTTATTTGAACACGAATGGTTAATTTAATCCTTATTCAGCTTGTAAATATCAATGTTAAAAATACCGATTTAAATTAGATTAAAAAAAAAAAAACATTTGATTTAAATCAAACAACTCTGATACAAATGAAAATGATTAAAAAATAATAAAAGAAAGTTTATATTTCATTTGTAAAAGAAAGTTTATATTTCATTTGTTTGGGATGTTAGGGGTGGTCTTACTAAAAACTTATACAAAAACAAAGTAAATGAACACTTCTTACCAGTGAATGAATGCAAACTTTTCCAGTGAATGAACTGGCAAGCAATTTAAAAACACTTGAGTTTCATACTGTTCCATCAATGAAGCTTTTCCACATTCCTTTCTGACCCATTCACAGAAATTAACCCTTTCTATAAACCTCTCTAATTAGTTTCCTTATTTCCAGGTCACTTCTAACTAGAAAAGTTGCTAAACAAGAAGAACATTGAATAGTTACCAAACAAGGACATTCATTTAATGTTTCCTGATATTGTCCCATTTTACATAATATTTTTCTATGTGTTTTTAATGAGATAATTATTTTTCCATGAGAATTTTTCAAGCTTTTGTTTTGTGGTGAAATTAGTATTCCATCATTATTTCTGTCAACTCTATTTAATAATATAAAATATGTTTGAAATAAAATAAGTTGAAACTGGTGTGAAACACTAAGAACTAAAATAACTTCTTAAAACACCATAAAAACTTTAAAATGTGCTAGGCCTTTCGAAAGATCTCAGTCTTTCTTCGTCAGGCGCAAAAAGACGTGCGTCTACTATGAAAGCAGCAGCAAGACTGAAATGAGAGGTAAGGGAGAGGAAACAAGCTGATGCAACAGCCAATAGGAAAGTAGAAAACAACAGCCAATAGGAAAACAGAAGACAACAGCCAATCACAGAAGAGTAAAAACAAAACAATAGAGAATACAAAATAGAAGGGGAATAAGGAAGTGAAAAAAAAAATAAATAAAAAATAAAATAAAATAAAATAGAATAGAATAAATAAATATATAAAATAAAATGAATAAATAATAAATAAATAAATAAATAAAACTTAATTTGAAAAAAAAAAAAATAAATAAATAAATAAATAAATAAAATAAAAATAAATAAAGCACACAAATACATTAAAAAAAATGGAAACACATGAAAATTAAGAATTTAATAAGTAACCAAAATATATAAATATATATAAGAAAGAGACTAAAATTAATTAATACAAAATAAATTATATGGAAGTACTGAAGAGGTTTTTCCAAGCAGCAGATAGCATTGTGGAATCGGATTTATCATTAACAATAACTTCACGATTAAGATAAATAGCTAAATTTTCCAGAAAGTCCAATTCAGAGATACTATTAGCATTAAAGATAATTTTAGCATTTTTAAAATTAAAACAATGGCCGGAATCCCAAGAGTGCTTGGCAATTGAAGATTTAGAAATTTCTTGATTAGTTACATAACGAGAGTGTTCGTTTAAGCGGATTTCGAGATTTCTTTTAGTTTGACCAATATAAGATAAATCACAGCCATTACAAGGAACATTATAAATTCCCCATTTACGAAGATCAGGAACAGGAGATTTGCTGGAGGGGAATTTGAATTTATTGACAGGTTTAAAGATAATGTTAAAATTGAAGCGTCTTAAAACTTTAGCTAATTTGAAACATAAAGGAGGATAAAAAGGGAGGACAACCAAATTATCAGGTTTGCTTTTCACAGATTTAGAAAGAGTAGATTTATAAGACGGTCTATTGAATTTCTTCACAGCATTATTGATAACAGAAGGATTGAAACCTCTTTTGACAGCAACAGTTTTTAAGTAATTAAGTTCATCCTTAAGGGATGCAGAGTCGGAACAAATTTTGAGAGCACGATTTACATACGTATAAAATACACCGATTTTTTGGTTGACAGGATGATTTGAGAGAGCATGAGGTGGGTTAGAGACAGGAAAAGGTTTTCTATAAACACAAGTTTTGAAAGAAGAATCACATTTGGTAACTAAATGGTTTTAAAAGTTTTTATGGTGTTTTAAGAAGTTATTTTAGTTCTTAAAATATGTTTGGTTTAAATAATATGTTTATTATTAATTAGATAAGTGAATTTTTAAATTTTGAAGAAATAGGTGTTTTGATAATATAAAAGATATTATACAAGATTTATAAGATTTTGAAAAAAACCACTTGGGTTTTTCCACAGGTTTTTCAAGTGTTTTTTTTGGGGTGGGGGGGGGGGGAGGCAAAATCAAGCCAACCTTAGATCATATGATGTCATAGATTTTTCCATGAACACTTGCGGGTAAATCTAAGTGCCAATATTCAAAAAAAAAAAAAAATCATTTTGTAGCTGGAAACACTAGTCTACTTATTAATTATTTTAGATTTTCATGTTTTAATGTCATGTTTCCTCTTTTGGAATTGCTTTATTTGCAGATTTATTATTTTTTATATGACACAGGAAATTAATGTCCAATTGCCCTTGTTGACATGTAACTGGTGATTCTCAAAATAGAAGACAATTTCAAAAAATAAAATCTTTAAAAGAAATTAGTAGTAAAATTTCTGAAAAAAAAAATAGGAGTTGTTAATATTACTATATTAACAACTCCTATTTTTTTCCCTGGATACTTTACCTGTAGTCAGCAGAGCTAAATATTTAAAAACTCCCCCTCCCCCCCCCCCAACAAAAAAAACCTAAAAAAAAAACAGTGTTTTATGAGTCATGTTCTCTTAAGACCCGAAGTTAAAATAATAGTACAAATACTCATTCTTTGCTTTTAAGCAAACAAAATGACATCATAGATGACAAAATTTTTTTTTTTTTTTTTTTTTAATCTATTGTTTTAGGGGACTTGATTTAGGTTCACAAAAATGAACATAAAATTACTAGCCTCCCCAAAATATCAATTTAATTATCAATAACCTAAAATTACACAATAAAAAAATAACAGCTTTAAATAAGTGAATAATCTGAAAATTCTTAAATTTTTTTTATTATAAAGTTTTTAAGTTAAAGAATTGTGAAAATTACCTACTTTCTTGGATGCACTGTTTCAAAAGCATTTTGCAAACTCAGGTTAAAATAACATTTATTTTATAAAGAAATCAAGATCGGTGCTGCCATTTATTGGTTTCATTTTAAAGCAAAATCATTCAACTTTATAGAAGTGAAATTAAAATGTAAAAATATCAATCATTTTAGTTTTTATGAGCAAAAGAATCTAGGTACCCATTTGGGTACTCAGGACTCAAGAGTTTAATGACAGTGAAACCATGCTAATAACAAAACAAATTATTTCAAATAAATCTCTTTAGAAATTTTAAGAAATTGCAATAAAATTTCTTTTTATTAAATAACTTTTAATTTTCTCCCTTTTTACAAATCTTCAAAACGGAAATTAGCAGCACGAGAACCCATTGGTATTGGTGTCAATATAACATCTTAAAATGTCACATATTGGGTAAATATGCCTGTCTTCGGGCACAGGCCACTTGCAAACATTTATTGCTTGTAAGACCACTGGATGCATTACTAATATTTCTATTGTATTTTCTAAAATGTTTGTAATTTCCCCGGGATAAACAATATTGTCATACTCCACAGCAACACAATTTCCCTTTTGATATGTTGACAGTGATTTGTAAATAAGAAGCAAACAAAATATGAAATAGTAGTATTATTAAATATTTATTTTTAAAATGCAACATTGCAATAAATAATAGGTATCTGTAGAATTTATTTCCATTGACAAAGTTCCAATGTGATAGTGTTTGCATTTTGTTGCTGCAGAGCAAGAGAAACAACTTGCACTGCGGAACATTAAATTCTTAGAAGATTTACACCATAAAACTTGATGCACCTTCATATTACCTTTAAAAGGTAGAGCAGTGTTCTTATTATATAATGTTGATTCTTCCTGAATAGACTTCTCTGTTATTTCTAAAATTACAATATATGATGTATTTTTTTTTAACAACATCAAGAAGGTCTTCTTAAAATTGATCTATCTTAAAATTGATTTTGTTTAATAAAATAAGCTAAGCCTTAAGCTGTATTCATATTAAATAAAGCTTTCATAGGAAAGATCACTTTTACTACAAACAGTGAAAAGAAGAAAAAAGTTTATTTAAAAAGGAATTTCAATATAATTACGAATATATCGGGATCATATGCTTTTACCACAATTTTTTAATGGAACTTTTCGCCTTATTTAAATGCAGAAAAGCATTGCAAATCCGGCAATTAAATGAGGCATCCACAATTTCTGCTATTTAAATATTAAATAGAAATTTTTGATTAAAAATTGTAAAAGCGTACAAACCCTGTATATATGTACAATTTATATCACAAAGTTTTTCTTTTGTGATTATTGATCTGGATGACTGGATCTCAGATAGTTAGTTTTGTTGTATTATTTTAACAGTATATATATATTACTATGCTACACATGAAAAAGGCTGGTGAAATATAAATGTAAAAAAAATGTTAATTATTTAATTCTCTTAAAGAACATTTTTACGTACCTATATAGCTTTGAAGAATGAAATTAACAAGCTCTGCTTTCTTTTCCCAACAGCATTGTCTAATGTTGTACGCCCTATTTTGTCAACATACATTTTAATTTAATTCGTAAACAAGTTTTCATTATGCATGTAACACGCAATTTTCTGTAAATACTGGAGTGTATCAGATGGTAAAAGTTTCTCACCAATTTCTATAAATTCTTCTGACACTGCCATTGGATGACTCGCTTCTGCACTTTTTTTTAAATGATATTCTCTTCATTGAACTCTTCATTTGCTATTATGTGTTCATCAATATTAACGTATTAATCAAAGTTTAAAGTCGTAAGTCGAGTTTAAGGATGAAATCAGTTAATCTGCATCTTCCAATTCAGGTAACGAAACAGTTTCTTATTATTTGAAGGTGATCGGATAATTTCCAAAACTGAAAAAGTGTTAATAATAGTTTCTTTCAAAACATCACACCAAGCTTTATTTATCATTTCAACATTTCTATTTTTGTTTCTTTCTTGTCACCTGAATTCATGATTTTTTTTTCCCAAGCACCTTAGTTTTAAACAAACAAATAATTTCTTTGCCTAATGGTTGTATTTTGGATATAGTGTTAGGTGGCAAAAAAAAAAGTAATTTTATATATGAACTGAACGCATACAAAAAGACATTGTCTAAAATAAGCAGAGCTTTTCTTTTGGCCTTTTGCATCTCTTTGTGAAAATCTAAAGTCCATTCTTTAAAAAGTCGTTTCATCATTCAAGCTTTGCAGTTATGCCTGTGCATTACAGGCAAAGTTTTCATTAAGTTTTTGAGATACGCCGTGGATTCATTGCTTTTCCAATTACAAGAGGTTTTTGCCTTTCAGAGCTGTCTGCATTGCAGCATATTGCTAGTGAAAGTCTTATCTTTGCTCCTTTTTCCACTGTGGCAAGTTTCTTTTTTTAAAGTTACTTTTATTAGACATCAAACAGAAAAACAATCCAGTTTCATCCATGTTAAATATGTTTTTGTTTTGTAATCTGAAAATATTTTTTAGTTTCCATTCTTACTTTTCTTAATTGTTTCTTCTGGAATAGAGGCTGCTTCTCCACATAGGCTTTTATGCAAAATTTCATATATATGTATTTTTTTTAATTTACTCAACCAACCATCAATTATATGAAAGTCTTTATAGTCAAGTTTTTCGGCAAACACTGTTAATGTCTCTTTCTTGCAAAATAGTCCTACTAATAGGGATGTTTTTGGATCTTGCATTTTATACTTTGACATAGTATATAGTGTTAGGTGTTAGACTTCCTCCACATCTCCATATTTCACTGTACGTATACGTTTAAACTATGTGGAAACTACACCTTTTACGAAATTTTTAAGACTTTTTTTTCCTCGATCTTTCAATATTGTACTGACTGTGCTGCTTGGAATCCCAAATTTGTTCTCTAAATTGCTTTTTTTAATATTATTTTCGATGCATCTTATAATTTCAACTTTCTATTTAAACTCAAATATTTTCTTTTTCCAGACATAGCCAGTGTACAAAGAGTTTTAAAAATTAGAAAGCGATACATTTACAGTACAAGCAAATAACAATGAAATCAGTCATTGAATAAAAAGAACATAATCCTGTTCAGCTAAGCTGTCACCCTTCTATAGCTGGTATTTAAGAAATGAAATTATATTTCCCATGTTAAATAAAAAAGAGAGAGAAATTCGCTATATCGTTTTTATTTCACTTTTCATGTTCAAATTCTTTTCGTTATATTATGCTTCTCACTAATATTTCTATATTGTTTCGAATTCAGTATTCTTTAACATACAGACCAACTAAATGCTTATGAGCATTTCGTTATATTGTAATTCGTTATAAAGTGCTTCAACTGTACTTCTATAATTATTTGGTATTAAAAGCCATTTGATGTTTTTTCCTTTAATTTTTTTTTTAATTTATTGTGTATTAATTATTTTGTTATTTAACAATTTCAATTTCCGCTTATGTAAGAGTATGTAGAACAGTTAAAGAAGAAATAAATACAATTTATGGATTTGAAAATAGATTATATATTGAAATCGAATATTCTTAAGCAATTAATCATTGAAGCACTGTTAAAAAATATAAAAATCAATAAATTCTTTTTAATATTTAATTTACTGGCTATATGAAAGTATATTTACTTTATGTACATTAATAATTTAAATACAGTGGTGGCCAAAAGTTTGGACATTTTTTGAAAGTTTCATGTTTTTCAACTTTGTGTGCTTGTAGAATATATTAATTTTCACTTAAATACAAACGTTTATATATCAAATTGAAGGTAATTTAATGTAGAATTTAATAATAAAAACAGTATTACAATATCTGTATTACAAAAAAAGTTATGCTCATATTAGTAGAACAAACAAACACAAATCGTTTTGAATAAGGACGTGTTTTGTAATAAAAGTGTACTAGCCAATCACAAACACTGTTCTGAGGACCAATCAAATGTCTGTAACTATAGTTTAGGTTATTTGGATGGTAAAAGAGTAATTGTTGTGGAAATATTTTGCGGAATGATGCAAACTAGTACAATTAAATATAGTATTGCTGTTTTTGAATATTTAAAGTCCTTTTTTTTAATTAAACTAATTTTAAACAATGTCATCAACAAGAAGAACTAATTGGACATCTACAAAAAGAAGCCGAATTGTCATATTGAAAGAAAAGGGCCTCTCTTATGCTGAAATTGCAAGACAAGTTGGTGGTTCAGTGACTTGTTCTGGTCTACGAAAGTTCTGTTAACGTTATGAAAAAACGAAATCAATGGAAAATAAGGCCAAATCAGGTCGAAAAAAATGCACAAGTGCTACTGCCGATAGAAAAATTAAACGGCTATGCCTTCAAGATAGAAAAATTTCAACAGCCCTGATCTCAATCCAATTGAAAATTTGTGGCGACGTTTGAAAATTCTTGTATGAAAAAAATGTCTATCCAATAAAAGACAACTTATTGAAGTTATAATTGATTCTCGGCACCATGTGATTATGAAAGATGAACTCCAAACACTCGTTCACGCGATGAAAAGATGCTGTGAAGCTGTCTTAAAAAATAAGGGTTATCCTACTAAGTATTGATTGTGTAAGTATCACTTTTAAAAAATGCAATTCTAAGATAGATCTTACTATTAGTTGCATAACTTTTTTTGTAATACAGATATTGTAATTTTGTTTTTATTATTAAATTCTACATTAAATTACCTTCAATTTGATATATAAACGTTTGTATTTAAGTGAAAATTAATATATTCTACAAGCACACAAAGTTGAAAAACATGAAACTTTCAAAAAATGTCCACACTTTTGGCCACCACTGTATGTTTTAAATGTATGTGAAATAAATCTAAAACAAAAATAAAATATTCATGGCTTACATAGTTAAACAAAGCTGTCTGGATTAAATTTCTTCTATTGTATTTTTGGTCTGTTATTAACTTAAAAAAACCAAGCCAAAATATTTCCGTAATATTTGATTGTCTCCATATTTTATTTTTTATTTGCGTCATCCAATTTTTTTCTTATGATCTTTCCTATGCTTTAACAATGTGCATATTTTTTTCTTTTAAAACATACAGGTTTTTGTATCTTTTTAAATGTGTAACTTTTATTTTATAAAATTTTAATGTATCCTTATGAGCTCTGTTAGAATATTTATTTTTTATTTAGTTTGCTCTGTATAATATGTTTTTCTTGTATTATCTGTGTCAAGGCGAAGACAAATTTTCCTAGCATTGTTTTTCTTTAGAAACTTTTAATTTCATAATCCTGTATGTACAAAAGCACAGCCCAGATGGCTGGAACTTCCCCCCGTCTTGATATTGGTTTTTTTAAGGGGGTCCAGTACCCTTTGAACTATTTTTAATACCTTTTGATATATTATTAAATGGTTATATGAAAAAAACTGATATAATTAAGAAAAAATTCAATTCTGAAGGGAAAATTTGAATTTTTTTTTTTTGTAAATGAGAAGACTTTAAAACTACACTTCTACAATCTTGTGCCTTTTGGCAACGATTTTTTTTCATACTTTTCTTACAAGTGTGCCCTCTAACCCTAAGGACCAGATTTGCAAAAAGTTCACTAATTTCAGAGAAATAAATGTCATGACTTATGTAAAAATAGAGCAAAAAAGACTATTTCATTTAACATTTTTGTGTTTTAAAAATAATATATTTATAGTATTGCAAATTTGATCCTTAATTTTTTAAAACATATAAAGAATGCCAATAAAAAAAATATAAAGTAAACTGAGGAATATTGGTTGAAATTTTGTCACTTTCAGCATACTTATATATTAAAAAAATACAAAGTGAGGTAAATGAATTTAAAGATTCTGACTCTGAATGATTTAAATGGATATAGATGCAGTAAAAAGCTTTTATCACATATTTATAATTATTGAATCTTTACATAACTTTGCCAGAATATACTGGGGATATCTAAATACATTTTATGCGAAAATTGATATTTGTGTCATTTTTCTGCAAACGTGTCCCATAGCCATAATATAATCATGGGCACATTCTGCCTATTTTCATAGCAACGTATAAGGTATTTCCTTGCTGAGCCCCATCTCCACTGAAACAAAATTCTAGTTTATTACTGTAGATACAAATCTAATTCAGATATAATATTTGTTTATGAACAAAGGAAATTTTTCCTTATTTTAAATTGTAATTCAAAATAAATTTCATTATTTTTTATTGGCTGTCTGGAATGAAGACAATAGTAAATAATTAAGTACTCATTTTTTTGGGCTAAGGGGTATTTTAAAAGAGCCTGAAAAAAAATTCAAATACCCCCATTCCCTCCTGTGAAACACAAGTTTACCACCTTCCTCCCCTATTTCTTAAAAGGGGAAAAAAAAGAACTTTGTCAAATGCTGTAAAGAGAGAGAGAGAAAGAAAACTAGGTTTTTACATGGTGTTATAAGTATAAAAACCTGTTTATCTTGATTTAATATGTACTAATAAATTCTAATCCATGGCTATTCTAGAACAAATTTTGCTGTATTTTAGAAGAAAAATTGTGAATGAATGAATGAATGTCCAATCTTAGTTGTGTGTTAAATGAAAATATTAGAATATAATAAAAAATAATCTTTTTGGGCCCCTGATAGAGCAAATGCATACTTATTGGAAAGGTTCTATGGAGAGCAGAGCAAAGTATAAATGAAATATGTTTCTCTTAAAATGTTATTATTGGTTAAAGTTCTCAAGAATATCATGATTAAAATTTTTTGTGACTTCTATGTACAAAACATATGACTTTTCTTTTATGTTTCATGTTTTTTTTTTCTTCAAACCAAAATCAAAACACATAGGGTGAAATGCAAATTTTCATTTTATTTTATTCATAAAAGATCAGTATAAAATTCGATAGATCCCACTGTTACTTAACAGGTGACATTTAAAAGACACAAATAGATGTTAAAAGATGTTTAAAAACTATCTAAGTACTGTCAGCCAGCTACTGCAACCGTCCTCAGGGAGTGAAAACCCTTTCTGACTGCTGTCTTATCAGGGGTGATTGTGATCCGGGGGTACCCCGGATTTCCGGGGTTTTCCGTCGACCCTTCCGGGTTTTTCTTTCGGCTCTTCCGGGGTCATAAAATCATCCTGTTTAGTGGAAAAAACTAATCAAAACTTAAAATATGTTGCAAAAAGTGCAAAACATTCGCCAAATTAGCGATAAACGTTTCAATTACGGCAACCCTTACCCAGAGCCTGATCGGAGTGAAACTAACAAACCCTCTGTCCTGCGTTTTCCTAACCCCTTGTCTTGTTTTAACCAAAGAATATAAACGAGAATACCGGTACCGAAAGATATTCTTTGTCCTACCCCTAACCAGGAGAAAAAAAACCAGTCTTTAAAAAGATACATGAGTCTGAATCTTCATCTCCTCCCCCCCCCCCTCCCTTTCATTTAACAATGCTGATCCTCCCCAAATTCTGTTATGGGCTGCACCAGATGTCAATGAGTGCATATTTTTTGTAAGCCTTCATTCAATACCCTTCCCCTCAAAATTTGCACTTTTCTATGGCGAAATGGCTCTCGGTAGAGCATAATTTGAAAAGAAGAAAAAAATAAGTAAACTGTAGATTAGGGTCTGCACGGGCCGGAATTTCCGGGGCCGGGCCGAACGAAAGCTACCTTTTCCCGGCCTGTACAAAATTCAGTGAAAACAGGTCCGGCCCGTGGAAAATTCATTAAACCACGCCTGACTCAATATCTAAAAAAATTCAGATTTTTCTTAACATACAATTAAGATTCTATATTTATAGGATAATTTTACATTCCCTGTGGCAGAATGTACGCGATGCTGCGACGGACGTCGTAGACTTTTTAGGGCACCTGCAGACTAAAAACATACAGCGATGCTGTGGACGTGTTATAGCGGGTAAATTATGCGAAAAAACGGCAAACTTCGTCAAAGGATCGTTAAAAAAATGGTGGATTTCGTCGAAAAACCGCGAAATTCATTTAAAGATCGCGAAAAAAACGCAAATTTAGTCAAAAGGCTGTGAAAAAAACGTGAATTTCGTCATAAGGCCGTTAAAAAAACATGTTTTGTTGAAGGATCGCGGAAAAATGCAAATTTTGCCAAAGGGTTATGGAGAAAACGCCATCTTTGTCAAAGGATCGTGGAAAAAACGGTCAGTTTTGTCGTCGGATCGCGAAAAAACGGTAAATTTCGTCGAAGGAATTCGAAAAAACGGAAAATTTCGTCGAATTATCTTGAAAAAACGGCAAATTTCGCTGAAGTATTTCGAAAAAACGGCAAATTTCGTCGTCTAAAAGTATGTATATGTAAAATGTTCAACAATTTGTAAATTTTGCAAAAAAAAAAATGTAACAAATCAGTAATTTGTGCCTCAGAATCAGTTGTAAAAGTTCCACTCTCAAATTCACAACTTTTAGATTCTTTTGTGTGTAACATCACAAAATCTCGATAACTGGATTTTTTTTTTATTATTGGTATGGAAAACTTGGAAAAGTCAGGGAAATTTGTTGCTGATCTGGAATAGACACCCTGTTGTTTGTTTTATGAATATTTGGAATAAATTTCTTCAATGATAAAAAAATAAAAAGACTGAACTTTCCATATCATATTTAGCAAGACAATGTTCACTCATCATTTAATGAAGTCATTCAATTTTCAGTGCAAATAAGGTAAGTTTATCAAATTATGTTTTCTTACAACTTACATTACAAAAACTAGCAGTAATTACGGTATTCTTATGTTATTTGAGTTTCATACAGTTATATAATAAGTTATGGTGTAAATGGATATCAGTATTTTGCATCGGTAATTTTCAGGATTTTTCACCTGTGTGTCAATAATTTTCAGGGTTTTTTACCTTGTGTCACAATCACCCCTGTCTTATGTATCTGAACTCTAGCTTCGTCTTGAGGCAGAAAAAAATCATTAATTCTTGGGTGTTGGTTTCTATGGATGATAATGTAAACAACTTTGTAAGCTATGCAAAAAAGAGGGGGGAGGTTCTTGCACTTTATCTTCTAACTAGCTGACCCGTCTGGTATTGCCTAAGCCCGTGTAATAAACTTAAATCTCTTTATAAGCGAAATTCTGGCCACAGTCTTCGATCATTTTGACACCATATACCGTGCATGCTCGTATGCTCCGCAAAATATTTTATTTCCCCCTTCTACTGCCAGGGGAGCATTCTGTTCTAAACAAACCTCTTTCTCAAAGAACCTTTGGGACAGGTCCCCGCTGCCTACGATACTGTATAGTAGACGTGCTAAAACATTGAGCTGGTTTCAAGAAGATGGGAACATTATAAGCCGAGTTATTAAAATAAGGTACAGTTAGAGAAAATAACTTTGAGTGAGGTGCCGGGGGAAGGAGATGTTCAAGTGTCCTTCAGCAAATGACTAATTAGGAGGACCATTATGCATCTTTAAAAATTCATTTGTTTAGTTAAGCTAGGAACTTAATTATAAATTTGGCTTAAACTATTATTCAGAAATAGTGGTAACCACTACTCATAAATTAACTTTAATGTTATAGAGGGTGACTATTAAGTTAATTATAATGTATGGAATCACTTTCATTGAAATCAGAAAGATAGTTGCTGAGATATGGAAACAGGGCATAATTGGAAAAAAAACCTTGAAGGAGGGGCCGGGGGGAAGGGGATTTTCAAGTGCCCTTCAGTAAATAACTAATTAGGACAACCACTATGCATCTTTAAAAATTATTTCATTCATTTGGGTAAGCTAGGAACTTAATTAGAAATTTGGCTTAAACTATTGTTCAGAAATAGTGGTAATTACTACTCATAAATTTACTTTAATGTTATAGTTTTAAAAAAACCTTAAACCCAGTTAATTATGAAGAAAAACGTGCCTGGGAAATGTTTCAAACAGGTGGCATCTGTGTAATTTGCTGTGAGCAGGTGGCGCTACATTAGCTTGGCTATACGCCGTTAACTACAATCCATATTGACACTATTTTGTTATAAGTCCTTATCTAGGCATTGTTTCTCTGGTTTAATTTAATGTCTTCTGTGAAGATTCTATACAACCAACCAACCAAAAAAGAGTATTTTTGATGAGAGTTCTTTGTGCTTTTTAGTTAATATTTTAGTAAATAATTAAAATATTAAAATTCTGAGTTTCAGGTGCACCAGGAGAAGGTTTGGACTACCTAAATCTAAATTTTCAGGCGTCTAAGTGGGCTTGATTTTGTTAGCCATCACAGACAAACACACACACAGAGTGAAACTTTCTTCTATTAGTATAGATATTCAGGACATTAAACCTTACATTGGATATATGTATGATACTGTATCGTTGCAAACCTGATCTCCTTTGCATAAAATATCTATAGATTCTCTGATAAAGGATGTATAGTAGTTTCATGATGGATAAATGAGTTTTGCTTGATTGAAATCTATTACAATATTTTGTTTATAATTTAACTGGAATAAAGCAGTAGACGGGCAGACAAATCTAATATCTGCTTCTCCAGTATCGGTGCTCTTTGCTGAAATAAAATTAAGGCCTTTGGAAATAAGAATTTTAACTGACTTGCTTTTAAAACCTACGGTCTGGTACTGATTTGTGGATGATATTTTTATAATTTGAGAACACAGTTTAGCTGAGTTACACGTTTTCCTAGATAAAATGAATGAGTTTGATGAAAATATAAAATTTACTCTTGAAATAGAAAAAAACAGTACTTTACCTTTTCTGGATTTCAATTTAATCAAAAACGAAGAGAACCTCACTATAGTTAGAAGAGTTTACAGGAAACTAATAAGATCAAATAACACTATTCCATATAATTGCTCCTCACCATCCTAATAATGTTATAATTGCGATTGTGTGTGTGAATGTTTGGCTTAAGTAAACGTGAAAATGGATGATTTAATGGACCTGTATTTTTGCGTATTGATGGATTATAACCCAGAAATGAACATAGGGCGGTTGTTATTTATTATTATAAAATATATCTTTTAATAATTCAAAATTGCATTATTTTCATACACAATCAATGAATATTTTTCCTGTAAAACTTAATTAACCATTTTACGTTGCTAAGCATTACCATTGCCTATAAATACAAAGCATGGAATAATATTTTCCACAACAATTAATTTTGAATTTATCGATTTCCATGTGAAAAATGAAAATTAAGAAGAATTGAAAAGAAGATGAATTGCCATAATATTTGAAACAAAAATATGGAGTGTTTGTTATTATACAGGAAGTATGAATGTCGATAACGTTGAAAAGAGCTTTTCTAGCAAAAATTGGGTTATAATTAGAAGAAAGAATGAACAATAATTATATTATTAAGAAAATATTTCTGGACCATGAACTATGAAAAGGATCCTTCTTGGCTTAGACACGAGGCTAATGAAAAAGACAGTCTACTGCGGTGCATTCCACTTATCTTTTTTTACAGACCACTAGAGTGATGTGATGCTCTTTTTGTATACCTGCATTGGTGGATTTGAGCATCACGTAACTCCTGCGGTCTGTAAAAAAAGATATGCATACAGCACCGCGGTAGCCTTTCTTTTTCGTTAGCCTCAGCTTAGTCAAATATGATGTCTTATTGGAAATAAAACATGCATTTTTAAATATTCATAATAATACAAAGAGCATGAAAATCAGTATATAATGAAAGTAGATGGATAAGGATGTCATATTGAAAATGAAAAACTGAAATTTTTTTATCGCTGCTAATTAATAAGCTTGAATGTCAGTTAGATACAGATATGAGTTTTCTGCCAAAATCCACATTATGATTACCAGGAAAAGAAAATTAACAAGAATTACATCATTAAAAAGAGATTTCTCTGGGAATAAAGTGACATCATATTTGAAATAAAACGGGAATTCACAAGTATGTTTTTAAATGAGCGTAAATCAATTTTATACATTTAATAATACAAGGATCAGTAAGTATAGGAAGTAGATGAGTTTCATGCCATATTTAAAATGAAATATTGAACTATTTGGTTAACTATACTGATTATTAAGCATGAAAGTATCAATTACATACAGATGAGTTTTCTGTCCAAATTCACATCATGATTATTAGGAAAAGAAAAATGGACACAAATCTATTATATTAAAATATGATTGTCTGTTTGTATTTCTCAAGTACTCCTCTTACAGTGGCGGTCAAAAGTTTCCGGCCAGCATAAAATTTTTGGTTAATTTGCAAGTATACCCATATGAAGAGGCATCTCAAAGTGATACTTATACATTTTATTAACATAATAGTTAGGAACTTATTTGTGAAATAACAAATATCAATAAATTTAATTGACAAAATTATTTGCAAAGGAAAACGTGTATTCTCAAAAGTTTCCGGCCATATTGGCAAGTTTGGAAAAAATGTTGTTACAATGGTTACATTTACAATTAGTATTTTGTTGTCAAACCTTTAGCAATAAGTACTACGGTGGAGCGACGTTGCATCGATTCAATGAATGGTTGAAGATCATCTATGGTATGTTTTTTCTACTTGTAATTTTTGGGAAAATTCTGCTGAATTGGAATATTTATAATGCTGCACATATTTGTCAAGTTCGTTCCAAAGCTATTATATTGGATTCAGATTGGTGATTGGCCTGGTCGTTTCAAAAGCGGAATTTTTTTGTGCAAAAACCACTGCTTGACGAGCTTGCATGTATGCTTTGGGTTGTTATCATGCTGAAACAAATAAATGTGACCACAATTTTTCCTCCAATAAGGCAGTAAATGATCTTGCAAGATATCCTTATACATTGCACCATTCATCTTGCCGCGGATTTCAACTAGCTGACCGACACCTTTTCCAGAAATGCTCCCGACAGCATAATGTGTCCTCCGCCATACTTCATTCATTGTAGGAATCAGGGTTGATAAAAATCATGATTTTTTTTTAAAAATCAAAAAAATCGGATTTATTTGATTTAAATCGGATTTTTTTTATTTAAATCAGATTTTTTTTATTAAAATTATTTGTGTACTGTGCATGTATTTATTTTATTTTCTCTGCATAGATATACACATTTCTATTAATTTTATTACAGTTTCTAGATAAATTTCAAAATAATTTAAATAAAAATAAATTGTTGCAAACGAATTTAGATTTACTTAAAACTTAAAATCATATTATTCTACTATTAAATTGTTATAGATAAGATATACCTATGTGTGTTGTGTCTATAAATTTGCAGTTAATTTAAGTTATTAAATTTTTCATTAAGGTATTACTCCAATAATACAGTAGACTGCCTTAAATCTGCATAGCTTAAAACCAGAGGTTATGCTGATTTTAGAATTTTGTGGATTTCTGGTCACTGTTTACATTTTTTAAACAATTATTTGAATTTAACAATGTACTCAAAATTATAATGAATGCTTACAATAAAGTAAAATAGTTAAATAAAATAAAAATAAAATTATAAAACATTTAAAATATTAAAAGTAAAGGTCAAGTAAATAATTAATAATGCACAGCTAAATATGTATAAAAATGAGATTTTTTTTTCTTGAACTATTCCGTGAAACTCGCCTTATAAATGTACACTAATAATTCACATAAAAATCTTAAAATAACAAAATTTTCTTTCATGTTTAGCCATACTTAATAACCAAAAAAGCTTGATTAATACATAAATTATTTGGTAAAAATATTGTGATCGCCACTGATATCAGCACTATCTAGAATTTTTTCAGAAATAAATTTATACTTCCTTTATGAAAAAACATGAGTTGAATCATATCAAACAGATTTATATATTAAAATGTGTACAGAATGATATAAAAAATTTAGAAGAACTGAAATTTTACACCTACATCTTAACTGTAAGTTTCATTGTTTACATCGAAAACTGTACAGATTTTAAGAATTTGCAGATTTGAGGGAGTCTACTGTATATATAATATTAATCGCATAATAAATGCTGCAAAGATGCTAAATATATATGCGTATTTCAACCAGGGTTGGCCAATTATTGCCTAAGTTGAAAAAACCTTCCTGGCAAAAATACTTTTTGCCACCGGCAAAAACTACTAGTATTTTAAAACAGGGTTTTAAGGATTTTATTTTAATTACTTGATTTTAATGTTTAAATCATAATTTTAACCGATTAAAATCAGTGGTTTAAAATATAATCTTGATCAATTTCCGTTTTTGCCAATTTTTGTCTGTTTTTTTTTCCACTTTTTTCCACTGTCCTGACAAAAATACATTTTTGCTGGCAAAAAGCTAACTCTGATTTCATCTGATTCAGATTCGCTAATATCATCTTTTATCACATAGACTGTAAGTTTCTTAGTATTTTTTATTTTTGCCACAATCTCCACCATTTCTGCACTACATGGTTTGCATATTGCTGTCACACATTTTCCAGAAATAGTTCTTTTTGTTTGTTTGTTTGTTTTTCTCCAGTAAAATAAAGTCACATTGGATCTTTCTTTTTGCCAGCCATTTTTCTTATGTATTAATAATGTATTCAAAAGCTCTCTGTACTGTATCTAGTATTAGTAAATGATATTCTTGTTCCAACTTGTGTTTCACACTATACTATATTAAAGATTACAAAACAGTTATAAGATGCAAGGTAATCACATAACAAAAAGTACGAAGCTATCAAATGTCAGTGTTATCCAGCCCTCAGCTATTGACAATTTCAGCAATCAATCATGCTTAATTAACAGTAGAAATGACTGTTTAGCTTAGAAATAAGGTATAATAACATATCTTATATTTTCCATTGCAGTAAGCAATGAATTCAAGGAAAGGAAATGGCAAAGGGATCAGTCACAGGGATTAAATAATTTTCAGTTATAGAACAAACATGAAACTAGAATTCTATAATTATCTGTTAGACAAATAAATGTCTAAATATTTATTATGTTGCAAGTTAGTCCTTGCCATATTATATGATCAATACATCAACCATGAACATATGGGATATTGAAATTTGCAGGTCTAAGCAACTAAACATAAAACAAACTTGTGAATCGTGTATAATCAATCTACTTTAGAGGAAGTGATTCCTCTCACTGAAAATACTATTATATTAAATACTTTTATATTGAATATATTTAACTTTAGCTTCAGCATCTAACTTGCAAAAATAAAGTGATCATCTAGGAAAGACAAAAGTTTAAAAATGAGAGAGCATTTATCAGTTATTTTGGGATGCACTAGGGATAAATATTTTGAATGTAGTGTTGCATTTTCTTTCATAAAATAATTATTTTCAACTTATAAAAGTTTTATTTAACATTATTAAAAGGTAATTTTTAATCAGACATGAATTATGACATTTATTTGAACACAAATGATTAATTTAATCCTTATTCAGCTTGTAAATATCAAATGTTAAAAATACTGATTTAAATCAAAGATTTTTTTTAAAAAAATCATTTGATTTAAATCATGATTTAAATCTCGATTTAAATCAAGCTGATTTAAATCAAACAACCCTGGTAGGAATAACATATCTTGAATCATATCTTTTGTTTTTAGGTCATCGAACGTAGTGTCTGCCATCACTCCCAAAAAGGTTGAACTCTGATTCATCGGAAAATAGTATTTTTTTCCAGTTTTCACTTGACCAGTTTGTGTGTTCTGTGGCAAACGCCAGTTGTGCCTGCTGATTTTAGTTACTTATGAAAGGCTTTTTAACATGGACTCTTCCATGAAGTTCTACGTCATGTAAGCATCTTGACACGGTAGACAGACTAATTTCAGCAATATTTTCACTCCGTAAATCTCGAGATATTGCAGCGGCATTTTTAAGCAGGTCATCAACGGCTTTTCTCCTGATAATTCTGTCCACACGAATAGTCATTTTCAAGGGTTTCCTGGATCGTGTTAGGTCCTAAACAGGGTTGTTTGGTTTAAACCACGTTGGTTTAAACCAAGTGGGTTTTTTAAAAAAAACATGCTGTTTTTTTTTTCATTTTCCCTAATGTTTTATTTATTTTACACATTATTGAAAAATGCAAAATCCAAGTTATGCACAAGCTACAAGTAAAGCAAATCTTTTAAAAAAAATTATGAAATTTGTAAAGCGACAAACATTTTTAATCAATCCAACCGGGGGTGAGGAATTACATGACATTACCTGCCAGTGGCTTGTAAATTATCTAATTGGGCGAGTAAGTTTTCAAACAGTGTATTAAAAAATTGCATTGTATAAAAATTTGCCGTAAACATTCCTAATTTTCAAATGATTGGCCATATTTCGCATTTTTCTCAGTTTGCTGGAATGTAAATATGGCACTAAGTTCTGTTCTGCACTTGCATATAATTTTTAATTATATGTAACAATTTTACAGAAATGTTAATATGGAAGATACTTTATAGGAGATACTTTATAGTATAGAAGATACTTTATAGGAAGATACTTTCACTTTCGAAACAGGTTCCGAAAGTGGATGTATCTTCGTAAAAAAAATACGCAAAGAAAATCGAAAAAGTAATCAACGGCGGAAATAGAGATTGATCTCTGCTATCCAGTGCAAAAAAAATCGTTTAAAAATATTCAAATGCAAGCGAGATATTAGCACAATAATGCCCCATTGGATTAACATTAGCACCGTATTCCCGAGCGCTTGCTCAACGGCAGCCTTAACAATGTGATTGTTGCATCTTACTAGCTGGCTGGTAGAAAAAATCCTTGGCTAGTATGATTTTCTGAAAATTCCCCACTGTTCTTATAAGCTGTAATCTACATGACAAAATAATTTTTCTAAAATTAGCTGGGGAGGAAAAAAAAAACAAGTAGTTAATTTTCTTTCATCTTTTTTGTAAGCCTTTTATTTTTAAAAATAGCCAAAATGACATTCCAGCTAAAAATGCCCTTTTACTATTTAGATTGCTTGATTAGTTAAGATTTACTAAGGCATCATGCATCAAAGAATCAATGACGACATAATCATAATAATCATTCTTCCCATTGGTTACTCTTTGTTCTGTATGCTAATGAATGATTGATTGTGAGTTTTCTCTGCTCTATGCGTATTGGGTTTAGTAAGCCTTTGTTTTTCTTGCATTCCTACACTGGGATGGAGGATTTTGCATTATAGTTTTATTTTATTACAAGCTATTTTGTATTTAATTTAAGAAAGTTATTTATACTGATTTGTGAAATAAAAGAATGCCTAGCACTGGAAGAAAGAAAGATCTAATTTGGCTTTTATTTGAAGAAATAAGAAATACATCAAGAAAAGGCTTAAGAGGCAAATGTAAGCATTGTGGCCATGAGATAGAAGGCCAAGTGAAAAGAATGTAGGATCATCTTGGAAAATGTATAGAAATAGAAAAGGAAGATATTTTGGATAAAACAAGTAAGTAATTATTTATTATTTATAAAATATATTTTGGTTGTTATGTGCATAAATCTTTTATGAGAACACAGAACATGATTACAAATTTTCAATTTTGTTTTCAAAACTAAGATATACCATTCCATTTAAAATAATCTTAAACAAATACATTATTGTTATTATTATTTAATCAATAAGTTTTAGGTTTTGAGCATCTTTTAACAAATTTAAATAGGTGTAAGAACCTAAATTTTTGTAAGTAGTAAAAATAATAAGCATTACACTATTTCAAACTTTGTACAGTCTTCTCTTATATTTTCATTCTTTTGCTGTAAATTGAATTTCAGATTTTAAAATCATCAGAGTTGCATTAAGATTAGGACAGATTTTGATTTTTAATGTAGGGTTAACAAGGGATTCTTATATAACTGCCTCTGCCTCCTCTCAAATTCCAATTAATAGTTTATTTTGATTTGATTTTTAAATTTTTGTTAGATTAATTTAAAATTTTACTTAAATCTGATCAATTAATGTTTATTCAGAAATAAAAGCAGGACCATGTGCATTCTACAAGTTTAAATGATGGGTGTGGGGGTTTGCAACCAATTTTCGAAAAGAAAAAAGAAAAAAAAGCTATCCACAATTATCTAGTCCCAATCATTCCAATTAATTGATTCCTTATTTTAGTATTATGGGTATTGTAACTTTTTTTTTAATAGGACAAATCCATTTGACCCATTAAATTATTCTCTTTTATTTCTTGCATTAGATTAATTAATAGTCAATCAGTAGTAAGTAGTAGCATTTAAATCTCATGAAATGATTTGCAGTCAAATTAAAAATATAAAATTTACATTTTCTAGGACAGATCCAAAACAATTAATATGGGTATTCCTGGCAATGAAAAAGCAGATGAGGCGGCAAAACTTGCTCTTAATCCATTACACCATAAAATTCCATTCTCAGACATTAAACTATTTATAAAACACTTTGTTTATAATAAATGGCAAGAAAGTTGGGATTTGGAATACAATAATAAGCTGCACCATATCAAACCCACAATCATGACCTGGCCTCTGATTTATCCAAGAAAAACAGATGTTCTTCTGACCCGTCTGAGAATTGGACATTCAAGGATCACTCATAAACACCTCTTACTTCGGGAGGATGCACCCATGTGTCCACATTGTCATTTTGATTACCTGACCATTTATCATGTTTTAACTGACTGTCCGGGCCTCTGGCACTTGTATAGAATATATTTTAACTCATCATCACCAATCTTGACAAACCTCATTGGGGAAACACCTCATGGGGCACTTTTTCATTTTTTAAAACATTTTGGCTTTTATTTTGAGATATAGTTTTCATACATCCTTCATGTTCTAGTTATAACAATATTAATTTATACTTGTTTAACTTGACATCTGGATGGGGTAACCCCATCCAGATAGTATTTCTTAGTGTATTACTTTTATACTTTACTTTTTTTAAGAAATAATATTTATTTTAAACATTGACTGTATCTGGATGGGTGACCCCATCCAGATGTTTTGCTCATTATGCTTTGTTTCTGTTTTGTTATGGATTTCTTAAATTAGTTTTTTTCTTGACTTTTACTTTGGCGCAGCTTGTCCCCAATAAGACCTTGTGCCATTAAACCTTATACAACCAACCAACCAACCAACCAAAACAATTAATCTTTTTCTTTTCACTTTCAGATGATATTTTGAGCTCTCGGTCATCAATTTCATCTGAAATGTCTGACTTAGAAAGAAATTTAAGCAGTAGCTCACAAAAAGACAACCAAGAAATTTCATTCGTACAAAATAAAAAGCAAAAACTTCACGCTCATTCTTTGGATTCATACATATACATTGTCAGATAAACTGCAAGCCAAAAGAAAGCTTTGGATGAACATGTGGCGTGTTTTGTGTATTCAACAAACACATCATTCCAAAGTGTGGAACATCCACAATTTATAAAATTAATGCAGCAACTTCATCCTGGATACAACCCTCCTAATAGACATGATATTGGTGGACATTTGCTAGATACTATTTATAACGAGGAAAAAAAGAACTGTGCTGCAACTTTACAGAATGAAATTGTCTGCTTTGGATTTGATGGTTGGTCAAATATACACAATGAACTAGTTATATGTGTAACAGTGACCACCAAATCAAGCAATGTATATTTAGCTGATACAATTGATACAAGTGGAAAAGCTGACACTGCAGAGAATTTGAAAGAAATGGCAATATCTAGCATAAAAAATTGTCAGTCTGATATGCAATGTTCTATCTGATCAGTTGTGATTGATAATGCTAAATTTGTTAATAAAATAGGGACTTGTTGAGCAAAAATGATGAATTTAATTTGACAACATACGGCTGCTCAGCACATGTGCTGAATTTACTAGCAAATGATGCCCCCAGTGGGATACTTTCTTTAGGTATTCATGGGCTTTGCAACCCTGGGCACCTGAGCGATCTTTCTCTTTTCTTTTTTCCTCTCCATTCTCTTGTCTAATCTTTCTTCTTTGTTTCACTCTCATTGTGGTTACCTCTTCTGAGGTGAGGGCAATTCTGCATAAGCTGATATCATCCTGTTTATATCGACTTGTGGAGAATTGTAAACCACCCACGCGTTTGCCGTGCGTGGTGACCCGTGTCCCTGGAAAGGGGATCCTGGCAGTTGAGGGAAACCAACACACTGCTTTGGCCTCTGCTTCAGGTAGACAGGAGGTGCATATTGGTCCCGTATGCATCAATCAGCTGGTCAGCTGACTTGTCACTGGCTGGGGATCAAGTGAGCGGGCACATACTAGTCATTTCGTTAAGTGTAGAAACTGAAATATGTGTGTGTTGTGAACGTATAGGCCCTAGTTAGCACTGGTGCATGAATGTGCATCCCCTTGTTGGGCTTGGTAGTGGGTGGTGCGGCCGGGGACTGAATTTTTTCTCTCTCTAATATGGATTGAAATACTTCAATTCCTTCTATTTCTCTCCCATGTGGAGAGCAATAAACTGTGCATAATGTTTCATTCACACGTTTTTTTGTAGTTCATCGCACTGATAGTCTCTCTGATAGTTCTTTTAAGAGAACTTCTCCATTTCTTATTGCAAAAACATTTCAGTCAATTTTTGGAGATGGTCATTCACTTAAAAAAATGCAGTCTGGGAATTTGCTGGTGGAGGTTTCTTCAGCGAGTCACTCAGAATTTCTCTCAAATTGCAAAGAATTAGGCTCTTTTTCTGTTTCTGTTCAGGCCCATCAAACTCTAAATACAAGCCGTGGTGTAATATCAGAACCAGAACTTTTAACTCTCTATGAAAGACAAGCTGTTGCATAATTTAAAAGATCAAAATGTTATAGATGTACACCGTATCACTATCCATCAGAATGAGAAAGTGCTTCCTACAAAGCACATTATTATGACTTTCAATAGCCCTACTCTATCATCTAGAATTAAAGCTGCATATCTGAGTTGCCCTGTCCGGCCTTATATTCCTAACCCTCTCCGTTGCTTTAAATGCCAGCGCTATGGACACATCAAAACTACCTGTTGTGGATCTGTTACATGTGCAAGATGTTCAGAAATCGGCCATGAGAGTAACTCATGTGAAAAATCCGAACGCTGTATAAACTGCAAGGGTAACCATCCAGCATACTCTCGCTCTTGTTCAAATTGGATCTGTGAGAAAGAAATTCTTGCAGTCAAAATCAGTCACAAACTTTCTTATCATGAAGCTCGAAAACTTGTTGAATCTAGAACACCATCTGTAGGAGTGTCTTATTCTAATATACTCAAGCGGCAATCAAAATCCATAAGACATATAAGCATTCAAACTGAATTCTCTTTACCACCAAATGATTCATCTGTTATGCTAACCAGCACTATGAAGAAAAAAACCTGTAGTATGTGTTGTTCAGCTAGAATAAGACCCCTGCCTGCACTGCAACTTTTACCACTATCATCAGATACTAGATGGAATTCTTTATCAGATGCTTTAGACATTTACCTTAAAAATTGGCCCACTTTACTTAAAATTTGTGAAGAAATTATGAATGTTATTAATAAAAACATCAAAAACTCATGTCTAATCTAAATCTAAAAAGAAATGTTGAAGATATGTTTGAACTGTTAAAACCTATTGCAACTGCCTTGGATAATATCCAAAGTAATAATTGTTCCATTGCTGATGCAGTTTATATTTGGAAAGATCTTCAAAAAATATTAAAAAAGAAAAATGTAAATAAAGAAGTCTCACAGCTTTTTGAATCCAGGTATAAAATGGCTCTAACACCCACCCACTTTTTGGCATATATGCTTGATCCATGGTACAATCAAAGTGAACTATCTGAGCAAGAAAAAAAAAGATGCATTAAATTTTGCAAAACAAAAATATCCATCTAACTCTATGCTTGCACTGATTGTAAAATTTAACGCCAAATCTTCACCTTTTGAAGAATTTTTTTTTTTAGTATAGTAGGAGAAGTCACCCCATATGAATGGTGGAAGAGTCAGCAAATTCAAGTAAATAAATTTAACAGCAAAGTCTTTACTGAAATTGAACAACATATAACAGCAAAACCATCCTTGGCAAGTGTTGAAAGAATATTTTCAACATTTGGATTAGTTGCAGTCAAAAATACGAAATAAGTTAGGATTGGGAAAGGCTTCAAAACATGTCTTTTTATTTAAAGCTTTTAATTGAAATTAAATGCATGGAGTTGCTTTTATAAAGAAATTGTTTTCATAAATATGTTTAACCAAGAAAAATAAAGTTAGTATTTTTAAAATTATAAATGATTTTTTTAAGTCTGTCTCAATTTCTATAAGTGTTACGCTCACAGGTAAATAAATACATATGTATTTTTCCTTTTAATTAGAAAAAAATGATTTTTTGATTTTTAAAGTAAATATGTATATATATTAAGAGACCTGTTATATATCATTTGTTGATATTGATATTATTGATACTGTTAATAATTTTTTGGTTATGAACACAAATTATGCTTATGAAAATACTTTCTATTTTAGCTTACTTTTTGTTGGTTTAGTAAAATGTTTTTTTTTTCTTTGCCCCTCATTATGTTTTGTATCAATACTCATACTTTCTTTAATTATTTTCCAAAAGTTTTATATAAGTATAGTAAATAAAATAATAGCTAAGTTTTTCAAACAATAAAACTTTCCCTATAGAAATCTATACTTATGAGGTAATTTAATAATAAATTTTTGTATTTATTAATTAATTATTAACAAAATTAAGTAGTAATCTGAATGTTTAACATTTATTAACTATTAATTATAAAAAATCATCATGACTTACTAAAATCTATACTATTTTTCTTAAAAATGCTATTTATATAATAATTTTTAAAAACCCGGTTTAAACTAAAAAAACCTGTTTTTTAGTTTAAAAAAGGTTGTTTTTTTTGGGGGGGTTTTCTAAAAAACAAGTTTTTTTCCAACCCTGGTCCTAAAGGCCATGGACATCTTTATATATTTTCAAAATATTGTTCACAGTAGATTTTCCGATCAACAACTTTGCCGCAATCTCACTAGAAGATTTGCCCTTTAACGACAAACAAATCACTCCTTTACAAACAATAATTATTGAACTTTTCATTTTTTAAACTTCAACTACGTTATTCACATTGATTAATTAACAAACACTGCCAAAGAAACACTTTACCGATAGCAAAAACTAAAGAATGACGTATAACTGGAAACTTTTGTACATGCGAATTTCGAATCCCCCACTTTGCATCAAGTGTTTTCAGTATTCAATCAAAATGATCACGTGGTCAGAGATCATTTGCATATTTCTAACTTTTGGAGCAATCACGCTTCTTCTTCGCTGAAATGTTCCGGCAAACAAATCAAAGAAATTAACTGGACAGAGACTTTTGACCGCCACTGTATCGAACACAACACGATTAAGTTAACACCAGTTATCATTGATCCAAGGATATCATATTAACTCTCAGAAGTTAAAATTTTAAATTTGGTTATCATATATTATTATTATTATTTTTTTTTTTGTAAATGTTAACGAAATTTCTCTTAAAACAGCAACTAAATTACTCCATTTTTGTGGATAAAAAGGAGAAATAAAATGAATAAATATATTTTTCATGCCATTTTCTCATTAAAACTGAAAAAAAGGAATTTATTTTCAATTTGAAAAAATAGTGAAAACAAAATCTTCATTACAGTAAAATTTCCAAAAAATAAAATTATATTTCCACATATTCAAACTTTATGAATCAAGTTATTCTGCAGAACAAAAATCGTCTGTTATCATGTCAACATATTGCCATTTAGAAATCAATATTTGTTTCAGCTATCGATTAAACCAAAGAGGCAAATTTAACCTCCTTGCATTTTGGTGTACAAATTATTGTTCCATATTCACAAGAATTGAATTTAAAGAAAAAGGATTATACTATTTCTAATTAATTATTTTTGAAGGTTGGTTGTTGAAACTTTTACAAAGTCGTTAAAAGTAAAATCGTTTATCAGGTAAAATTGACATTTGATTTTACCCAATTCGTCAATTTCCACGACTTTATTTGGCTCTCCTTTTTCTATTGGTTGCAGTTTCATTTTCGAGATTATTTAACACAAAATTTAACTGTTTTAAAACTGAGTTATGTCGAGGCCCTTATAACAAAGAAATACCGTACTGTCTCCTATGAAATGTGTGAGAGTTAGTTACTTATTTACATTTTTAGGTATCAGGAGTAAAATATTTTGCTTTATTAATGCATTTATTCTTCTTTCAAGGTTAGGTGAGTGAAGTCACGGGTAACAGCTAGTTCTTGTATAAAATTCAGATTTTGCATAGATTTCAATCAAGCAAAAATCATTTATCCATCATCAAATTACTATACATTTGTGTAAAGGAGATCAGGTTTGCAACGATACAGTATCATACAATATACCCAATATATGGTTTAATGTCCTGAATATTAGAAGATAAAGTGCACGAACCCCCTCCCCCTCTTTTTGTATAGTTTACAAAGTTGCTTACATTATCATTCAGAGTTTCCATAGAAACCAACTCAAGCAACACCCAAGAAATAATGGACTTTTCCACCTCAAGACGAAGCTAGAGTTCAGATGTGTAAGACGGCAGTCAGAAAGGATATTTGCTCCCTGAAGATTGTTACAGTAGCCAGCCGAAAGTATTTGGACAGTTTTTAAACATCTTTTAACATCTATTTGTGTCTTTTAAATGTCATCTGTTAAGTAACAGTGGGATTTATCAAATCTCATATTGATATTTTATGGGGTTTTTTTTTTTCATTCTTACTTTGTCAAAAATTATGTGCCTAAATTAAAAAGTAGCTTTATACCTAGAAAAATTAAGTCTGTTTAAAGCAATATAACTATCCTCAAGTGTTTTATAAGATTTTTTTATGGCATTTTTAATGTACCCTCTGCAAATTATTTTTATAAAATTTTTCTTAAACTTTTGAAATGATTGTGTAATTATAATATAGAGATACTTATTTTTCCATTTAATATTGCAGGAACTGATGTCTCATCTCCTCGTGCTCTTGCTTTACCATCCCATAATTGGATTTCAGTTTTAGAAACAGATGCTACATCAAAAGATAGTACTTTGATCATGGTGGATCCTCTTTGTACTCTAAGCAATAGTAAAATGTGGAGTGTCGTTTCTGAAGAGGGAGATTCTTTCTCTGCTTCTTTAGTACTTGCAAACATTAAAAAGAATATAAATAAATTTTATATTCTGCAGTTGTTGGAATTCCAGAATGAAAAAAAATATCTTATTTACTCTAGATCTGGACGAGTTGGGTATGACGGATCTGAAAAACTAAGTGATTATTTCTCAAACTTGAAAGATGCTAAAAAGTTCTTTCAAGACAGGTAAATATATTTCATTTCTTCTTCTGATACATATGCATTCACGCATTATAAGATTATGTAGTTTATAAATATATGTACATATTGTGATCAAAATCATAAACACATCCAAAAATAAAATAAACATCTGATTTAATATACTATTTTTCATATCTAGTACAGCCTGAATTCCTCTAGGAATTGCATTGTAGTAATCTTCGATGATGGCTAACCATTCCTCATGAAGATACTGCGAAAGTTTCCATACAGATATTAGTGGAGGATATTGTCTTTGGACTCCAATTTCCAAAACAGTGAATCAATGATATAAAAGTGAGTGATATAAATGTCAGGGAATTATGAGAGCCAAGTGAAATGTCTCACTTCATTGTCATGGTTATCAAGCCAAGACTTCACAGTCTAAATTGTCACATTATCCTGAAAGACACCCATTCCTTTCAGGAAATACTATTATTTGGACTATTGGATTAACATGGTTGGCTAAAAATTTTACATAGTCCTTCTTTATCAATGCCCACAATCAGTTTCAACACTTGATAATCTCTTTTAGTGAGCTTAGGCTTTTGGCCATTTTTGTAGTTTGTTAAAGATAATCCTTTCTACAAGATATGAAATGACTTTAGAGACTGTAACTCAAGAAATATTTCAACAATGTTAAAGCAGAATTTGAAAAAATGTAAATATATTTAATTTCTTTTTCTGATTCATATGCATTCACACATTATTAGATAGTGTAGTTCATAACTATATATACATATCATATATTATAATACAAGCAAATCTTGTGCTGAAAATTTTATCTTAAAAATGGCTCTAAAGATTTTGATGAATTTTTTTTATAGTATTTTTCATATTTAAAAGATGCTAAAAAGTTGTTTCAAGATAGGTAAATATATTTCATTTCTTCTTCTGATACATATGCATTCACACATTATTAGATAGTGTAGTTTATAAATATATGTACATATGGTGATCAAAATAATAAACACATCCAAAAATAAAATAAACATCTGATTTAATATGATGTAAGGCTACTTTTCATATCTAGTACAGCCTGAATTTCTCTAGGAATTGCATTGTACTAATCTTCGATTATGCCTAATGATATGTTATACCATTCCTCATAAAGATACTGCAAAAGTTTCCATATAGATATTAGTGGAGGATATTGGCTTTCAACTCCAATTTCCAAAACAGTGAATCAATGATTTAAAAGTGAGTATTATAAATGTCAGGGAATTATGAAAGCCAAGTGAAATGTCTGACTTCATTGCCATGGTTATTAAGCCAAGACATAGCAGTCTAAATTGTCACATTATCCTGAAAGACACCCATTCTCTTCAGGAAGCACCATTATTTGGACTATTGGATTAACATGGTTGGCTAAAAATTTGACATAGTCCTTCTTTATTACGCATTTCTTTAACAACACGCTGAAAACCTGACCTTCTTGGAATTTTATAATATTGGTTTAAGGAAAAAGAAATTTCATTTTTTTTTCATGTTTTTCAAAGAGAATTTATTCATATAAATTTCAAACACTAATCAGTGATATATGCAGGCATGAAATTCTTACTTTCTGCTCTTTTGTCATTTTCCGCTTTTTTGAAAAACGCGAAGCTCGCCTAAAGATTGTGGGAAAAAACGTGAATTTCACCGAAGGATCGCGGAAAAAACGCATATTTCGTCAAAGAATCGTGTAAAAAATGTGATTCGCCAAGAGATTGCGAAAAAAACACAAAATGCACATAAAGATTGCAAATTTCGTCTAAGAATTGCAGAAAAAATGTAAATTTTGCCAAAAAATATTGTGTGAAAAATGCAAAATATCGCGAAAAAAACATGAATTTCATCAAAAAACCCACGCATTTCGTCAAAAGATCATGGAAAACCATGCATTTTGTCAAAAGATCATGAAAAACCATGCATTTTGTCAAAAGATCGTGAAAAAAGCACGCATTTCGTCAAAAGATCGTGAAAAAATGCACATTTCGTCAAAAGATCGCAGAAAAATGCACATTTTGTCAAAAGATTGCAAAAAAATGTGCATTTCATCAAAAGATCGGGAAAAAAATGAGCATTTTGTCAAAAGATCGCAAAAAACCATGCATTTCATCAAAAGATTGCGATAAAAACACGCATTTCGTCAAAAGATCACGATAAAATTGCGAATTTCGTCAAAATCATCGCTGAAAAAATGCGTATTTCTTCAAAGGATCGCTGAAAAAAAGTGAAATTTGCCAAAAGATCGCTAAAAAATGCAAAATTGGACAAAAGATCACAGAAAAAATGCGAATTTCTCAAAGGATTGCTGAAAAAACTCAAATTTTCTCAAAGGATTGCTGGAAAAAAAGCGAATTTCTTCAAAATTTACTGCATTGGATTAAAAGATTGGAAGCAGATTTCTTTTAGTGATATAGAAAATTCACCACAAAATGCCAAAACAAATTAAATTTAAAAAAATTATGCAAAAAATCCAAAAACTGGGTTCAAGCTGACTGGTAAAAATTGTCCTGGAATCTGGAATAACCGTGCTCTGATTAGTTGGTGCCACTGATAATGTCCTTAGAAAATTTATTTAATACCTTAAAAACTTATTTTTTATTAAAAAAAGAGTGGGGACTCTGGTTTATCATTTATTTAAGGTGGTTGCAATTATCAGGTAATCAAAAAAGCTCTGCCGTTTTTAGATGAAAGGAAACAAACAGCAAAATGTATTGGAAAGAATACACTTTATTCATCAAAATAACCACCTTCACATGCAATAACCTTTTCCCAATGGGAAACAAGATTATAAATTCCATTTTTATAAAAGTGACGATCTTTAGAGTTGAAAAAGTTCTTTAACTCCATTGCCATAGCCTCTTGACTTCTGAACTGTCGATTGCACATATTATTATCAAGGCTTAAAAATAAGTGATAGTCAGAAGGGCTAATGTCAGGGGAATAAGGAGAGTGCAAAAACGGTTCCCATCCAAGGGTCTGAATTGTGTCAGGGGTCACCCGTGCAACATGCGGGCTGGCATTAGGAAAATAACGCCTTTACGGTTCACCAAAGCTGGCTTTTTTAAAAAAGTGTTTGGTGAACTCAACGGAGTTGGCCATTATAGACATTTGCAGTAATCGTCTGACCAGATGATAACAGTTCATAGTGAACAATTCCATTTGCTGTCCACCATACACACAATAACACCTTCTGCTGATGGATCTTGGATTAGGTGGTCTGTGGCAGAGCATCAGTAGCTGACAACCAATGATGTGATCTTTTGGGATTGCTGTACAACAGCCACTTCTCATCACAGGTTAATACATGGGCAAGAACTGGTTCGGTTTGACGGTGATGCAGGAGCCTCAAACAAATGTTCAGGCACTCAAGCTTCTGAGTAGGTGTCAATTGATGAGGTATCCATTTGCTTAGCTTGTACACTTTCTCTAGACAATGCTAAAGTAAACGGATAGTTTCATCACTGACCGCAAACCTTTTTGATAACATCTGGCAGGTTTGAGTGGAATCTTCTTCTAATGCAGCCTGTAATTCCTCATCATTAATGACATATGGCTGGCCTGCTCGTGAGGAATCTTTCAGCGACTCAATGCCAGCTGCAAATTTTCTAAACCACCTTTGGTGGTGCGAATGCTGACACAACCTTCTCCGAAAGCTTGGTATATTTTCTGGGCTGTGTACACAGTATTTGTTCCAAGTTTAAACTCATACAACATAAAGCACGGATTATACAGTTTGGAGTACTCCTGTTACGAGATAACCTTTCCAATTTTCTTTATGTATGATGACTCTGCATTACATCTTGATTAACATATTTCGGGGATTGTAGCGCCATCTATTATCCATTGCATGTAACATTCCTTCACGTTTGTTATTTCATGAAAACGACAGAACTTTTTTTTGTTACCTGATATTAGCATATACTTGATTTGCTGTTTAAAGAAAAGTGTCTTACTATTTTCAAAATTTCAATTAAAAAAATGTTAAAGCCAATGAAAGGCTTTTGTGCTGTATCTTAGTAAAATAGACTTTATATTAGAGTCAGTAAATAATTTCTTTTTAATTTACTCAAAGCTAAATTGATGTAATATATATATATATATATATATATATACATATATATATTAATGCTAATTTTAATATTTGTTGCACTTTAAATTCATAACTATTATTGCTGAAATGTCGTTCACACAGTTTTCTGCTTTTTTTTATCGATGACCTTTTGCCACTTTTCCAGTAAAACCATAATTCCGTCACTGTAGAACTTCTGAGATTTTTGGGCGAAAAACTGTACCACATGACTTTCACAAGCCTTTTCTGAAGCCAGCTTTACACCATTAAGAGAGTTCTGCAGAAATTGAAACAAATGGTAGTCAGATGGGCAAGGTCCGGGCTATAGGGTAGATGCATCAAAACTTCCTAGCCAAGCTCTCTCTTAATTTTTGCTAAGTAACTAAAGATATGTGTGGTCTCGCGTTGTTTTGATGGAAGACAATGCCTTTCCTATTGATCAATTCTGGCCAGTTTTTTTTAATCGCCTGCTTCAATCACATTAGTTGTTGACAATAAAGAGTGGAATTAATGGTTTAGCCAGGTTCGAGCAGCTCATGATGAACAATGCCTTTCTAATCCCACCAAGCACTCAGCGTCACCTTCCTTGGCGTCAATCCGGGCTTTGCCACAGTTTGTGAAGCTTCACCGGGCTTCGACTACGATTTTTATCACACATTATTGTCGTACGTGATCCACTTTTCATTTCCTGCAATCATTCGTTTTAAAAATGGCTCGATTTCGTTTGGTTTCAGCAACGATTCATAAATGGAAACTCGGTATATTAAGTTTTTTGCTGTCAATTCATGTGGAACCCAAGTATCTGGCTTCTTTTGGTATCCAATCTTATGTAAATGGTTCAAAACTATTTTTTGATTGATATTTAGTTCCATAGCGATGTCGCGAGATGAAATATGTCAGTCTATCTCGATTTTGTTAAGAATTTCATCGACTTTTTCAACTATTGGCCGGCAAGGACGAGGTTCATCTTTAACATAGAAATTTCCGGAACAGAAAAGAGCAAATCAATTTTGACACTGGCGTTGACTTAAGCACTCATCACCATAAACACAACACAATTTTTGATGAACCTGTACTGCATTTTTTTCCTTTACGGAAATAGAAAAGCAAAATATGAAGAAAATGACCTTTAATCTCCATTTTCAAAGTGCAATAACTTTTGACTGAGTAAACAGATAATGCTACCTTTATATCTAGAATGTTCTATGGACAGTTATCTTACAAATGGTCTATAGTATGGCTTCATTGAATAAGCGTTACTAGAGATATGCGATTTAAAGCCATCTATTGGAAAAAAATGAAATTACTTTTTCCTCAACCCAATATTAAGCACAGTTGATAGGATCATAGGCAAATGAATAATACCCAATGATAAGTTTCACTGTCTTTTTTTTCTGAGATAATTAGTTTGAAAGATGGACAAAAAAAGGTAAATTTTTGCATTTAGTGCACTAGAAATTTAGGCATATTTTGTCTTCCAATTGTCACAAAACCTTACTTTTTGTGTCGTTAGAAAGTATTTGATTTGGGCTTTTATATGATATATTACATGCATATATTTTTTGAATTTTTAATTTAAAGATCAAACATGTGGAATTTTCATAGCTCAGAAACTGACATTATAATTTTTTTGTAAGAAAAAAATGTTTTTCTTATACTTATTTTGTAAAATATCTGAACATATCATTTTGTAATCATCAAGGCATGTTGAGTTATAAGTAAAAATACAAACTGCTTGTGCTAATTTCTACACCAAAATCTCTTATTTAGGTCACTTACCTACATACCATAGATTTATCTATATAATTTATGAACATATAAACGTACACATTTTACTTGACAATCTTTGTCATTTTGAAGTTATCTCTTTTTTTTTTTTTTTTTTTTTTTTTTTTAAGGTGGGGTGGGACTTTTGTGGTTGCTATATTTTAAGTAGAAAAAGTAATTTTATTTATAATCAAAGCAAAAAACAGTACTTACACAACATTTTATTGTGTTTTAATAGAATTAATTTTCTTATGTTACAACTATTGTTGAATTGACATACCACCCTTCCAGGAGATGCAATTTTAGGTTTGTTCATAATTATATAAACTTGTATCGCATATAGTCATCGTCTGGGCTGTCCATCTACATATAAGTTCAAATATTACTTAACTGAATGGTTTGAAATTTATTATATGTAATTGTTGCAGAAATTTGTCATTTCAAATTTTATGAAAATCTAATCAAAACTTAAAAAGATATTACTAAAAACATTTATTAAGTAATTTGAATTTTTTGAAACTCGGTACTTCCTTGTTATAGCAGCTTCCGAGGATTAATTAATCCTCGGCGATTAATCAAGCGACAGAGATGTATCACCAAGTTATCTGACATGTATGATGTTATAGTCATATATGATGTATATGACCATGTTATAGTCACATTCTTTATTCTATTAAATCCTATCATACGTAATTAATTCAGTGATATCCCATGATAGGTAATGATTCTAGGTTGCCATGGTGATTGTCATATTTAAGATGGAGTCATATTATTTCCATATTAATGAATTTAAAAATCGAATTTGTATATTAAAATTGTTTAATTATAGCAATCCTATATTCTACCGACAGTTTTTTGGATAGATGCTTCCGAGAAATAGATATTAAATGAAAAAAGAATCTAAATATGGATTTCAAGTTTTGTAAATTTCATAGTTAAGCTTAAGTTTCCCATTGGAATTTTCAGTAAATGTCAACAAATGATAAAAAGTTGCCAACTTAAAATGTACTTATTTTCTTATGGAAATTAATCATATCACAATAATAAACTATATAATCATTTCATTGAAACTAGTTATAGTACAAACGCACCTCATTTGTCACATTTGACATACAATTTTCAATTTGTTTAAACTCTAAAAAGGAAAGATTATGGAGTTTCACAACTTATCAAAGCAATCCTATGATTTTCCTACATACACCAATGAGAACATTCAGAATTCAAATATTGAAGTAAACCTGCAATAAAATGCAGATTTTTAATGTTATAAATTCAATGTTGTTATTCTGTGTCTAATCAACACACAGTTTGTAACATTTCAACCTGGTTTCTTCATATTTCAATAAAATTTGGGATACTCAAATAGTATTATGGTATAATTAAAAAATAATAGAAATGTACTCACTAAATGTAAGTACTTACTAAATGTCATTTTTGAATCTTGTGATAATTTGGATAATATACTGCCTATGATAAGAAATAGGTATTTAGTTTATCAAACTAATATATATAAATGTAAGATGCGTATGATGAGCTTCCATTTTAAGCAGCATACATTAATTACTAAATTGCAGAAGTTGTTTTATTTCATGAGCTACCATGAACAAAATTATAGAGCCAATGACTTAAGGATGGTATACTCCAAACAATCACATATTCAATGACATTGGAGAGGAAAAATATACTCATTTGTAGTTTTACCAGATGTAGTTATCATAGATTATTTAACTAAAAATAGGAGCATACACTCAATTAAATGAGCAACCATAATTAGTTACACTGCGGACATGCCAGCATAGAATCGAGTGAATAAGAAACAATAAAGACAATTGTAAAAAATTCCTGGATGTTTTCCCAAAGAAAGAATCAATCAGTTTGAGTCCAGCTTCTTTATCCTAACATAATCATTGCTCAAATTGGAGCATTCTCAAATTAGTGAGCATGGCATTTAACCAAAATGCATCTTTACGGTGAAATTCTAAAAAATCAGTATTCATTCTTTTGATGCCGTGGCTATTTTTAAGATGATATCATTGAAAAAGGTTGTCTTCCAAAGTCATGCAAAATAGTTTTAAACACCTTTCCAGAAAGCTACAAATGCATACTATAAATGGATTTCATCCAATCAGTCTTGAATTTTGAAGTAACAGCAGAATAATCAAAACTGAGCTATTAGGCTTTAGAAAAAAGTGGGAAGAAAAATTCCTGATTGCTTCTAGAATCATGTCAAAAAAGAATGAAAGATGTTCTATTGAAATATATGAAGAGAGAATTTTAGTGATGCATTGCCAAAATGAAAAGATATTGATAATTGATATGTAGGAAATAAATTAGATTTTTAAAAGGAGAAATGATGGTATATGTTTGACCAGTTGGAGTTACAGGGCTCACTTTAAGCACCTGGCAATAAAATCTACAAAAAAAATATCTGAGCTTTCAGGATAAGTAAATGAAGGTGATGCACTATCTGGATGGAGAAATACAAGTTTTACTTCATTTATGTCTTATTGTTTTTCTAAAACATAGCCCAATCGCCATTTGTTATTGTAAACTTTATTTACTTAAACACACAATTCACTCAAATTAAACTTTTCTTTTTAGTATTGTTACAGGATGTTCAACTGATGCTTCTGTAAATGAGAAGATTAGCAGAAGAGAAGAAGCACTGATATTTTTGTTTCACTTGAAGATATGAAAGCTTGCATATTTGAATGCATGGAATAGCTCTAGTTTTGTTAAAGTGTTCTTCCAAAAATTCTTTTATAGCTGTATATTCTGACATCATGAAAAATATAAAGTCAATACTTAAAGTTGTTTTGCCCATACATAGAGCTGTTTTGCAGTCATTATTTGATCTTAATTTTTTTTTAAGTCGCTATAAGTGCACACTATTTTTTAGTGCTGGAAGGCTCTGAAAATTCATAAAATTCATTGTATCCTAACTCGACAAGTTTTTCTCATAGAAGAATGGAATTTTTCTGTTGTACTTCCGAGAAAATATTTTTTTTAATGTAGCTTCTAAAACCCAGGGATTATATAAAATTTTTAAAAGTGTAACTTTTGAAAATTAATGGCAGAAATATTTCATCCACTTAATCTTAATTCAACACTTTTGCTACATTGATACATTTCTCCAACAGATAGAAAAATAAATTAAAGAATGTTTCAATCTGTTTGGGACAACCTGTATATGCAAATCACCTAAATTTATGAATTTGGTATTGAAATTAGGACAAGCAGTTTGCATATAAATCAACTGAATTTGCTGTTATTAGGACAAGCAGTTTGCATTTTAATTTATGACCCAGCATCCCATGATGGTCCCAAAAATAATACGTTCAGATATTATAGAAAATAAGTATAAGCGTAACATATATATTTAACATAAGGTAAAGCTAGGAGAGTCTGCACACAATTCAACAGAATAATAAAAAAATATATAAATATTATTTTTTTGCTAAACTATCCATGAATAATTTTGACTTCATGTGTTTTTTATACATTACTATTACTATTTTGTTATGCTGTAATTTAATAGAACAACTTTAATAAAACCATGAAAGCTATTTTGTGCAATATGTCAGTGTGTTTGCACACATGGGTAGGAAAGATGGTTATTAATAATAACTACAATTTGTTAACAAAAATAGTTACACTTATGAAATTGTTGTAAGGTTTTTGTGAATAACTATTGTATTAAGATTAAATATTTGAATGTAATGATTAAAGAATCAGAAAAAGGAAAATTTTTTAAGAACAATTAAAGAATTTTAGTTAAAGAAAAAAATTACAGAATCAGAAAAAGCAAGCCGAGACAAGATTACAAAATAATAATATATAATTAATATTACAGTATAGGATCCGTTATCCAGAATGCTTGGGACCTGGGGCATTCTGGATAAGGGGTTTTTCCGTAATTCAGAACACTTTTTTATAAGTATAAAAAATATACGAAATAATTTCATAAAATGGTGATAAATATGATTAATATATGCAAATACATTACTTATAAATTTGTTCATTTAATACATTATTTGCACAAAATAAAAAAAAAATTCTATATTACAAAAAATAAATAAAATTTTATTTTGGGAGCTGGGAGCAGAATCTTTGATTTGGAGATAGCAACGGCATCAATTGCCGTCATTTATCCAGCTTGTTTAAAATTTATACAAGTACCCTAGATTGAGGCTAAAGATCATCTGCTGGAGTGAATTGCGGCTGTGCATACTGGAGTGTGACGTCATGTGTATAAAATTTACTGGAAGTATATTCTAAAAAAGAATTTTAGTTTTTTATTCAGAGAAAATCCCTCTGACTATGAAAAATTTTTCAAATCTAAATTTACAAATTATCAAGTAACTATTATTTTATGTATAAAAAGGAAATGTTAAAATCAATGCGTAATCTGGCAACTTTCCATAACCTGTTATTATTGATGCTGATCGCAATGGCGGATTCGCCAATTCTTAGCATTAAAATAATTTTTCTAGGCTCAATTTTACAAAACAAAAAAGAAATGTTAGTCAGTTTTCTGCTCACCATATTTCTCTGGAATAACACCATGGCATTAAACTATGTTTAACTTTTTTTTAATGAAACTTGTAACAAAATAAAATTTGTACACAGGCATGTTTTATTTCTAACGTAATTGTTTTTAATTTTTTCTTATCGTAATGTTTTTTGTATCAGAATTTTTTTATATTTATTTATTGAATTTATAAATTAATGAATGAAGGCAATATCATTTTCAGGGGTGATTCTGAGTAAAAAAAAAATTCTGAAATTCACAGCAAATTTTCTGAAAAGTTACAACAGAGGGGAGGGGGGGGGGGTCCCCTCCTGCCACTTTTTTTTTTCTCCCTTTGACTAAATTTGCGTTTTTTCGCGATCTTTTGACAAAATTTGTGCGTTTTTGCGATCTTTTGATGAAATTTGCATTTTTTCGCGATCTTTTGATGAAATTTGTAGTTTTTTTCGAGATCTATTGATAAAATTTGCGCTTTTTCACTATTTTTTGACGAAATTTGCCGTTTTTCGCGATCTGTTGACAAAATTTGCCGTTTTCTTGCGATCTTTTGATGAAATTTGCCGCATTTTCGCGATCTTTTGACGAAATTTGCAGTTTTTTTTTTTTCGAGATCTGTTGATAAAATTTGCGTTTTTTCGCTATTTTTTGACGAAATTCGCCGTTTTTCCGCAATCTTGTGACGAAATTTGCCGTTTTTTTCGCGATCTTTTGACGAAATTTGCCTTTTTTTCGCGATCTTTTGACAAAATTTATCGTTTTTTGCAATGTTTTTGACGAAATTTTTCGTTTTAACGCGATTCTCTAACGAAAGTCGCGTTTTTCCCGCAAACTGTTGACAAAATTTGTCATTTTTTCGCGATCTTTTGGCGAAATTTGCGTTTTTCGCAATGTTTTTGATGAAAATTGCCATTTTTTCGTGATTCTCTGACGAAAGGTTACGTTTTTCCCCGCGATCTGTTGACAAAATTTGTCGGTTTTTTGCGATTGTTTGACGAAATTTGCTGCTTTTCGCAATGTTTTATGACGAAATTTGCCGTTTTTTCGAGATTCTCTGACGAATTCCCGTGATCCTTTGACAAAATTGGCGACTTTTCTTTGAACGAATGACGAGATTGATTGTTTTCGGCGATCATTTGCCGAAATACAGATACATTTTATGTCCGAATTTTCGGATTTATGACCGATATAATTTTTTTTTCCTGGAAAATTCGGACCACAATCACCCCTGATGTTTTTGTTACTTTTTCTTTTACTGACACTTAAAAAAAAAAAAAAAAACTTAATTTTTTTTTTTTTTAATGAAATTTTTTTTTCTTCTTCTACTGTTTTGCATTCCGGTTTTCGGAGCGTTCCGGATACTGGGACGCCAGATAACGGATCCTATACTGTACTTGATAACACATTTAACTTAAAATTAGTCCATTTTCATTTCTACAGTTTCAAAGTTTTCTTGTTTTCTGACTGAAGTTGTTGTTATCCACAATCGATGCATTTATTATTGTAAATGGTGTAGCTTTGATGCCACACGTAATACATTGAATCCAGTCACTGGTCGAAGTTGTTGGAAAAACTAGATAGTTTTCCTAGCTAATTCTTATCAGTTCTTATCACTCATTCAAATCATATCTTAATTGACCTATTCATCCATTCATGCCTTATTATATTTATTCTGTTTATTTAATATTTAACTTTATTCAGTTATATCCAGTAATAAGTTCAGTCACACTTAAGTAATTAAATCCTTCTGTTCAATAACTTTAGTTTACAGTATGAAAGTATATTTTTATTTAAAGTATTTCATATGGTTTTTAAATCAAAAATATCTTTATTGTTACTTACCATTTGGCCATATTATTCTAACTCTCCAGGCTTTTTCTATTTACTTTCATTTCGTTTTACATGTATCATGTTTTTGCTTCCTCCGTACATCGCTCAAGCATGTTCACATTGATCGTATCTCCTCATTCCTCGCGGTTTTCGGCAGATCGATTACGTCACAAAACAAATGATTATGGCAGCTGATGGCAGGTGTCTCTGATAACCTGTCTTCACCTGCATTTCTACCTGTGACTATGATCGATCGTCACGTAATCTTCAAGAGGCCGGAAGTGACTTGTTTGCTGCAGGATGAGGAGATTACGTCATCGGCACGGACACGAGTCAGTAGGGTATTTAAGGGAGAGGCAGTCGTGTGTTATTGATTCTAGCTGGCTGGAACATGCCTCTGTTGTTTTTAGATGTGTGTCGTTTGGTGATGTTTGTCGGTATTGTTTTAATTGAGGAAGTCTTTTAACTTGTGCTGTGTGATATAATTTAAAGAATAGAAAGGAAGTTGGTCTTGTTTTTGGTGAATTGAAATCTGCAAAGGGAGAAATGTTTATTTCGGATCTTTCATCTTCGGAAATGGAACGTTTGGATTTCATCATGTTTTAAAGAAACCTTTTGGAGAAATAGTTAATTAATAAAACGGCAGCTTCTCTTGTGTTATTTCGTGCAGCTAATTTAATATATATTTTGTTTTAGTTTTTCATTGGATAGAATGCTTTTTATTTAAAGTGAGTAATGCTTTTCTCTTTATCCTGATGTCGTGGTTTTTAAACTTTTATAATATTGGCTTTCATTTCATCAGAAGGCTACCGGTATTTTAACAGTTCATTACTTGATTCCATTTGAAGTATGTTGACACCGTTTTGTCTGTTATTCTTGCAACAGTAATTTCGGAAGCCGAAATTACTTATGACCGTTTCGCTATTGAAACACTAAATTCGGTGATTCGATTTAGGTTTCAGTGAATAGTACTTTATATCGGTAGATCGTTTGCCATTGGGACTATTACTAAATGTAAAGATAGTACCCTGGAGTGGCATGTTTTGTCCGGCGGTTCAGCGTACGACTGTTTCGGGATCGAGCAGGTACGGCTGGCCGTTACTGACAAGTTGATGAATGGAGGTTGTATTTGGAAGGATGAAAGCATTGGATCGGGAAGTGAGGACAGATATTGTTTCATGTTTAATTAAAGTTTGGTTTTATATTAATGGAATTTATTTAATGTTAATATATTTTTACATAATTAAGTTTATTTAGAAGATCGTTAAAGTAAATTAAATGTTTCTTTTGAGTTAATTTGTTCAAACATTTAATTAAAAGTAACTTTGTTTTTCTTTTCAAGTTAATTTGGTATTGAACTGAATTTAATTAAAGTAAACCTATTGAAGAACCTTTTCCATATTTTTATGGTTGATGCTCCAGTTTTCACATCTGATCTATGAGATGTAAATTCTATTGTGTGAAGGTCTTAATATATATTGTGTAAGTTTTAAGCCTTCTGTTTTGACAAATGGAAATATAAAGTAATTGTTAATGTGTCATCGTATTGGTTCGAGAACATTGGAGATATGTATTTTATTTTTGAACTTGTTTTTACTTGGTAAACTTGAATAAATCTTGATTAAGTTTAATTCCTTTTGTTTGTTAATATTTCATTCATCAATATCTTAGAAACTTTCAGTTATCTTTATTTGCTTTTGAACATTTTAAACCTTGGTCAATTACAGCATTAACGCACCACTTGTGCCGATGCTCTGTTAATTATATAACTATATTCATTAATTACCTTAGGGTTTATAGTAACAGAAGTTGTCTCCTGATATACTTCCAGACATTCAGTGCACTCATCCTCATTGCTCAGTATTTATTAGCAAATTAATTTTTTGCCAAATTTAGTTTAGATAATTGTGTGTTTTTTAAGAATTATTTCAAAATAGATTCATTCATATGTTTTACATGTAATTTGCAATTTATACAAATTTACCAATAAGCTGTGTAATTTCTCCTAGCATGGAAACTAATGGGAACAATGCACCATCTCTCCAATTTTGGTAGGAGAGATTATGCGGCCTTTTATTTAAACATGGCTGCTTCTAAAATGAACCGATGGTGTTTGCACCATTAGTCTAGGTTAGTAGCTTATGAGAAATGGTTTAAGTTTAAAATATTTTGTAATACTGACATTCTATAAAAATTTTGAGGAATAGTTATGAAAATTCAAGCATTTGTTTTTTGAAAACAAAACAAAATAGCAGTGTGTTATCTTAGGTGCTCAAAACAATAACGTGCACATTCAAGAAGACACTCTACTATTGCTGTTGTACAACTACCTCAAATCACTGTGCGCACATTCTGCTCCTTCCTCCCAACCCTCTTTATGCACAATTTCTCCTGGCTTTACCTTTCATAACATTTTTTTTTTCAAAAAAATTAAACACTCTGTTTTCGAAATGTTAAAGGCCAAAATGTTTGACCTTGAAATTAAAATTTAAAAAATATGTGTCTGTGATACATCATATGAAAGCCCAATTCAAACAACATTAAAAGTAAGACCTTGCGACAATTAGGGAACAAAATATCTAAATTTTTAATGTATGAAATGTACAAATTTATGATTTTCATCCATCTTTGAAGTTATTTATCTCTCAGAAACCAAAAGAGATAGACACCAGACTTATCATTGGGTATTTCTTTCTTTCTGTATGAGCCTAACAACTGAGATTAATATCAAAATAATATTAAAAATCTAAGGAGGTCAAGTAGAAAATGACTTTAGTTTGTGTGTTGATTTGACACAGAATGATTCTAAAACATTGTTTTTTGTTACAATATATGTGTCAAAAATGACATGTTTAGATAGTTGGGTGGTGCTAAGTCAATTGACAAATTTTCTTTGGTTTCATACCAACTATGCTCCATTATGCATCAAGTGGCTTAATGACCATCTCTGTGGATCACCATCACAAATATCTGGGAAAATTTACATGGTGTGACTCACTTTTAAAAAGAAAAAATAAAGCAGAAAAAAAATCTTGCATATTTTTTAAAAAATGTTTGAAAAAAACTAAACATTCAAGTGAAGTTAGATTGTCTAATTTGATTATTATTTTTTTATTAACAATAGTTTAATATTTTTTGTTGGTTTAGTGTACTTTCTTACGTATTTATTTTAATTATCACTGCTAGTGTCTACTGTTTTGATTTACTATTACCACTGTCATCATTCCTTTTATTCATCATTATGTTTGCGTTCAGTACAAAAATCTGCATTATTGGATACTGCAGAAATTATAGATCAACCTCAACAAATGCTATATATATCTATATAGCTATATATAATCCTAGAATATTACCAATACTTTTAACATTAAAATGTATATCACTTTAAAATACAATATAATAACTGATGCATCTATGATATTTTTTCAAACTAGCCAATATTTCTACCAAAATTTTGATGTGCCAATAAAATCTTTGTCAGTTTACTCAATAAATTCCTCTTATAACTTAAAATATATAACTTTAAACAAATTCAATAAGGAAACAGAAAATATGTTTATATCAGTGGATTGAAGATGGACACTTGCATCCTTTCCATTCACTGTTAAATATAACACATTTACCTTTGATTAAAATAATAGATTACATCTTAGATATTCCACGCAGAAGCAATCGCTGTATTAAAATTGCTAAAATGGGCTGTACTTAATAAATTAACAAAAATACACATGTACTCAGGTAGCCAATCAACAATAATAGTATTAATTAAACTAATACTGAATAATCATATAACCTTGCTTGTGTTAGAGCACAACATTGCCTTAGAATGACAAAATTCTAACTAATGTTGTTAGATGTCTGATTTTCAGGGGCTGATGATCCTATTTTCAGGCCGGATGGCGCAAAATTTTAATTTGAAAGATTGACGATTGAACTTAGTTTCAATCCTACTCATAGACTAATGATTAGTATAATTAATATAATTTCAATCCCTCTCTCCGATTAACAATTAAATCAATTCTCAATCTAATTGATTAATCTAATTAAGGATTAAATCTGTCATGTTTTGTTCCGGCTTTTCCCTTTTATTTTCTTTATTTTTTTCTCATGTTGCTTCTAGTTTTATCCCCTGGGTTCTCAGCTAGAGTCTGGTATCTGGTCAGGTAGAATTTTACCTGACCGAACACGTGGATTTGCATGGGAAGGGTTGAATTTAAATATTTTGTGTTTGGTTGTTACTATTTGAGGTCAATCTTGGTTTGACTGATTTTTCAAAAGAAAGTCCTGAATATTTACCAAATGAAACAAACTATATATTTTAATATAATTGAGTGTATATAGGCTCGTTTTTATGCAAAAATGATAGAATTGATATTAGAGGTTTAATTGCAGATTACTTTTCAATAATATATTTTAAATATAGATTAATATTCTTTCACTTCAAGTTTGGGTTGTGTTCAGGTGTAATACTTCGTGTTCAGGTTGACTTTAAGCAGAAATGTCGGGTTTGGGTATGATACAGTGTCGCCAGTGAGCTACTTTTTTTAGAATTGAGATTTGGTTGGTACCACTTTTTTAAAATGGTACAATTCGCCTTGTATTTGGCTTATTTAATCTGTCATTAAATAAGGCGAATTTGTCTTTCTCAAAAAAGTGGTGGTAATTAAGAAAACTGAATAAAAAAAAAAGCAGCCCACTGGCAACAGTGGTACGATATGGGCACAATGGAACAAGTGTGTGAGTAATGAATGATCTTGAAACCACTGGGGTCATCTGATGAATTAAAAAGCCTAGTTCTGATTGAATCTGCTGATTGGTGTGCTTAACTTAATTAAAATTACTTTTAAATTTACCGATGGAATTGTCTGTGATAATTCTGACAGTTTGCAGAAAAAAAGGATGAGGAGTGAGTATTTTCTTACATTTAAACTGTAATAAATATTTTAACCCTTTCAGGGGCAAAGTACTTATGTTTCTAAAATGTTGAAAGAATTGAATCGCACCGGGATTTAATTACAAATTTATTTCTAAATAAGTAAAAGCTTTTCTTCACATATATTATAAAAGTAAAATTTGATGCCAAAATTCTGGTGTTGCGGCGTTTGGGAATTAAAATTAAGTGTGATATATTATATCCCACTGCCCTTCAAGGGGTTTTAAAAAATTATTGTTTAAGCTTTAATTTGGCAACAATTTCATCTAAAAACTTGATGGCGTGAAAGTCAAATTTGTGCCGCGTTCTGCACATATCATATCAAGATATCGTCGCTATCTTGTCAAACTATCAAATGTGAAAAAATGCATTTTTCATTACTTTTAAAAATGTGTCTACTGTCACCACTAAATTTTAATAATATTCTTCACTAGCATTGCCAGTTTGGTCTACTTTTTCATTCAGAAATTCCAAGTGAATACCAGAAATTTGAAATAGAAATATTTACTTTATTTAATGACAGACGTTTCGTGATTACTTAAAGTAAAAACAAAATTCTCAAAATTTCCGGTATGAATTCACCCTCTCTTAATAAAAAAAAATGCAAATCTGGCAACCCTATTCTTTACAAAAAAATTATTTGTAATCTTACAAGGCGAAGAATTCTAATAAAATTTAGTGGTGTCAATCAGCCAATTTTTAAAAGTAATGAAAAATGCATTTTTTTCACGTTCGATAGTTTGACATGGTAGCGACGATATCATGAAGCCGATTGAAATATTTGCAATGTACTAGTTAAGAGAGATCACATGCTAAAATTTCATGCTGTAACTCGAAAACGTGATAGTACAGTTAAAATAACGAATTAGCGCTCCATTTTACTAATATTGTACCAAGATATCAGGAGGCAGATTGAAAAATTTGTATTGTACAAGTCAAGATATATGATATGTTAAAGAATCTTGTTGTAAATCTGTGACATAACAGCTCCATCAACATCACCTATTGGTACAAAATCACCCCGTTATGCTCATATCGTACCAAAATATCGAGGCAGGCAAGTCATTTTATCATCTATTAATAATAACTTTGTCTTATATCACAATTTCATCTCGTAAATCAAAGACGTAGTCATTTTTGTCACCGCTGCCCACTCTACCACAGTTGGTACTTACAACACACACAAAACATTATTTAAATATTAGATGATTAATAATTAAATACTAAATATTGATTGATAATCAAAAAAATAATAAATAAGAAAAACTTCTGAAAATTTCTATTTTTGATGTTGCCTATCGTTCCACATTTTAGGAGGAGTAACAATGGAATAAAAACGAATAGGCAGATTTTACTAAAACTAGCTGTATAGCAAATAAAACTAGTTTCATGCCGTAACTTGAAAATGTGATAGTACAGTTAAAATATGTAATTGGCACTCCATTCTACTAATATTGTACCAAGATCTCAGGAGGCAGATTGAAAAATACACTAACATGGCTTAAACATAAAAAAGCAGCGGTCTGAAGACCGCTAACAGGAGAAAAATAGTTAAACACAAAAGAGTGGAACAAAATTATTCATTTTCCTATAAAACAAAGATCCTTTTTAAGAAAATGGGTCAAAATGCATGTTATTTCCAAACAAACAAAGGAAGGATGTTCATTAATTACAAAAAATTGTAAAAGAATGTAAATGAAATGGGTATTTACTTTAAGAAAATTAAAACATCTGAAATTAATTGGTTTTTGAGTATATTTTAAGGATTCGCTTTGGTGAGAGGGGGAAAAATGGATAGTAACCCTGATGATTTATTCCTATAGTATGGTGTAAAGCCAACATCGGACTGTTACATTTTGCTTATACAATATTTATTTATTTTTATTTATTAATTATTAAAATGCACACTACAGACAAATTCATTTACAGTGTTGCAAGAACATCATAAGAAAAAACAAAACATACATATATATATAAACACGTATCATATACACAAATACATTACATACAACATAAATACAAACACAAATTAAGAGATTAAAAGTTCAGAACATTTATCTTTGAAGACAGAAAAGGACATATTAAAAATATCAAGATGCACAGAGAATTCATTAAAAATTTTATAAAATTTATATAAAGAGAAATTACCAACATAATTATATTTAAGAACTGGTAATTTTAAAAAAATGAGTGCATCTGATGGATCTGTTCGGTACATTGAAATCAATAGAATTAAGTATATCGTTGCAATCAATCATATTATTAATAACCTTGTAAAAAAATAAAACACAAAAAAGATCCCACCTAGATTTCAAACTTGGATTGTTAAACATACTATGTAGATAGGAAGAAGAAATATCATAAGAATATATATGATTACTTTTAAACTTCGTTCTTTTCAGTTTGGTGCAACTTCTTTATGATAAAAGCATAATATAGTATGTTTATTTGAACGTCATTTACAGCAACAAATTAGTTATCTGATTCAGAATCTTTCATTTATAATTCTTTGAAATGTTTAAAAATTGTCTACAAATATGTCATGAGTATCTTAACAATATCAATTGGTTTGTGAATAAGTCTGAAGGATTCATTTTGGTGAAAGTGAAAAAAAAATAAAGAGCAACGCTAATGATTTATTCTTATAAATTTATGATGGACATCCAACATTGAACTGTTATATTTTGCTTATAACATATTCTTTCTTCTCCAGTTTGTCGCAACATTTTTTGTGATATAAACATAATTCAATTTTATTTTCATTATTTAGTTTATAGAAAATTTAATTGTTTGATAACTTTGTTCGTATTTGCCTATAAAAATTACAAAAGAAAATTTCACCAGTTTAAAAGGACTCAACTGTCCCTTCTAATCTAAATAATTTACACATTTTGACCTGCATGTATCTGGATAATTTTATGTGACCCTGTATAATTTTTAATAAGGAAAATCATGTTACCCCTAATAACAGTCTCATAGCAATGAAAGTGAATTTAAGAAAGTTAAATAGCTGCCATATTGAATTTTCGTCTGTGTAATTAGATTAATGATTAAAGTAATCATGATTGAATTAGTTCAAATTGAATTAATCATAAAAAAAATTGTAAACATAATTGCTTTTTTCAATTTCAATCATGATTACGTTCATCAGGATTAAATTTCATATGATTGAACATTTAGTCGACTAATCAATTAATTAAAAAAGTAATCGATTAATGCCAACCCTGTTTTCAGGCATTCCAAGACATGTTCTGTAGAACCATTATGTGGAATGCCAAAAGTCTAGAATTTTCATGATGCACAAATTCTTATAAACTGTTTTGCTTGTACATGTGCCATGGGTGATTATGTTCAGGTTATATACCTGAATTCAGGTATATTTTAATTTTCAGTACCGAAATTCTGTTTTTTCTGATAGTTAAATTCATAAAATAAGACTAAAATATCAATTTCATATGATTTCTAAACATAATTAAAATTCATATTTTTCAAAATTTGACCTCCCTGTAATAAATTATATGTTCCCTCCCCCCTCACTTGATACAAAATGTTTTCTCGCTAAAATTTCTGCTATTTTTTTCATGAACCCACAATTACCCCTGCTGTTCATTGGTATGTATCAAATTGAATTTAATACAACACATAGAATAATGTAAAAGTAGGCAGTGGCAAATAAAAATATTCCTTATCTAGAATATTCTTAAAAAGCTGTAAGGTTTAAAACATGTAAATAAAAGTTTTTCTCTTACAAAGACTTCATGTATTTTAGTGAGAAGTTTTCAAGATAAACTGTTAATTAATGCTATATTTTTTAAAACGAGATATATATAATTTGTGAACGAGACAAATATATAAGCAGCAAATTCTGACAACTTTTTTAGTTTCAAATTTACATAAGATTATTGAGTTTCATTTATTATATTATTAATTACATGAAATACAGTTAGTAGACTCCTTCAAACCTGCACAGCTTAAAACCAGGGATTGGGCAGATTTTAGAATTTTGTGGATTTCTGGTTATTTTGTGTTTACATTTTTAAAATGGTAATTTGAATGTAGTAAAGCATTGAAAATTATAAAGAATGCATACAATAAAGTAAAATATTAAAATAATTTAAGTAAAATATTAAATATAAAATAAAGTGTAATAATTAAGGATGTAGTACCAAATATGCATAATAATGATGAAATATAAATTTTTCTTGTTTTATTCATGTAAAACTCAATATAAAGGAAAATATATTTTTTATTACTTTTCTGTTTTACAAGTTTCATTCACTTCTTAACATTATATTTTGTGAACATGACAATTTTTTTGGTCTGCTTAAGTTTTTAGTTTTGTTACTATTTTTGTTTCTTAATGTCATACATTATTCTAGGGCTTATTCCTTTATAATTATGCCAAAAAAACGAGTACATGAATCAGAATTTAGCTTTTATTGTGATGTCTACTTGAATTATTGTCAAACTTTTGTGTTTTCTTTTCCTATTTTTTTCATTTAAGATATTGGAATCGGCCACATTATTTATGAAAAAATAAAAATAATTGCATGTTAAAATCGAAAATTGAATATCAAAGAATCTATAGCAAAAATATGTAAACATAAACAATACGACTTAACAGTTACAGTTGCTGTAAAGAAGTTACTGTTGTGCCATGTTATTACCTTAGATACGAAAATAATTTACATCAGAATCATAAAATAATGAAATTTTATTTCCTATTTATAAAGATTTAATAAAAAAAAGCTTTATTAATTAAAAATTGCCTTGGAAAATAGATCTTGATCCCCACTGAAATTAGCCCTATCTTTAATCTTTTTGGATGAAAATTCATATTTTTTTCATGGAAAAGCTGGAGTTCAGCCATATTAACCATAATTACATGCTAAAATCCATTTGCAATAAGGAAAAAATAAAAATATTGAAAAACGGGAAATGAATGCTTGAAAAATAAACAATTCGGTTACAGTTTACATTTGCAAATATTGTGCAGGATACAATATGGTGAAGTTTTGCTTTATATATGTTACTTTACATCAAGATCATAAGTAATGGAATTTTACTTAATAATTGACCAGCTGTAATAACTAAAAGAACTTGATTAAAAATAAATTTAGTAAAAAAACATTGCAAATGCCACCGATTTCAGCGTCATTTTGAATTTTGTTCCTTCAACATAACTAAGTTTTAATGAGATTACCAAAGGATTATCCCAATGAATTAATGTAGTAGAGAGTTTGTTTATATGCAGATGGGAGAAGAATGTGCTGAAAGTTTCTGGTTACAGTTTACATTTGCAAATATTGTGCAGGATACAATATGGTGAAGTTTTGCTTTATATATGTTACTTTACATCAAGATCATAAGTAATGGAATTTTACTTAATAATTGACCAGCTGTAATAACTAAAAGAACTTGATTAAAAATAAATTTAGTAAAAAAACATTGCAAATGCCACCGATTTCAGCGTCATCTTGAATTTTGTTCCTTCAACATAACTAAGTTTTAATGAGATTACCAAAGGATTATCCCAATGAATTAATGTAGTAGAGAGTTTGTTTATATGCAGATGGGAGAAGAATGTGCTGAAAGTTAAACTTATATGGAAAAGGGAATCGAAATTACTTTTAAGCTGAAATAGAAACCAATATGTCTAAAGAATAAGAAAGTCAAATTTTAAGAATGAACATAAGTTTATTAACGATTAAAAAATAACATAAGAGTAAAAATATTAAAAGATGTTAACCAACCAAAAAGCAGAATTCCACATTTAGTATGCACGATGAATGCCAACACTATCAGCAATCACCTAAAATTATGATGACATGCTCTTATCGTGTTACATGAGCACTTTAAATAGAAATAGACTGAAACACAAAAAGAACTAGATTTAATAAATAGGAAGTTTACTTTAGTAAAACAAATTAACTTTAAATGTTAAACAGAAACAAATTAACTTTAAAGTAATTAAATTATAAGAATAGCTTATATTTACATTGATATCAATTAATTTGTTCAGATTAACTTTATATGAGATTTAAATATATCTGCTTTAAATATAAATGTGAAACTTATAAATATTGATAAAGATCTTACTTTAATATATCCAAAAAGAAATAAGTTCAAACTTAAAATCAGCATGTCAGAGAGCCACACAAATAGTATAAGAAAAATATTTCAGCTTTATATGCTATACTCCAATGATGTAGACAACTTAATAAAGATTCAATTTCCATATACATGTTATAAGCATTCCATATTTAACTTCATTAACTCCAGCAACACCATTTATAATTTTCAATGATAGCTTGCTTTCAAATGTTTTAAATGAACATTACCGGGTGCCACTTAATCAGACTGCATCCCGTAGTTAATATAAATAATCCACGGCTATCAGCCAACATGATAGGTAAGTGTTTGATAAGGGAAAAAATGTGATGCAGGTAAAAAGAGTTTGAAAGATAAAACTAGATTTAAAACAATTGGAAAGAATATGTAAAAGAGGATGAAATGAAATCTTTATTTAAAAAACTTTGATAAGAAAACATTGACACTTATGGATGCACAGTGAGCTAACTTTCCCGAATTTCATCTGTATATGACAAGCTTTCCATGAAAACTATATTTATAAGATGAAAGCTAAAACAGGACGAAATCACTCAGCTGCTTTAAGATCAACATCCATCCCAGAAGTTTACGTTCATTCCCATATGGTTTCTCAATAAATCAGACAGCCACCAACATCTGAAACAAATCGAAAGGTAGCTAATGAGCTCTGAACAGATTTGAGTATAAATACCCTGCTCGTGATAAAGAATCCCTTCATTACTCAATTCGATGCCCAGCAAATGTACATCACTTATGGATACGAAATGTCCAGAAAATGCATATCAGTGATGGTCTATCATGGGAGAGAAAAGGTGAATGACATCACACCGGCTATGCCTTGTGTCGTCATGTATTCAATCCTCCTAGTAGCCGCATGATCTAAATGCTGATCGCACAGACATGGGAATTGTGAAAAGTAAATAATGGCTGGACAAAAATATAAAGCAATGTTAGTGAAAAACCAATGAAGAATTTAAAATCTGGATATTTGTTTAGAAACGCCTGGATATAAAATTAAGTAAAAGTGTAACTAAAGTAACTGTTATAATACATGATTTAAGGAAATAAACTAACACAATTTTAAATAATAATGGGTTTTATGGATATAAAAAGAACAAAGTGAACGTAAAACCAAAGAATAAATTAGGATCTAAAGTAGTTATAGAGTGATGAGATAGCAGGGAAACGATCACATTGTTCATCTATTTCTGATAGTTGACCTAGCAACACTAGTTCTGACCGAATTAGCTAAAAAGAGATGATATTATGTACTGATTTTTCTTTGTAATATCTAAATTTTGAGATGACATACAACAAATTCTAATGAGTATTTCAAAAGTTAGCATATTATACAAGGTTATCACTGCTGTGTTTCCTGTAAAAAAATTAAATTACTGATTTGTCGAAATTGTCACTTGATCACCAAGAAATATTTTGCCTAATTTCATTTCTAGGTTTTACATACATTCTGTGGTATTTACTCATAAAATCAGGAACTATATAACATACTGCTTACATCAGAAGCTTTATTAAAATGTTTTGATTTACATACAGTGTGTACTGAAATAGATTGACAAGAAAATTTTCTCATGTCCAGCAATGGTGGTTGTGAGTAGAACATGTTTGAGAACATAATTTAGTTTATATGTTTCTAATTAACATTTTGAGTAATTATTACATTAAAGAAATTTTTTTTAAACTTTGTCTACTTGAGATATATGCATTGAAGTATGCTGCCAGTTTTGGACAAATTGCTTAAAGCTTTAAAACTAATTAAAAACTATTGTACGAGGGTCAGTAGTTAAGTTTTTAGAATCTGGCAATGAAAAAACAGCTGCTTTTTTAGTACAGACAAGTTTTATCAAATTTTGAACAGTTATGTGAATAATCTGAATTTACAGAATAGCAAAAGCTGTGAAATTCTATTTACTGTGATTTTTCAAAAATCAGAAGTACTTAATAATTATAGAGTTATGTCGAAGGGATTTCAGAGCCATGATTTTTTTACTTTCGACAAGGTTTGACACAGAAGCAGTGTAGCGATAGAATGAAATCTAAGTTTGGTAACGAAGCACCATCTAAAGCAATGATTTACAACTGGTTTCAAGTATTCTTCTGCGGTCGTAAGAATATCAGTGATGATGTTTGGGAGGGTCAACCAAGAAATGCTGTGACTCCTAAAAACATTGATGCTGTGAGAAAACTAATCTCTTCTGATTGTCATGTGACATATGATGAAATAGAAGCATCTTTGAACATTTCAAGGAATTGCATGCCTTCAATTTTACATGATCATTTATAAGTGAAAAAAGTGTGTTCCTGATGGATCCCCAGAATTTATCTCAAGCTGAATACGACACTCGTGTGGAATGGTGTCAATAAAATCTAAAAAATTTAGACTGTAGTGCCTCAAAACATGTGTATGACAATGTATCGTGTGATGAAACCTGTATTTATTCCTATGAATCCAAAAGAAAACAACAATCTACTGTTTGGGTGTTTTCAGATGACCCTAGATCGACAAAAGTTGCTTGTGCAAGTAGTGGTTCAGAAAAAATTATTGCTGCATTTTTCGGTAAACCTGGCTGGCTATATTGCAACCGGTCTTTTGTGCAAACGTTAAACAGTTAATGCTCCTTCGTATACCACAATTTGTTTGCCAAAAGTAATTGCAGAACTAAGGGGAAAAAAAATTCAAAATGTCTCATCATTCTGTGCCAGGACAACGCCAGCTCACACACTGCTTCGTTAACTATGGATTATTTGAAGCATGGAAAAATTGAATTGATGACTCATTGCCCATATTCACCAGACTTAGCACCTAATGATTACTTTTTATTTCCGTTCATAAAAAATAAAATGTGGGGTCAGCGTTTTAACTACTTGGAAGAAGCTGTTGAAGCTGACAAATGCCATGTTTCTATTATGCCACTTTCAGAGTGGCATAAATGTTTTGATGATTGGTTTATTCAAATGCAGAAATGTATCTATGCTGCTGGAGAGTATTTTGACACACAATAAAACATATATTCTTGGTAAGAAATTATTTCTTATATTACTCTCTAAAAACGTAACTACTACCCCTCATATTCATCCATACAAAACCATTTATATTTGAATAATAAAACATTGCTTCAGTATTTTATTTATTTTATATCTTATATTATCTGGATTGTTCTATTTTATTTTGTTTTCTACTTATTTAAATTTCTTTTCTGCAATTATAGATTTTACGAAAAGACACTCAACCATTGGTCTGACAGGCAGACATTTCAATTACGAGCTAATAAATATAATTACCTTGAAACCTATTTTCATGCTGGGAGCACGATGGTAAATTAATTTTATACTCATTTGTCCTTGTTTTAGAATTTGCTATTCATTTCTAAGATAATTTCTTAATGTTTTTGTATTATGTAGAAAAAAAAATTAAAAAGATTTTTGTGCTGGGTGGTTTTCTTTGTCATTTGAAAAATTAAAAGTGTACTGTTTGCTATGTGTCATAGTTAACCTTGATAATACATCAAGCATGAATTTGGGGAAAAAAATCCAATTTACTGATTAGACGGAGACAGGAAAGTCTGGCATCTTTGTACCTTTGCTGTTATATCAAATGCAATAATTAAAAATTATCTTACTTAAAAGCTTAATCTGCATAGTGATGAAATCTACTAGTGTCCAAAATATAGGTCGTAAATATTCATTCTGACCTCTGGAAAAATGTATTTATTGCAGTGAAATCTGACATGTAGGCATACTTGCCAGGTCTTCCAGATTTTCCATACAACTTCTGTGTTCTGTTTTAGGTAGATTTCGTAAGAAATACTACCTATTACATTCTCACCTAAGTTGGAAATTTTGAAAAATTTTTGCAGATCTACGCCGATCATGACTCCCAGAACCCAAAACCACCCCCAGTTCAAAACTTTATCTATCTATCTATCTATCTATCTATCTATCTATCTATGTCACTTTTTTCTGACCACGATAACTGGAAAAATTCTGCATTAATCTTTTACAAACTGATACATAAAATCAAGGGGCATAAAATCTCGGTCAAGTTCGTTAATGGGTAAAATCGAACAAAGGGGGGGAGGGTGGGGGGGCTTTTTGTGAAAACAGGAAAAACCCCATAATTTCTTAATTATTATACGTATCGAATCCATTTAAAGTTATTAATACTTCTAGGAGAAGGGCCGAAAATTTATGTATGACAGATTTTTGATATAATTAAAAATGGCTCCAAGTGGGGGAAAAAGGGGGGGTTTTAGAAGAAAAAAATCATAGCTTCGTCAATTCACAAGATATCAAATCCGCGTAAATTTATTATTAATCCTCTTATTATTATCTAAAACTTTCATATTGACAAGTTTTTTATAGGACCAACCGTTATAGCAAAAAAAAAATAAAAAACAAAAAAAAATCCCTGCCGGCTCCGCCTGCAAACAAGTTACTTTTCGAAGTAGGCAGTTCCAACTCCCGCATCTTTTCGAAACTGATACATAAAATCAAGGGGCATAAAATCTCGGTCAAGTTCGTTAATGGGCAAAATCGAACCAAGGGGGGGGGGGGGGCTTTTTGTGAAAACAGAAAAAAAAACATAATTTCTTAATTATGATATGTATCGAATCCGTTTGACGTTATTATTACTTCTAGGAGAAGGGCCGAAAATTACTGTATGACAGATTTTTGATATAATTAAAAATTGCCTTAAGCGGGGGAAGGGGGGGGGGGGGTTTAGAAGAAAAAAATTCATAACTTCATCAATTTCCAAGATTTCAAATTCGCTTAAATTTATTATAAATCCTCTTAATATTATCTAAAACTTTTATATTGACAAGTTTTTTATAGGACCAACCGTTATAGCAAAAAAAATTAAAAACAAAAAAACCCCTGCCGGCTCACAAGTTATTTTTCGAAGTAAGCGGTTCCAACTCCCGCATCTGTTCGAAACTGATACATAAAATCAAGAGGCATAAAATCTCGGTCAAGTTCGTTAATGGGCAAAATCGAACCGGGGGGGGGGGGGATGGGGGGCCTTTTTGTGAAAACAGAAAAAAAACCATAATTTCTTAATTATGATACGTATCGAATCCGTTTGAAGTTATTATTACTTCTAGGAGAAGGGCCGAAAATGTATGTATGACAGATTTTTGATATAATTAAAAATTGCCTTAAGAGGGGGGGGGGGGAGGGGGGTTTTAGAAGAAAAAAATTCATAACTTCGTCAATTCCCAAGATTTCAAATCCGCTTAAATTTATTATAAATCCTCTTAATATTATCTAAAACTTTTATATTGAGAAGTTTTTTATAGGACCAACCATTATACCAAAAAAAAATTAAAAACAAAAAAATCCCTGCCGGATCCGCCTGCAAACAAGTTAGGTTTCGAAGTAGGCGGTTCAAACTGCCGCATCATCGTAAAAAAGGTCATTTCTTCCGCAGTTCCCGACAAACAGGCGCCCCACGGTCTGCGTCTTCGAAATCTACCTGTGCCTGTAGGCCGAGCCGTCAGGGATTTTTTTTAATTATCTTCTTTCTTCTGGACAAAACATAAAATCTTCTGCTTTTTCTTATCTCTACTCCCTAAAATTAATAATTTTAAATCGATTTAAATATTAAAATTATTTCATTTAACAATAGTAAAACTTTACAAAATTAGCAGTCATACATTGTCTTTGGCTTGCATAGCAACCTCTTACATTACAAGGTGCATTTGATGCTTGTTTTTCTCCTCTCCTTCCTTTACGGAGATTTATTTTGAAGTAGATTAAAATAAACACATGGCATCACATATTCCATTTCAATGTAAATTCATTTTATCCTCTCCCCTCTCAAAATTATATTACAGTATATGATCCATTATCTGGAATTCCAAAATCCAAAAGGACCTGAAGTCCGGAAAGAAAATTTGAGAATTTTCAAAATTTGTAAATTTTTACTAAAATTTTAGAATTTCTGAAATTTTTCAAAAATTTTACCGATTCCTAATTTTTTTTTCAGTTCATTGTGTTTCAATGTGTAATCACTAAAATTCTGTTACTTTGGCGGTGGGTGAACATGCCCCCCCCCACCCCACCCCCCTCCTCCTTTTCCCGAAATTAGAAACAATCATTTTTCTCTTAAAATTTAGTTTAAAATTAATTTATATTATGATTGATTAGAAACAAAAAATAGCTATATATTTATTTCATCAGGGGTGATTCTGTTCCGATTTTTCCTAAAAATTTCAGGCATTCAGTTTCGAAAATTTTAGTCTTCAGTCAAAAAATTCGAACATAAAAAATATCTCGAATTTTGAACGATCATCGGCGAAAAAAATCAATTATGTCTATCGTTCACAGAAAAAAATAGACAATTTCTTCAAAGGATTGCAAAAACAACGTGAATTTTATCAAAGGATTGAAAAAAAATTACACAAATTTCATCACAACATAGCGAAAAAAAAAGCTAATTTTGTTAACAAATTTCAGAAAAAGCGCGATTTCCATCAAAGGCTTGCGAAGAAAACACAAATTTTTTCCAAGGACTCCGAAAAAATGTAAAATTTCGTCAAGAGATCACAAAAAAACACAAATTTGGTTAAAGGATCGCAAAAAAAAGGCTAATTTCGTCAAATAATCACAAAAAACATGAATTTCTTCAAAGGATCGCGAAAAAAAAAACGCAAATTTTTTAAAAGCACTGCAAAAAAAATTCTAATTTCGTCAAAGGATCGAAGAAAAAAAAACACAAATCTTGTCAAAAGATTGTGCAAAAAATGCAAATTCCGTCAAAGGATCGCGAAAAAAAAATTGCTAATTTTGTCAAAGAATCTCAGAAAAAAAACTAATTTTGTCAAAGGATCGTGAATAAAAGGCAAATTTCATCAAAGAATAGCAAAAAACGTAAATTTCTTCAAAGAATCACAGAAAAATGCAAATTTCTTCAAAGGATCGCAAAAAGAAAACGCAAATTTCTTCAAAGGACTACTAAGAAATGAAATTTTGTCAAAGGATCGTAGAAGAAAAATGCAAATTTTGTCAAAGAATAGCAGAAAAAAATGCAAATTTTGTCAAAGTATCACGAAAAAAAAAAACATGAATTTTGTCAAATATTCGTGAACTTCAGGAGGATCTGAAATCCAGAAAATTCCAAAACTTGGAAAGCCATTGGTCCCGAGGATTCCAGATAATAGGTCCTGTACTGTAGTATTAAATTTTATCTTTAAAATTATTTTATTTGACAGTTTAGAAAAAAATATTCACTGTCTTTTCCTCTTTCAAATGTACTGTAAAATCCTGTTAATTTGCCCCTGCCGATCAATCGACCCCCCCCCCCATATTGTAAACAAATTAGAAAATTTTTCGAAAAATCCCAAGGGTGGAATTTAAAAAATTCCACCCCATATGTCAAGGTGGGTACCAAGAGGGATACCAGTTACCTTTTTTCCCCCCTGAGCTTGGAGTATTTTTTTTCGTCATATCAGAAAGGCGTTCTGATTCTAACCATAATATTGACAACCAGAAGGGTTGCCGGTTGACCTAGATTTATAACCAATTTTTCTGCTCCAAGCAGTGTTGTCAGATATTTTTTTGTACTTTCACGTGTAAACACAAAAGTAAGTAACATAAACAAAATGCAGCTGTTGCAAATCTGAAAAAACAACGTAAGCAAACATTTGTTTAGCTGTTTATTTAAATTCATGGAGATATGAAGTTAAAAAAAAATATCGATAATGGAAGTTTCTCATTAAATAAGTTAAAATGTGCTGATTAAAAATAATTTTTTTTTTTTCAAAGAATTTATAGTTGTATTTAATGTTATTATGAAAACTAAGCACAAAAATTTAACGATGGATTGATCTGTAGATGGTGCTAAAGTAAAAAATGTACTATTTTTTTATGTTGGCTGTAGTGTTTTTAGTTTTAAAAATCGGGCAACACTGACTCCAAGAGACACAGCCGAATTCATTTGCTATATTTTTCATGTTATAACTGTTATTTTGTAATTTGTATTACTTTAATATTTATATATCAGAAATCACAATTTAAAAAAGAAATCGTACGTTTATTAAGCTGTCTAATTTACAACAGATGGCGACACTGTGTTAAATGTTATTATTTTTAGTATATATTTTAGGATATTTTTAATTTAATTTTCTCGGGGTTTTTTAATTATTTGAAATAATTAAGTTCCTTTCCTTTTTCTATTACCATATTAATGACAGATATTATTATTATTTATCTAAATGCATTCTAGTTAGAAAACTTCTGTAATCTAGAATTTTTTATAATCTGAAATCGCTGTTGCTTGCAAAGTTATACATTTTTTCTCTTTTGTATAGTCGTTACAGTACATAATGTTTTCTTCTTTCTTCAATTTATTAAAAAATGCATATTTTAGGATGATCGGCAATTAGCTTATCCCATACCCCCCACCCATACATGTTACATATCCTTTTAATCCTGTATAAGCGCCCCCTCTGATTTTATGATTTTTCGTCGCGTCTGAGGGAGTGGATTAACAGGATTTTACGGTAAACTTTCACTTTTAATTATTCGTAAGCATTCTCTGACTGCATTGTTCTCCCATGGAAAAAAAAAGTTTATATCTGCCTTGTAACAGTCTGAGATGTGTTCCCACAGGCATTCAAATTTTACCAAGACACAATATGTCTACTCTTTTGATTGTTGGCACTCCCTCCTTCTCAGTTCATTTAACTTATAAAATTATTACTTTCTCATGTCATCCAGATGCACTACCGGCTCCCCTCATGGGGTTTCGGCGACGAAGTCGCTGGGTGTTCTCGGCGGTTCATCAAGTGTCCGTTCCTACGGAAGTTTCCTCCAAGATGTAGGGTAACTTGGTAAATTGGCTTGGGGGTCCGCAGTGGGGAGTGGCCCCAGGCTGATCGCAGCGCCGAAGTGAGACAAAGCTTCTGGTGTGATATAAGTCCTTTAGAGACTTGGGCACGATGGTCGGAACGCGAACCTATGCCCCCGTGGGCAGCTGGCGGCGCGAGCTCATTTTATCTTACTTTAACATACATGTACTAATTTTATCTATCTGCATCCAATCCTTTGATTTTACCTCCTGAGAACTTATATTCATAGTGTTTGCTGGATTTCCACTTTACATGTTGATCATTATGGCATTAAAATTCATAATTGATCTTCATCATTCATAAATTAACTTAAAATTAAAGGAAAAATGGTCACCTGTCTCTCCTCACCTTTTTCTCGCCAGACAATGTTTGGCTAATTGTGATTATGTAATTTCGCCAATGCTTCTCTGGAGTTGCTGAAGAAGCTTATAGCTTTTTTTTTTAATCACTCTCTCCCTGCTTGCTGTTCTCCAATATCTCATAAAAATTGCCTCTTCCTCAGCAATTCATTTCTGCAGCCCAGCGATAGTGCATTTGAACCTGGTTTATTTGTGTATTAATAAACAGTTTAACAGCGTAATCATGATGTCTTCTGATTCAGTCTCCACTAATTCACCAGCAGCCTTGTGTTACCTTACTTCTCTGTTACCTGAGCAAAGTCATCACTGTTAAAAAACACTTCTACTTATGTGGCAAAATAATCAACACCATATAATTGATAAAATTATTCTAATTATATTAGATATTTAATTAAGCTTAAATTTTCAGGGTTCACAACTCTTATTTTAAATTTAAATCCCAGAAAATTTAGTGAATAATGACACAGGTTGTACAACAACGAGTCAAACATTGGCTTGCAAATTGACATCCTATCCTCTTACCCTGCTAAAAAATTCAAATATTCTTTTTCAATTATCTCAGTTATTGTTTACTCTCTAAAACCCTATTCCTGTTATTATTCAGTCACTTACCAGCAATAAAAGCTGATAATTTAAGTTGGAATTGAAAAGTCTTCCAAATATCTTAATGCAGCCTGGGTTTATAAGAAAAAATTAATCCATCCAACTTTCCAAGGCTTAGTAGAAAAACTTAGTTTTGATGAGTATGTGTGAAAAAACTGTCACTAGTTTTCCGTATCTAAATCCTTAAGGATTTTGATAAAATGAAATAGTGACAAAAATTATTTTCAATTTACAGCACCCATTAATATGTATGCAACATGCCAATATTCCAATAAATATACAGTGTTTTTATTGTTTTGCACAAAATTCTCATAGTTTACTCATGTTTTCTTGTTGACTGATTTACAGTTTTATGATTAGCGAGTCATAAAGTTTTAAATGAAATGCAAGCACTGAATTATTATAAAAACTTAACCTAAACAAAATTTCTTATCTTAGGGCCATTATTTAAATGTATAAAACAATACAATGTAATGTATCATATAACGTGATAAATATCTTTGTTTATTTTAACAAGTGTGGTTTTTGAACATAAATCTTTTTGTTTTCTGCTGCAACTGGTTGACAGCTATGAGCAGATATCTCTTACTATGAGATATCTAATAATAATGCAAATTAGACACAAATCTTTCAAAATATGATACATTATTTCTCCGGAGTTGTCCTTGTTGTCTCTAGAATTTTTCCAAGAGAGTGTAACTAATTAACTTAGGTTTGCAAGTTGAATGTTATAAATGAATGTATTAAGAGATTGCATAACAAATCAAGTTATATTAAAATAAGAATTTCGATATAAAGAATCTTGCACTTGATGTGATAGTGTATTTTCTTATTGTTTTCCAAGCATACTTTATAGGATTTAATATTTGTTTTTGAATATTCATATTATGTAATATTTTTTATTATACAGCTTGTTTATAATTTTATAGGATGCATGGTTGAATGATTCCATTGAATGTATTCTTTCGACACTGGACAAACAGTTGCAGGTAAATTTTTTAAATTATAAAGTTATTATTTTTTCTTGTTAGATAATTAAAAGAATATAAACCGAATGATAAAATTGTCAGCAGAGTTCTTGTGATATTTGGCTGTCAGGAAAAACAACCATCTAACACAATTTTAAAAGCAATATTTAAACTACAATAAATTATTTCTGAAAATAAGCTTATATTAATCAGTTAAATTAATCTGTAAGATGTAATACATAAAACTATATGGTACATCACAATCATTTAAAAAAAAATTCTGGTATGGAATTTTCATGAGGCAAGCTGACAACATTCCTATCATTGTTATATATGGATTTTTTAATTTTAATTTATATTTAACTTGTTGTAACAATCCCTTTCTTAAGTTAACATTTTCCCTCCTCTCTATTTCCTTTTCTACTTAGCTTGCTTTGCTCCAATGAAATTTATGGTTAGGTTTTGCCTACCTCAAAAATTCAATGGCTGTGAGAAACTTGCTCATGGAATCCCCAGCCAAATCTATTTAAGGCCTGTTTTTGTCCCTTTTAATGTCCTGAACAAGTCCTTACAAGACTGCCAGTGTGTACGCCCATCTGTCGTGTATAGACCTGGGCAGTAACGGGCTGTTTTCAGTGCTGATCCATCTGATCTGTCCCAGGAAAGCCTTGGCCGGCAGCATGCTGCCAGCAATGATTGCAGATTTCAGAATTATTGATTTTGAATATATCTATTCAGATATATTGCCTCATTTAGATAGTTTTTCACTATAATTTTTAGCATTGAATTTAATTTCCCTAATATTTCCCTGATCCCAGTTAGTGCCAAAATGTTTGTTTATCAGTTGTGTGTGGACCAGTAGAAGTGCAGTAAAGGACCTTTTTCAAGGCTGACCTGACTGAGCTGTCCTTAGTACATGTCGACTGGTGGCAGGTACTAAGCAATAGCTGCCAATTTGTTTCTTCTTAGTGAGCTATGTGTCCCCCCCCCCTAAGGGGCTTTGTGTGTGTATTTATAGTTTGTAGGATTCAGGATAGTTTTGTACTCACTGCTATAGCTTTCCCGTGTCTCTTTAGACCACACCCCTTAGCATTTTCAATCTTTACCAAATCTAAACTCACCTTGTCAACAAAGTGTAGAACGTCCAAAATTTATTGGATGTAGGGGAAAGGGGGGCACATATGGACAAGTCAACTTTCCCTAACTTAAAAAAAATGTGAAAATTTTGAAATAATTGTATTTAGTTGGCAACACTATAATCCATTTCCCAAGAAAATCTGAAGCAATTGGCAGTGAAATTTTTTTAGTTATGTCTACCAAGCAGTTTTGAAGCGTAAAAATAAGTTATGCTGGATTTGTTTCAATCCTAATTATACATATTATACTGCATTATGAAAAGTAATTACATAAAACTAAATAGCTTATTTGGTGAACATAATGATTTATTAATCATATTTGTAAAATAAAAGTTCTGCTAAACTAGGCTTAACAAAATTCTAAACATGTGACTATGGGGCACATTTGGACATTGTTTTGCGGGCACATATGGACAGTCCAAATGTGCCCCTTATGCTTCATATTTAGAAGTTATAACATAAAATTAAAGCAATAAGGTGCTTAAAATATTTTTTTTAATAACAAAGACTGTAGCTTTTAATCTTTGCCAGTGTAGTTAAGCCTAATTCTATAATTTTAGTCATAATTTATCAGGATTTAATCTCAGCCTAAATAAAAATAACTGATTTGCTCTAAAATAATATTGTTTAAACTTTTAAATGGCATATACTTCTAACTTTTTAAATGAGCTTGCATAAACTGTACTTATCCCAATGTCTTTTTATTAAGAACAATTAATTTGTCTTTGGCAGAATGGTCAGAACATATAAAACGAAAACAGACCGTGCAGAAATATCTGAACATGATATATCCAAAGCAATAGATGAAGTTTTGAAAAACAATATGTCTGTTAGGGAAGCTGCAAGAATGTATAATATTTCAAAATCTACATTACACATTAGGATTCAAAAAGTCAAAAAGCTTGAACCACAGAAATATGTTACTGTACCCGATACAGGAAATGAAACTGAAATTGTTGATTCATCTTCAATGTTTAAGTTTGGATCAAAGTACAGCAGCCAACAAATCTGTACAAGTGAAGAAGGAGAAATGTTGTACTTTGAATTTTGAAGGAGGGTGGGCTTTGAGACCTATAGCTACAAAGGCTGTCGTCTCGAATGATCCATATACATTTATTTTATTATTCGCAGAAACACATACATGACTTCAACAATTACATAAATCTTGACGAGAAAGTACAAGGAAATTTACAACACCAAGAGTTACATCCGGGAGCTCCACAAAGTGCGTGCAATGGAGCTGGCGGGAGTCGAACACCGCCGGCCTTGCTTTCTACGCTTTGAATCTTCTCAAATACAATATGGCCTGACCTATGTTCAAGCCAGAGCTACTTCTTTTAATGCAGAAAACGTTGATGTATTTTTAAAAAATTATTTAGATGTTATGGCACGGTACAAGTTCAATCCAAGCAGAATTCTAAATATTGATGAATGTGGAATCACAACAGTCCTACCCAGTCCAAAAGTAATTTCTGAAAGTGGCAAAAAACAGGTTGGTCCAGCAGTTTCTGGAGAACGAGGAGAGTTGGTTACCTTTTGTGGGATTATAACTGCTACAGGTAACACAATTCCACCTGTGTACATCTTTCCCCGTGTGAGATATAAGGATAACTTTTTGAAAGGTGGACCTAGTGGAAGCTTAGGCTTGTCTTCTAAATCAGGCTGGATGACACAAGAACTATTTGTAGAAGCTTTGAAACATATTCAAAAGCACACACAAAGTACGAAGGAAAATCCAATACTCCTACTGCTGGACAACCATGATACCCACACATCAATAGAAGCTATTATCTATGCAAAAGAAAACGGAATTGTTCTTTTATCATTTCCCCCTCACTGTTCACATCGCATGCAGCCGCTAGATGTTTGTGTTTATTCTTCTTTCAAAGGTAAAGTAAAAATAGCTTTTAATGATTGGATGGCTTCTAATCCAGGAAAGACCATTACCATATATGAAATAGCAGAACTGTCATCTAATGCATATGTTAATTCTTTCACTGCAAGAAATATCACCAGTTTGTTCAAGAATACTGGAATATGGCCTGTTAACAGACTAGTTTTCAGTGATGAAGACTTACTTCCAGCATTCGTCACCGATCGACCAAACCATGTTGAAATATCTGAAGATGTAGAAATTGAACATTCAGATTCTCCTTCTAATGAGACTAAGCCTTCAACTTTATCAACTTTTGACCATGAGAACTTGATTGAACCTTCAACTGAAATTTTAAGTCCAGAAGTTATAAGACCTTTTCTTAAAGCCCTGCCAAGAAAAAAACAATCTACATGAAAAGGAAAGTCTAGAATTTACACGGATACTCCTGAAAAGGAAAGAATTGAACAAATCACTATAGCAAAAATGGAGAAAGTTAGAGCTAACGAAGAAAGAAAAGAAGCATTTGGAAGAAAAAGAAAGTTTGATTTAGAGGAATAAAAAAAAAAGAATTAAGATTATTATGGTGGAATGGCTACATGATCAATCAAAGATCCAATCACATTCTGAATCAGATGATGTAGTGGAATCTAAATCAGATGATAATCTCAAGGAGTTGAAGCTGCTATTAGATGATGAGTCCCTTGATGTAAATGACTTTGTTCTAGTAAGATTCAATACAAAGTCAAAAGCAGTTTACTACATTGGACGAATTGAAAAAACTTTAAATTCTTATGAGTATGAGGTCAAATACTTACGAAAGAAAGTTGGAAAGCAAAATTTATTCAATTTTCCAGATAAGACAAATGAGTCAACCATTGAGAAAAGGGACATAGTAGCTAAACTTCCACCTCCAATTATAATAGGAGGAACTGAACGAGCAGCAGCAAACTTAACATTTATGGTCAATTTAGAGTGGAATAGCAATAAAGTTTTTTTTCATAAAACTTAATGTGTATTTGATTATTTTGTCTTTATTTGTTTCAGTTATTAAAATGTTCACCAAAATTTAAAGCAAATTCCTTTTTGATTAAGTACAAAACTGTGACTCAAACCATGAAGATCATAGAGCATCACTAGAATATATGTATTTTCTTTAAAAGTCCTTTTATTAAGGTTATAAAGTATAATTAAAATACCTTACTGTCCTTATTTAGAGCAACAAAAATATTGTTCCTAGTGAACATTTCCAATTTATGTGCATTCAAGTCATTTGTCTTTGTTATTTTAAATTCTTGATAGTGTTATATTTCTTTGTCCAAATGTGCCTCAAGCATGTCCAAATGTACCCCATGTAGGGGCACATGTGGACAATTTTTTGTGTTTTTAAATATATATTTTTTAAAATGTTGTCATATTTCCTAATATTTAAGTACATATATTTGAAGAGATTAGGTGTAAGATTATAGTTAGCAAGAAAAAAAAAGAGAAAAGTATTAGATTTTTGTATAAAACAAAAAACGCCCACATGTGCCCCCCCCCTCTCCCGTATCTATGTTTCTATGTATCTATTTTTCAAGGCCTCTGGTGCTGCCAACTTTGAAATGGCTCTGTTCTGCAGAGTTATCCACCAGTGTTTTCCAAATTATATTTTCTGACTGTTTATTGATTTCTAAATTTATTTTTGTTCTCTTTTCATTTTCGATTAAAGTTTTGCATGACGGATTTTATGTTTCACGTTGGCACTCCTAAGCACCATGTTGACTTGACAACCATCTAAACGGTTAAAAAAAAGTAATATTCAAACCAGGGTTGGAAGAAATTTTTTTTTTTTTTTTTTAAACAAAAAATGTGTTTTTTTTTTTTTGTTTTTTTTTTAAACGTTTAAAACATTTTTTTTTCTCATTCAACAACACAATTTTGATTAAAGTGAGCAAAAATTAATAAATTAAATATAAAGAATGAAAATATTTTTAAAAAACAGTAAGGAAGAAAATAATTATATAATAAATACCAAACATTAATTAACAATTAATTTTTTTATTCTAAACTAAAATATTTAATTATTAAGTTCTTTAAAAATAGTAACAAGTTTGGCAGCCTTATCAAACACCTAACCGGTTTCTAGTTTTGTTCTGCACAAAGCCAAAAGTAGAAAACACTCTTTCTAAACCAGCAGTAGAGCATACAGCTGCTTGTAATTGTTTTATGATGATCTGCATGACATTTTTATTGACGTGTTTTTCAAGGCTTATCCGCCAAGATAAAGGTGTTGTTTCTACAAAATTGTCCACTTTATTTGATTCTTGAGTAGCGAATTTATGATTGGTAACTGACAGCATAACATTTTTAGGGTTTCATTCATCTCACGAAACTCTGTTCATCCCACTTCTCTGTCTGTCCAGCACAGAGCCGGTTCTCAAAAACTGTATAACTAACAGACTTGAAATTTTGTGTACTTACAGCTGAATACCTACTGTCATGCTGAAAATCATAACATTTTGAAAAAATCATATTATTTTACTATAGAGAGATAAAAAACTAAAAATCTAACAGCCTTTTCCTATTAAATTTAAACATTTTTCGTTATAGCAGTTGCCAACAACTTAAAAATCCACAATAAAATTCTTTCTACAATAATTAATTTTCTATTGAAAGATTTCCTCGTGCATTTAATTTGTGAATTGTCACATTGTGACATTATAAACAATAAACATGTTTTAAACATTGTTTTAAATGTAATGTTTTAAACAGCTGTTTTAAACATAACAACCCTGATTCAAACTATGATAAATTATTTCAGAAAATAAGCTTATAATAATCAGTTAAATTAATCTGTAAGAGTAATCTGTAAATACATGTAAAATTGTCTATATTTCAACCCAAACATTTTTCAGCTCTATTATGGAATTTTTCATGGGGAATTATGTACTACTTTAGAAAAAAAAAATATTTTACCAGCCCTGAGTAATTTTTTTTTACATTAATTTATAAATTAATGATATCCACTTTGGCCAAATAATTTTGTTCATGATAGTTCTGAATGTTTTAGAAAAATTCAATGAAATATGAAATGTTTCTTAATAGGAACTACTATTGTTAATTAATGGTACCAATGCATCAAGTTTAAGAACATGGCTCCTTAAATCAGTCACAACAAGAATTGGTAAGTTTCTAATTTTTGTATCATTTATTCTTTCACTGTCAAAAGATTTTTGATTAATTAACCCTTTCTGGCGCAGAGTAAGTTTGTTTTTAAAATGATGAAATTATCGACTGACACCAGAATTTACAAAAGAATTTAATAGAAAATATAAACGTGCTTATTTTCCCGTAGTCTATAAAAGTAAAAATTTAATTAAATATTATTGGTGCCGTTTGTCAGTTTTGGAATTAAAATTAGGTGTTCTTTTTTGTGACCACCGCCTGCTAAAGAGTTAAGTAAGGTTAAGTCAAATCTTTTTTATTACTAACTGAAATTGAGAAAGAAGATTTATAGTTCAGGATAACATGCATATCTTGCACACTAATGATGAAGAGGCAATTTCCTAGAAAATCATGTTAAAATGAGTAAAATTCATGCATGCTATCATTTTAGAGAAAAAAATTACGGTATGTAAAAATTTGTATACAGTAGATCTTTATAATGCTCATCTTGGGATGATAGGTTCTGCATATTATAAAATTATATAGATCACATTTCGCACATCTTTAAACTTACCTTGTAAACATGGCCAAATATGGCTGGGACATAACAATATACAGTAGAACATCTTTATATTGCATTCCTTGGGACTAGAAGTTGTGCAGATTATAAATGTTTGCATAATATTGTACATTGTTAAATTACTTTATAAAAATGATCCAAATATATGCCTGGACCAAATCATTATATTACTCATTTCCAAAATTTTATTTTAATTTAATAATAACAAAAAAAATTTTGAATTAAGGAGATAAAGATAAAATAGTGTGTAAAACTTAGTCCTCTAGAGGGTAGCAATATTTCTACAATGTTCATTGCAGGCATTTCTTAACTGCAAAATTCATTGTTTACATCAGAAGTTGTGCATTATATAGAGAATGATGTTATAATTACCATCTAATGTATTTCAATAATTGTTCAGTTATTGGAATTTTAATATCCTGAAAACTCAATTAACTGAAAAATAACTGCAAAATTGTCCTTTTTCTATAAATTTAAATCATTTTTCTCTTTCCATTTTCTACTAATCACAGATGAAATATTTGCCATGAGAAAGGTATGCCTCTTATATATTTACATCAGTAAACTTTAAGCCAAAGTAATTCATTATGTAGATAAATTTCTGAGACTGAGTAGAATATTTACAACAATAGGAGCCGAATAAATGAGGATGTCCCATACAGTTTACAATATCAGTGCCATTAATTCACCAAGAAGGGAAAGGAGAGACATTTATCGAAACACTACAGAAAGAAGGGTAGAAAGTAGTGGAAAGAAGAAAAGCTCCATATATTTTATATATTTCCAGATAATTGGACATCAGTGAGTGATTAGGAAAGCATTGAATTTTGAAAGAAGGAAAATTACAATGTATTTTTCTAAGAAATGAAGAAATTTAGAGGTGTTGATTTGTTCTGATATTGAATACTTCTTATTCTCTTTTTATCTTTAGATCTATAGTAGATATTTTAGTCACAAGTTAGGTTTATTGTAACTTATCTAAGGAAGGTTTTTAGGACAATTTTTTATCCTCTTAACTGAAGATTTTAAATATGTGAACAATTCTTGAAATCAGTTTAGTAGTTTCAAAGATTTTAAGAGGCCTATATCCCACGTTTAGATAATCAGCCGTCATAAATTAGCCCATCCAAGATCTTAAGAACTTCTATTTCTTAAGCGTCTGCAAAATATATCAGTGATTAGCAGCAGAGTATTTCCTGGATATCAGCATTAAGGCTGTTCTAAAATCCAAAAGAGCTGCTTTCTGACACAATTTTTAATTTATTTTTGATCAGAAATGCATGAAATTAGTAGGTGTTCTTATTCAGAAACTATGTAATTCAATAGCGTTTTCCATTTTTTGGTAAAAGCAGAAGATCTTTCCGATAATACTGTCAAAGTGGGTGTTTTGAACCGAATTCTTGATGTGGCAGCTCAAGATAAGGGGAAAATTTGCAATCACATGACAAGAATCTATACTTATAAAACAACATGTCCTGACTGACTAATAAATTAATGCCAAGCCTCAACCATTGCTCCTAGGACAATGAAATTTGGAAGACATGTTCCTTATACAATGTGGGCATCCGCCTAGAAAGGATTTTTGAAAATTTGCTCCCTAAGTGTGAATGGGCTGAGGTGTCAAAAGTTTCAGATCATTTCAGACTTTTGCCATATTTTATCAGCTGGTTTAGGTAGGAGCATGAAATCAACTAAAAAAATAGTTAAACAAGTATTTCAGGGATTTTGCCACCAACATCGGCTATGAACCTGATTATAGAAAGTTATACGAATAAGATAACTATTGCCGATTTTTTTTAAAGATATTTTTTCAAGGAAAAGATGTTTTTTCTTTGTTTTAAATTTCATATTTTATAAATTGTTTTTGAGCTTTTCGGCTTTTAGCGATAAGATTTCAATTTTAATACAAAATATAGTACACATTACCACCTCTTCTCAAAATACATTTTTTGAAAGCAAATATTTGCGATTTAAATACTGATCGTCATATTTATAGGCTCTGGTATGCGCAAGGCTTTGTTATGATTACTGTATAATCAGTTTATAGGCGTGAAACCCAGAGGGCTTTGTTAAAATTGTCATTTTAATGATTTATGCACGCAAAATTCACAGGGCTTCATTATGGGGATTGTTCTATTAACGGTATATGATTGAGAAGCACACAAGGCTGCGATATTTTGGTCACCATATTAATAATTTATGGGCGTGAAAGCACAGTGTCCGTTTACAGGGATTGCCATGTATCTTAGGCTATCCCGTACTTGATTATTTTATTCAAAGCTCTCCCTTTCCCCCTTAGAAAATCACTCACAGGTAAGGCTGAGCACAATTCTTTGTCAGGTGCCTGATGGAAAAAAAAAATTGTTGCTAAATCTTTATTTATGTGCTGTTTTGATATTTTTATTATTTAAAATAAAGTAGTTTATTTATATTTTTATGATTGAATGTAAAATGCACTTTCTTGTCCACAAGGGAAGTTAGGTATATATGCTGCAGAAGGCATCTGGGCCCCACATGTAACCGACCGGCTAGTCACTTATAACTCAATAAGTAATTTATTTTTCGAAATTTATTTATGGAAAACGTAACGTTATTCAATTCTAAATCACTTCAAGAGTCTGGCCTGCCTATTTTATGCGTTTATGTTTAAAAATGAGTCTAAAATGTGTCAGAAAGTTTCTCGTTGAGCAGGGAATTTGAGAACCACCTTCAGAGATTAAAATTTGTAATAAAAATAAATGAAGCAGCCATTCAATGTTTATAAAAACCTGGAAGAAATTGTATCATGTGTGAAAAGGAAAGAAAACCAGGTTGGGGAGAAAAGGATCTCTGATAAAGAAAAGTTAGAATTTTTTTTCAAAGACAAATTACTGTGAAGATTATGTTTGTTTGTATTAATATAGGTAATCATACAATTTTTATATAAATATTTTCTGTGTTTTATCAAAATTTTTGTAGTTTTGCATGAAGAATTTTTGGGATTTTGTTATATCATGTTCACTTAAACTGGTCTGGTATTTATGTTCTTTATTCACATTTAAATGACAAAAGTGATTCAATATGAGAATTATTGCTAATTAAAAAATTTTTTAATCATAATCTGCCACAGAAAAATGAAGGTTTTACTCATGTTTATTTTCACTATATTTTGAGTTCTTTAATGTATTTTAATCTGTTTCTTTTATGAACTGTTTCTCTCTTTAGGAATACCAACTGGAAAACAATTAGTTAAGTCCTTCACAGCTTTAAATGACGTGTTAGTCTTGTTATCCCAGAAAAAAAAAGGAAAAGAACTTGTAGAAGCCTGCAATGCCTTCTACATGGCAATGCCGCATGATACGAAGTATGAATTTCATTGATAGTCTGATTCATTAATTTTTTTTAAGTATGTGATATTGGTACTGTTGTCATATTTTATATCATCTCCCCCCCCCCCCCACTATTTTTTTTTTTACATTTTATGGAATTCTCTTCAAACTCTGTTTATTTTAAAAATAAAGCTGGTTCATGTTCAGTTTGAAATGCTTTCGTAAACAGCTCGTAAAATCGTTTGAAGCTTTAAATGATGTGGCAGGCTTGTTATCCCTAAACAACAAAGGAAAAGAACTTTTACAAGCCTGCAATATTTACTACATGTAAATGCCTCATTATTCAAAATATGAGTTTCATTTATAGTCTGAATTCTTTTTAACCCTTCTTTGCATGACTTTTTCTTTATTGGTGAAATAAATCAAGGTGATATAATTCATGTTCAAAATTAAAGGAAAAATGGTTAAAAAAATCTTAGTATATATTTATAGTATAAATTTAGCAAAAAAAACAATATGATGGAAGTTTCCATCATCATGCAAAGTTAGATCATTAGCTTAGTACTAAATAGAAATAAAAGAGGATATCATTGGATATTTTTTATTCTTTGTGATAATTAAACCTTTCTTCCACTCATTTTCACTTTTTAGCAATAGAAACTCAAATATAATAAAACAAAATTAAAAACGAAATCATACGTTTATTGCAACTACAACAAACAGCGGAATGACAACTTCAAGCTTGTTTTACTGATAGTGACACTTGCTTCTTTTTGACAGCTATGTTTTTTTTTATGCAATGGACATTAAAAAGGTATCCAGACACGATCAACTTAAAGTGAACTTGTTCTTTTATATAATTTTTGGGCATTCAATGTTATGATGGAAATTTCCATCACGATGCAAAGAAGGGTTAATTTTTAAAAGTATATATAATTGACACTGTTGTCATATTTTATATCCTCCCCCCCCCTCCCCCACTATCTTTTTTACATTTTATGGAATTCGTATCAAACTCTGTTTATTTAAATAATAAAACTGCTTCATGTTCAGTTTAAATGCTTTTTTAATCTATTGCATATTTGAATTATTATTCATTTGCAAAAATAAACAATATTTGCAGTTTGTATAATTAACTGTATTTGTAAATTAAAAGGGAAATACAGAACCATATATAGAGATTTTTTTAAATAAAAATATTTGAAAACACATTTTTTCTGTTACATTTTATTTTGATAAATGTATGTTTAACTGGGTGATATGTATAGGTTAAATAATTGAATTTAAAATAAAATAATTTAATTTTTCCTTCTTGTATTTTTCTTCACTGATTGTGCTTTTTGTATGTTCTTCGAATATTTAAGCAATTTCTTTTAAGGGAGATCATACTTTAAATTTAGTTCTTTCTTAAAAATTGTTATTTGTGTACAGTCCGGTAACAGATTTTTGTTATAAAATACTGTGTATTCAAAAGAATGAAGATATTTTCTTCTTGTAAACAGACTTGAGTTGTACAGGAAGCCCAGTGGCAGAAACACAGCGACATAGTCGTGGACAAAGAAAATCTCTTGCGGACAATTTTTGTCTGCACTAATGAAATCAATTTGAAAAATTGTCTGCAACTTTCAGACAGTTTTTGTCTGCACTAATAAAAAAAAATAAAAGTTGTCATAAACTTCCAGATATTTTTTCCTTTGGCCTTATGCGCCTGTTCTCCTGTTACTGAGATGCTACAAGAAATACTGTTTTTCTATAAATGCAGAGAAGTAGGCATTTATCATGTGCATGCTGAATCTGATGATCATGGTGTGAGGAAATATAATTTAATTTTTATTCTGCTTATCATTTAAATTAAACTTAAGTGCAGCAAAAACGTGGCTAAAGTTCCAGATATGTTGAAAAAGTAAAGTACTATTAAATTTATCTGAGTTCAGCATCAATTAATCTAAAAAGCAAAACCTGAAAGATAATCTTAAACTATTAAATAAAAGAAATAAACCTTGTAGTGATTAAATGAGAACAAGTAAGTTTAAAAACAAATTAAATTCATTAACGAAACATAATATATTAATAATAACAAAATGCTAATGATATTTAACAGAAGAACAATTTATATATATTTAAACAAATTAATAAAAGGAACTGAACTATGCATTGAAAAACATCCCCCTGAGATTTCATGACCATGCCAAATAAATAAATAAATTAGGTTGATATCCAGAGGCAGCAGTAAACAATATTCTCAACAGGTGTTGTGTCTTACCTATCTCTTAACTTACACACAACAAGATAACTAAATTACTTAGACCTTCGCTTAATTTTAATGCTACACAATTAAATAAATGTATTATTCCTTCAAGAGAATTATCCCATTTTACTACTTATCTAAAATTTATCTTATCTACTCAAAACATTGAAATTATCTTCTTATTTTATATTAGAAATTTTGACTTAGATTGGAACTTAATTTTATTAAATTATTTATATTGGATTACAATTACAAAATTAAGTTAATCACTAATTAAAATTATATGGAAGTACGTTGTGTTCTGGCTTCCAAATTTAAGTTATATAATTCCAACAATAACACCAAATGTGTGGTCAGAGTGTGAATCAAGTCTTAATAAAAACTCATCTTTATAAAAATCTTAACTTGTTTGTAATCTTTCTCTCTTACTTGACAGTTAGCTTTCCTCTCATCTGTCATTCAAAACTACTAAGAAATGAGACAATTTTAGTTCAAGTATTACAAATCCAAAACAATTTAAATAAACAAATTAAATAAGAAAACAATCAGCAAAATTAATCTCCTACGAACTTCAATGGTCTCATTTCATTAGTAAACTCAAATTTAATCTTTTATTTTTTTTTTTCTTCATAAATCAATTTCTATCTCTGAAAAATAAAGTGTTCTTCTAAAACATAACGTGATGGAACTAGTTGATTTATAAATGTATTTATCAAAGGCAAATCTCCCTTTTTATACAAGTTCAACTTATCATAAAAAATATCTCACAATTCTTCATCATTAACCAAAAATTCAATTTACCTCAACACCGTTTATAAACATACATTATCCCCATATCAACCAGTTCCAACGGTTATTCTCTAAATTCTGATTTAATGAATACAGACAACTTGTTAACTGAAAATCACGTGAGAAATAATTAAAATTAGTCTGCACTAAATTCACATCCTTACTATTAATTTCTACTACTTAATATATAACAAGAATTAGCCTTTACATAAGTTGTCTGCATTTCCTCAAACGTTAAAATAAATCAATTTTTCTAATGCTGAAATAAAATAACAAATAAAAAGGGATGCACTGCAAGGTAAATGAAGATGCATTGTAGTACAGGAATTAGGTAATTTTATTGCACAATTTATTCATTTACATCAAACACCGTCATTATTCTCAATTAAATTCAACAAGCTATAATTAATCTCATCTATATCAGTTATATACAAGTTCATCTTATTCGTAAAATGACTTCAATAATTAAAATCAATATTATTCTATGATTCAAACAATAAATAAGTAAATTTATTGTTAAGTAAACTCCTGTTAAGCAAATTCCTGTAAAAGTTTATTAATATATTTTGGAGCTACTGGCAGACTTTAAAAAAAAGGGTTAAATTATTGGAGTCATTTAAAAATTTACGTTAAGATGGATTGTAATTTACAATCCAGAATTAATTAAATAAAATAAAATAAAAAAATAAATAAATACCGGTTAAGTGAATTCATGCATGATGATAATTAAGAGAAGGAAAGAAAAGAAAAATTTAACATCATGACAACTCCGGAGCTGAGATGCTCACATCTTCTTATGTAGACTTCTGATCTCCAACTGAACTTTTTCTTTTCCCACACTACCTCCTTGATTGCATTCAACTCCCTGCCTCCTACATGCCGACAAATAGTGCCCCACAAAATGGCACTATGTAGAATAAATGATGGTAAAATGTGCCATATCGCTTCATTAATCTGCTGAACTGTGCCTTGGGTAATTCTTCACACTTCCAGTTTCAGAGATTTAAAAAATGCATGACTTTAGTGAATTTAAAAAATGTGAAATCAATGCGCGATCATCCAGTCACACGGAGACGCGATGCTGTGGCATGCTCACATGGTGATGCTATTCTTTGTGCGGGAGTTGCTGAGCCTACGATCTTGTTGCCATTTCCATTTTAAAGGACAGAAAAACTTAAGGATAGGAGAAACATATACAACAAAAATGTTAATAAAAATATAGACTCCAAAAACGTTAATAAATAAAATAAAGACTCCAAAAACTTCTAATTAAACTCAGTAGCTCCATAAATGTTTAACCACAACTAACTCCATTAAAACCCTAATTTAATTAGTGAAATTTGAATATCTGAAGAATTCACAATTGACAAGAGGAAGTGTGCACTATTCATCTTCCCAAGAGCTAATTAATAAATATCAAAATCACCAACATAATCGTTTGGTTATTAAACCCAAATGATAGATATATATTAAAATCAACATAAGTTCTGGTGGACAGTGTGAGAATTATAAGTAAAAATTCTGTGCCAGAAAAAATATAATTTATGAATAAATGTAGCATTTAACCAACCTGCAAACAACTGCAACTTTAATTTTAACCATGAACAACAATTCGTATTAAAATAAACAAAACACTCCAATATTACACTACATTTTTAAAGTTAATAATTAGACAATTTACATTTAAAATAATTTAATTTATATTTAATTTTAAGTTGTGTTTGCGACACAACACAGGTAAGCAACGATATTTTCAAAATGAAAAAGCTTCTTGTTTCTATTCATGTGGGACCTGGTAATCACAATAACTTTAAACAATTCAGCTGGCATTGCAAAACAGAGTTCTTTGTAATTGACACTTTAAATTACTTCTTTCCTTATGATAAGAACAGTGGCGTAGCCATGATTTCCTTTCAGGAGGGGTCCAGAATATTTCTTCAGCTTATATGTATAGTAAGACCTGCCAAGATAATATAGCAAAGAGTGGTAAAAAATTCCGTGTTAGACAGTTTTTCGTCTTAGCAGGTCTATGGCATTCTTTTCTATTTGACGAATGAATATTTCCGTTTAAGTCAGCATTCCATTATAGGCAGGTTTCGTTTCCACAGGATTTGCTATGTATGTAAAAATATAACTTATGTATGTAATATGTATAGTAAAACCTGTCTATAGCAGATTCCTGTCTTAAATGGAAGCATTACATGGTCCTGATATGGATAAGCATACAAATAAATCTGCTGAAAACCTGCCTGAAACTGGATTTTTCACCGTTCTTCTGTGATACCAATTTCGTCTTGTCAGGTTTTACCCTACTTATAAATACAGTAAAGCCTGTGAGAGCAGAAACTTTCTATAACGGAATCCTATCTCAAACAGAAAAATTTCGGGATCTCGACGAAATGAATAATGCGTTTTATTGAAGTATAGTGTGTGGCAGGATTGACTGCGTGTGTGTATATAGACAAAAGATCACAGTAAAAAGACGCAAATTTCCACAAAAGATCGTGTTAAAAACATGCGAATTTCAGCAAAAGATCGCGGTAAAAGCATGTAAATTTCGGCAAAGAGTCACGGTAAAAAAAAAGAAACACTATTTTCATCAAATGATTGGGGAAAAAATAATCGTGAGTATCGTCAAAATTTACTGCATAGAAAGACTGCTAAAATATTGAAACCCAGTTCCTTTTACTAATGTCTATGGATCGTCGTAAAACGAGAAGAAACGCTAAAAATTGCATAAAAAATTCAAAAATAGATATAGGAATTCCGGATTCTTTTTACTAATATAGAAAATTCGCTGCAAAAAGAAGAAAAAATATAAAGCTAATCCAAAAACTGGCTTTAAGGTGCATAACCTTCAGACAAAACACTTCAGACTCTTCCTGCCAAATCTTGCAGCCTCTGCACTTAGCGGTCTCTTCAGAAAACATCACACACAGACAAACATCTATGTTTAATACATATAGTTTTAAATCTGAAAGAATACACAGAACTAATTTAAAAAAAATTGGGTTAACCCAAACCCAACCTGCAAGAATCTAAAATCAGCTCAAACTGAAAACAGAGTTAACCCGATCTGCAGCTGATGCAGGACTTTAATTAAGACATTTTTCTCCAGAAGGAATTTCTGTAGTTGCATCAGGGAAAGGAAATTTCTCTCTTCCCCTCCCCCCTCTGGATCCTTTCAGAAAATTCTTTGTGAATTTCAGAAAATATTTTTTTTACTCAGAATCACCCCTTGTTCTGTGATAACCTTATCCTTCCCATTTTAGAAATCCCACAAGAAGTGAGATGATGAAACGATATGTAACATCAAAAGCTATAAGCAAAATTAATGAGAGTGCATCATGCTGACCATATTTTAAATAAAATTATGCAAAATTCCTAGTTCAGTGTATTATCTATTCATTAAAATTACACACAAAATTTGGTGACAAATTATGAAATTTTAAAAGCTTGTCGCAGACAGCTACAAAACTTTCTGCCACTGGGAGAGAAAGTAAGTTATTATCAATCATTAGAAGTTACAGGAGTATGTTCAAAGCTTTGGAAGTTTTTTTTTAACTTCATTTACTTCCACTCTCAATTTCCACTTATTATTTTGCTCTGAGCATACAAATTAAAAATCTTTAAAACTCATTTCTTTTATGTTTTCCAGCCCTATTAATTAGTTTGTTGTAATAGTGAATAAAAAATATATTATCTAAATCACTGTTAAAATTTTTCCTTCACCTTCTCCCCACATACACTCAGCATGCAAAGTTTAAAATATTTAAAACCTAATTTCTTTTACGTTTTCTGCCATATGTCTTACTTTATTGTAACAAAGAATAAATGATCAATCTCCATTCTGAAATTTCCTGTTCCTTCCAGAAGCCCAATGCATAAAATTTAAGATATTTAAAAATCTTCCAATTTAGAAATGAAATTTGCTATATTTATTATTTTGTGATAACAGTGGATAAGTAATCACTTAATTTTACCCCTCCTTCTTGAAATTTCTACTTATTTCCATCCACCTCACCTACTTACCCAGCACACTAAATTAACTCCTTCAGCACTAGACGTACACAGTGTACGTCACGATTTAGTCGTGCACCCGTGCCAGACATATTACCCGTTCATCATGGATCATATTGAAATGTGTGGTGTTGTTTTATTTTGTGGTAAATAGCTGCCAAAAAACATGAAATAAACAAAAATAAAATTTTGCACAAAATTTGGTATATGCACACACTTAGGATACAATAATCTTTTACTGAAAGGGATAAAAATCTTTAAAACTGTATTTAAAATAAAAATTTTGTCCTATTTTTTACTTTACAGTAACAATAAGTAAATAATCAACTAAACTTTTGCCCTAAATTTGCCTCACCTTTTTCACCTCAGAAAAAGAGCAGAGAATTTCGAGATATGTGTGAAATGGAAAAAGGGAGAGCAAAATTGCTTTTTTTTCCCTTTTACAGTTTGGCTATTCTTACTTCTGAAATTAGAAAATTTTAATCTCTTTTCCTTTTAATAGAAGAAAAAAAAAACACAGACTTGAAAGTAAAATGTTTATTAAAATATTCCATAGCTCCAAATTCTTGGTCTTTTTCTAAGGTGTTTTCTGCATGTTTCAGCATGACATGCAATCTTAACTGAATTGCAGCATTAATTTTTAAAATACTAACTCAGTTTTTGCTCAGTATTTTGTGATCTCTTATCTGTAATGTGATTTTACCTGTTAACTAACACAATTAAGATATTCATGATGTAGATGTCAGGTAATATTTATTTTATTTCTTAATTTAAAGTGATATTTCTCGAAGTGCTTTTAAACTGTGCATAATAATTGAGCTTTTGCTCATCAGAGCAATAGTAAAGTAATTTTGTTCATTTGTTTTAAAAAATCATTTGCTTCTCATGTTTGTTAAAATACTTAAATTGAATGAAATTTTCATTGTATAAAAGAACTATTAAATTATTTTATAAATTATTTTTCCTTAAGTTGTACATCTTTCTTCAGATTACTTCGACCAAGAATGCTATGCGCTGAAACCATTGAAGATGAAGTACTTATGCTTCAGGTATATTAAATTTGTTTTTTGTAATTTTAATTTGATTTGATTAATTGTAATTTTCAAAATAATTTAAACTTTAGTACATAAATTACGATATAAATTTTTGTAGTTTTTTTTTAAAAAATCATTGCAATGATATTCTCTTCTAATTCCTCTTAGAAACATGTATATTTTAGAATTTTCCTTGTGTGCTAGCCTCATAATATAAGAATACTGGACTTTTGCATTATAGAGTTATGGAAATTTACTCCAGATTGATTGCTTCATTCAAAGTTTAGAAAATAATGTTTTAAAACATTCATTGAAGATGAGTTTTTATTTTTTGATGAAAAAAAATGTCAATCTTCTTTTTATGAAAGTGAGTTCATAATAATCATTATGCATAGTAGTCAAGACAACTAGAAATGCTAACAATATCTTACAGTATAATTAGATTAGTGAGAAAAATTGGCTGGAAATAGCTATTGATTGGGGAAAAAATAAGATTTTGTATTTCTGTATGGAGAATATGAAACATGAATGATTCTGCAGATGTGCTATGGTGCATCAATATATAAAAAATTGGAATAGATACTTTAGTGTGATGGGTCATGATTTTCTTACTGCAAAGATAAAATTTTTGATTTCAGGGACATATATTTTGTATTAATATGTTGTAACTGTCTTATTATTAAAAGAGTACACAATTTTGTAAAAATAAAGATCAAGGTTTTGGAATTATCTGGAATCCAGTCATTCAGGATTACAAAAATCTAGCAGCATCACTGAATATATATTAAAATATAGTAATATATATACTTATTAATGCTATATCCTTGATAAATAGCTCATGATTATAATGTTTATTATGAGTTGACCGGTTGTGCATAGTAATAGCACTTTTGTTTCTATTACTAGAAATGAAAGTGCTGTATCTGTCTAATTACTACTTGTAGTCATTTGAAAAAGAAGAAAAGCAAGATTTTAACGTCTTTACCAAGAGGACTTTAAACTAAGTTTTCATTTAAATTTCTGTGCCAAGTATATATAGTTACTGTTAAGTTTGCATGCTGCTGGGAGGTTAAAGTATTGTAAATAATTGGATATTATTTCTCATTAGGTTATCTATGGGATTAAAAAGGGCATTTCAAGCTTTAAACTACATTTTCTGCATTGATTCTATTTGTGTCACAATTTTTTGCATCCAAATTAACACATAATGTTTCAGATGCTACAACCTATTTTATATAATTATTTTAGAGTGCTTTAAAATTGGTTTTTGACTGGAAATTTAAAATATTGTTTGTGTACTTTCTGAAATTAATTGTTAATTAGTTCATATTAAGGTTGAATTTTATGTAAAATTTAGAAGTGCCACAATCATGCCAGTAGTTGATAAAAGATTGTGATAATATATAGAAATTACTAACAACTGATTTAAATGAAATAGTGTTCTTTATGTTGTGGAAGGTTGAAGTATTAACAGACATTTCTATGGCATATGACTATTTATACTCAAACAGGCCATTATCATTTTTATTTAATAAGAGCACCCTTGGTTGAGGGATCATAAATTTTAATTTTAAATTTATTGTAATATGGAAATATATTTAAAGATGTAAAATTTTCAGTATGTTTTATATCATATTGTTTAGATAATCATTTTGCATCAATAACTTAATTTTAATCTGTCTTCTAAAACTTTGAAAATCGAAGCACGAAAATTTCACACATTCTTCAATTTTGATTGATTTTCTACTCTGTGTCAGCCTTAATAGTCGAGCACTTTTACTCAAACTGTTATGTGATGCTTAAAGCTCTTTCTCCCCCTCTTGATTCACATATCTTTTCATCTAAAAGGAGTTGCCACGAGGAATATATTAGTAATGTGAATAGTTCAATATGTAGTTAATTTAAATACCGTAATTTCCGGCGTATAATCCGCAGCTCAAAGAGTCGTTTTTCGACCCAGAAATTTTATTCAATAATTGCAGTTAAATATTTACAGCGATCTTTTAAGTTACATTTTATAAAATAATATTTCTGGGTCGAAAAACGACTCTTTGAGCTGCAGATTATACGCCGAAAATTACGGTACAGACTATTATACTCTGAAATCGTGACACTTTTTAGTCATAATTAAATTAATTTTTTCTGCATTTTGTTTTAAATGCTCAGAAAATACTGCTCTTTCATACATATAAAAAAAAAAAATCTTTTTAAAGCTTTAACAGTTGCATAACTTGTTAAATAAGATACATCCCTACCAGCAATACAATAAAAAAATAATTGGCTGTTAGAACCAGTTATTGAACCACTGTGAAATGATGGAATTTATAAATGAAAATACCAATTGTATTTCCCATCTCTCTTAGAGAAAATTGGATGAACATTCATTAAATACAACTTATACATGGTGTTTCAGTATAAAATTTACATTTTTTTAAATGATGGTAGAGCACATTAGAGTGAACAATTTTTGTATAGGAAATCAGAGTTGCACATTACTCATTCAATAAAAATTACGGGGTGCTTCACTTCAATCTGAGCCTGGAATTTTGCTCGTAACTTCAGCAATAATGGAGATATTTTTAGGATATTTGCAACAGAATTAATTTGTCTGCAAAATGCAATAAAATCGTAAAAGTGCGCAGTAATAAGGTCGGTGTGCTGCACATAATGTTAACTACATTCGAAAATTGGATTACCTAGTTTAGCACTAATTGGATACAAATGATTCCCACTTTAACTGTATCTCATGTGATTGTCTCATTTAAGTTGGTGGAAGTGGCAACTAACTGCATCCAATCAGTGCTAAATTAGAAAATTAGTGTGTGTGACTCATTTTAAGATTGAAATACTGGATGGAATTTTTAATGGTTGTTAAATTATTTTCTATTATGTGATCTATATCTACAGCATGATATTAATGCATTAAAATCCCTTAAATCCGCATACCCAGTGGCAGAAACACCTCAACACGGCGACATAGTCGCGGACAAAGAAAATCTCTTGCAGACAATTTCTGTCTGCACTAATGAAATTAATTTAAAACATTGTCTGCAACTTTTGGGCCACAGGATCGCGGTAAAAACACACGAATTTCTGCAAAGGAGCGCTTTAAAAACATGCGAATTGCGGCAAAGGAACCTGGTAAAAACGTGCAAATTTAGTCAGAAGATCGTGGTAAAAACACACAAGGATCGAGGCAAAACACCACGAATTTCGGAAAAGGATCGTGGCAAAAACATGCGAATTTCATCAAAAGATCGCGGTAAGAACACACGAAGGATCACGACAAAAAAAAAACACGAATATCAGAAAAGGATCCTGGTAAAAACACGCGAATTTCGGCAAAGATTGCGTAAAAAAATGCGAATTTCAGCAAAGAATCATGGTTTTAAAAAAAATAACACGATTTTCATCAAACGATTATGTAAAAAAATAATTGTGAGCATAGACAAAATTTACTGCATAAAAAGACTGCTAAAATATTGAAACCCAACTCCTTTTACTAATGTCTAAAGATCGTCACAAAATGAGAAGAAATGCTAAAAATTACACAAAAAATTCAAAAATAGATGTAGGAATCCCGGATTCTTTTTACTAATGTAAGCAAATTTGCTGCAAAAAGCAAATAAATAAAAATACATAAAAAATTAAGAAAACTAGTCCAAACGCAGGCTTTGAAGTGCATAACTTCAGACTCTTCCTGCCAAATCTTGTAGCTCTGTACTTAGCGGTCTCTTCAGAAAACATCACACACAGACAAATGATGAGTTGAGATAAATTAATATGGGTTTTATTATGCAAGATTAAGTTTTTGCAGAGTTGGAAATATGTAAAAGTAAAAAGCACAGTATGGAAACTTAATGCTGGTTTTGTTCATAACACAAGACCGTAATAGAACTCCTTTGTTTTCAATTAAATGTTAGATGTAATTCAGAGGCAGTGACAAACAGATATTTTAGTGATTTTGAACTTAACGTTTATTGCCGATGATGAAGTATATGCAAATAAGAAGCAAACTTACAAGATAATCGTGACATCTTATCCAAAGAAAGCAGCTTGAACAAAATTGACAATCTCAATATAGGAAACAGATGAGTCGATGAAACAGGCAAAAGATGATAACATACTTTAGAATTGACGTCAATAAAACTATTCTCACCAAACCACTCATTTATTAAAATAGTTTAAAAAAGTATAAAAAATGTATAGATTACTACACATCCAGAACGACTGGACCAGACAGCTTTCAGATTTGCTTGACTAATTCTCATATTCACGAGAACGTTAAATGGCACTAATGGCCGCTAAGACCTTGCTATTTATATGTTTAAAAACATGTGCTTATGGGCAACGTCTCCTGACTGAACCAATCAAATTACAGCATCAAAGTAGATACGGATGAGTCGAATTAATCAAATGAACTACGGTGCTACTATCTGGCAAAAATGAGATTAATTTGCATAAACTATCGTCAGTTATGAGATGGTACTGGTGAGTGTTGGATGAGGAAATATTACAGCAGAATAAACAATAATGGCGTAACGCCGATAATGGAAACGATGTACGTGGAATAAAAGAACTTTAAATTAAAACAGAAATAAACCTAAAACGGTTTTAAGGTAAGTGCATAACCTTAATATAATAATATTTAAAGTAAATTATGTACTGTAAAACTTAAATAAACAAGGTTTATTAAGGTAACTTATGTGTGTATAATAAAGATATGTATGACTGCTTTGAATAAGTAATATAGAGGTTTCAAGAGGAAACTAATGAGTTAAAGAGGCGATGAGAATAGTATTACTATGTATTATGCACATCAACAGACATCTATGTTTAATACATAAATTTAGAAATCTGAAACAAAATACACAGAACCAACTTTTAAAAATTGGGTTAACTCAAACCCAACCTGCAGCTACAGAACTTTCTGCCACTGGGTCCACATAACTTAAAACCCGAGATTGTACAGATTTTAGAATTTTGCAGATTTCTGGCCACTGTTTTGCTTACATTTTTAAATAGTAATTTGAATTTAATAAGGCATTCGAAATTATAATGAGTGCTTATAATAAAGTAAAATAATAAAAATTAAGAAAATTTTAAAAAATGCTTAAAATATTAAAAGTAAAGATCAAATAAATAATTAATGAAACTAAATATGAATAATGATGATATAATTATTTCTTGAATTATTCAGTGAAACTCGCCTTCTAAAGATACACTAATAAATTACATCAAAATCTTAAAATAACAAAGTAATTTTATTTCATGTTTAGCCACACTTAAAAACCAAAAAAGTTGATTAATACATAAATGTATTTGGTAAAATGATCGCGATTGCCACTGATATCAGCAATATCTCCAATTTTTTCAGAAAAAAATTTATACTTCCTTCATGAGAAAACATGAGTTCAATCACAAGAACCAGAATTATACATTAAAATGTGTACAGAATGATATAAAAAAAGAATTGAATTATTCACATGCATCTTAGCTGTAAGTTTCATTATTTACATTTGAAATGATGCGCAGATTTTAGGAATTTGCGGATTTGAGGGAGTCTACTATATATATAAAATATGAATATGTAGATGTAAAGTTGTCCAGTTGAAAGAAATGGAATTCGTGAAATTTGATGTGTGTATTTCCATCTATGCATTGATAGGTTAATATTTATCTCCTTGCTTCACCAACTTTTATTTGTTTTGTAGACATTGGCCTATGCTTCTGTTACTAGTGCAAAGGAAAGTTCGCAAAATCCATTAAAATCATACTTCGAAAAGTTCAAATGGACATTTTATACAAGGATTTTGATTTGTTTTTCTAAATTCAATTAATTTCAAAGTACTCCAAATGAGTGTGTGTGCGACTCTTTTTAAGATTACTGAATGGAATTTTTAGTAATTGTTAAATTATTTTTCATTATGGGATCTATATCTACAGAATGATATAATATATAAAATATGAAAATGTAGACATAAAGTTGTCCAGTTGAACGAAAGTAGAATTCATGAACTCTGAAGTATCCATTTATGCATTGATAGGTTAATATTTATCTCTTTGCTTCACCAACTTTTATTTATTTTGTAGACATTAGCCTATGGTTTTGTTGTTAGATCACAAAGAAGATTGCAAAATCCATTGAAGTGCTATTTTGAAAAGTGCCAATGGAAATTGGAAGTTGTTGATCACAAAAGTAAAACATTCCTTGTAAGATATTTTAATATCTAAAATTAATGTATTTTAATGTCAATCACACACATCCTGTTTTTAATGTATGTACTAAGGCAGCGGTTTCCAACCTATGGGTCGAGGCGGGTGTTTTGGTGGGTCATGGAACATTCTAAGTTCTCCACAAAAATTATATCTTTTATTTCATCTGTTTAAAAAATATAACAAATACAATTTTTTACAACTACAATAATCATAAAAGCTATTAACTTAAACTAAACCTTTGTAAGAAGGCAGTGTTTTCTTAAACAGTCAGTCGGCATAAAGTTATGAATAAATTATGTAAAATTGTGTTTTGATAACAATTAAATAAACTTATTTTTCATTATCTTTGTTCTGTGTGTTGTTTTAATTATTATTCTACTTACATTGGGATTACCAATTCTGCTTTTGTTGATAGTGCATCATTTATATGAAAATTTACCATCTTCTTAAGATAGGATAGCCAATAGCTTATAGAAGTCATACAACAATTTCCATACTGATATTAGATACACCCTCATGTTAGGTGATGTTGTGAAAAAAGTTTTACTTAAAAGTGGGTCATGTACCAATAAAGGTTGGGAACCGCTGTACTAAGGAAATTACATTTTAATTAATTAAGTTTCTGTCATCATATTTAGCATTATACTACTAGAGCCAAAATGTTCCCAGAATGGTTTTTTAAAATTCCATTTTTTGATGTTGAACAAATTTAATCTACACTGATTTGAGGTACTCTAATCCTACATTCCTACACTTGATTCAACATTCATACTTGTGCAGTTATTGAAAGTATTACTGGAATCCAATATTTGAAACTGTCATCAGCTGTCTTATCACATTTTGAATGACCTTGTCTATCACGTTGTAAAAGCGACATTTTTAGTGCTATCGCAATGCTTACGGGTGCACATGTTCCAATTCTCTTTTATTTCAATAAATTTAAATATTTTTGTTCCAAAATTCAATTATTTTTCCTATTCAGCATTTTCAATTATCTTTATTTTGACATATCAGTTGTTTCTATGATGTTTCTTTCCCGTTTTGCTCCACCAACATCCGATCGCACTTTTATTAACTTCTTTGTTCAATCCATCTTGTATCGTGACACGCACCATTTTCACCCAGTCATTCATTTCAGGGTCAGATGAAACCTCCTTCCCATGTGCATTCTCCACGTGGCTGCTAGCGAGAGTGCGGTTATCACTCTTTGGTGCTCGCTGACAGTTGGCGCAATTTCGGTGTTTGTTTGGTTTTTACATATCGCCATTGGGCAATCGCATGTTTTATCACCAAGGGCAATTGGCATGCTGATTTTTCAAGCTGAGATCATCAGTTATGTCTCGTCAGTTATGAGTGATGTTTGAAGTAATTTTTCTATGTGCTGAGTTTGGAAAACAATGTCACCAGAAGTCCCCTAACATTATGAAGTCATCACCAAAATAAAGTATAGCAGTTAATATCCTGTCAAGTTTTTTAACAAAAACTCTCATTTTCATCTAGCAATTGCACCGTTTTGATGACGATTGGCTGCCTGCATAGAATCAATTAAAATGGGTGAGACCATTCTTATTTGTTTCTTTTTATCTCTGTTCACGTATATGAAAGATAACAGCAAGTACTGAAACCTGAGGTTCTTGCATTTTCTAGAAAACTAGTACTACAGTAATTTTGTGTTACTACTTTTTACGATCACTTTAGCGCTCACGTTGTTAACACTAGGTCTAACCTGAGTGCATGTGACTAGTTATCATAAATATTAGTTTCTGCATCACTACGTCCACAGATTAAAGTACACGTGATATTGTTGGAACTCTGATGTAACTTCATTGTTAGATGGCTATTTACACAAATAATTTGTCAAATTCACTTAATGTTTTAATTAGAGTTTCAAGTAGAGTTACTGCTGCATCTTAAATATTTGTGAGTGCAAAAAATTCTTTTTGCTCATACACTTGCATTTTTCTTATGGCTTTTTTTCATAGACTTCAGCCAATATCTGAATTGTCTCAGGTGTTTTTCATAATAAAACACATAAATTAATATTCAATTATTGTTTGATAGCTGAAATTTCAAAATCCAATTATGAAACAAAATTGACCTTATATTATTGTCTCTACCACTCCTACATAGAGAAGATTTTTGTGTGCCTCAATTCTTCTGGATGTACTATGTATGTCAGTTCTGAGACTATTTGACTCTAGTTGTAACTAATTTTAATAATCTTTAAACAAAATTACTAAATTGACACAGTCTAATTGTCTATGTGTTTACTTTTATGTGTTATTTTAAGTATAATTTGGTATTATGTAATATTTAATCAATACTCAAAGATTTTCCTAATCAGTGAAGGCTTGCATTTTGTTTCAAAAGTACTTGAAGGGAAATATACATATATATAATTTAAAATTGGGCACACACACACATTCATTTTTTAGGGTGCATTCATGATACATCAACAATTTTCCCATAACTGACTCATCGTAAGTTTTTCTCAGAATGCTGTATGAGTTGGAGTGGGTTATAAGTTCTCTAAATGCTTTTGTGGATAAATGAGTAACACAAACAATTATAGTGTGTTTATGTAGTTGTCCATTTGACTATTATTTAGTAAAAATATGTCAGTATGGTGATAAATTCATTATAGCAAATCAAACTTTATCTGATTACTAACATTGCTTTATAAAATAACAGACACTTTTATAGCTACTGTCAACAGATAAATAACTAAACCTGGTTTATAAATCATACACTAAAGTTGTAATTTTTTATATTAATACATTTTATAAAATAAAGTTTGTTTAAAACCATAGTAGAATGAGAATTCTGGATGATTTTAAGGTTGGATATTATGTATTTTTAATCTTCTTACAATTACTCAGATTTTATTTATTTTTTAAACATTCTCTAATCTAGTTGAAAAGTATTTGATTTTTATTTGTCTGACTCTCTAAATCTCTGTCCTAATTTTCATAAAAATGCAAAAATCTTCAGAATTTTGAAAACCTCAGTCTTGAAATGCCTAGCATTTTGGAATGACCAACACTGTGTTTTAAAATAAGTGTAAATGATTATTTTAACTAATGAAATGATTTATATTTGTTAAAAAAGATGAAAGATTTCTTACAAAAGTTGCCTTCTTTAAAAGTCAGGCATGAAATTCTTCCGCGGATCTGTAATTTTCCATTTTTATCATGATTTTCTGATTTTTCAAAGAAAAAAAAAAAACGTGAAATTCACCTAAGGATTGTTTAAAAAAAAAAAAAAATGTCAAAAGATTGCTGAAAAACTCAAATTTTGTCAAAGGATCGTGTGAAAAATGTAAAATTTTGCCATAAGATCACAGAAAAACGTGAAATTTATCAAAGGATCGCTAAAAATACCAATTTTGTCAAAGGATTAATGAAAAAACCCGAATTTTGTCAAAGGATTGCTGAAAAAAATGTGCATTTTGTCAAAAGATTGCTGAAAAATGCAAATTTCATCAAAAGATCGTGTGAAAATGCGAAATTCGTCAAAAGGTTGTGGAAAAAACATGAAATTTGCTTAAAGATCGGGGAGAAAATGTGAAATTTGCTTAAAGATCCCAGAAAAAATGTGAATTTTATCAAAGGAGTTCAGATTACTAAAGTAATGTTAATGGAGTTGAAAAATAAAGCATAGTGTTGATTTACATATGAAAGCGTAACGCTGATTTAGAAACACCAAAATAAAAAGATTTAAATAACTTTATATGGTGGATAAAAAAAGAAGCAAGTTTAAAAACAAAATGTATTTATTAACTGTTTAAACATGTAAGAAAAACATAAATTAACTAAACTTTAAGATACAATATATTAAATAAGAATTATAATCTTAATATTATAAGAGGTACAAAGTTTAGTAAAGCAAAACAACTTAAATAAAACAATAAATACCTTTAACCAAAATATGTAAACTATGGATGCACAGGAGCTATTGTTAAGGAGTTTTGGGTACTATTTAGACTTCGTTAAAAATACACCGTGTAACAAATGTTACAAAACTTCATTGATACATTCGTTGAAAGAAAACTCAATCGAGGATCGATGTTTAAAAACAACACCGTTTACACTTCCACTAGAATGACCAAAGACAGCGTGCTTGAATAGACAGTCCATCACTTTATACCTTCACACTATGCAATGAGGACGATGTTATCAATGAAAACTAAACAGGATGGAAAAACAGCAAGATTAGAAGCGTATGACAAGAAATTCAGAATGACCGTAGCTTTAATGTACTATTGAATAAAAGTAAAGGTTATATAATGAATGTATATAATATTTATGTATGTTGTGCAGTGATGAAACTGGGTGTATATGTAATTTCAACAAAGGCCCCCCCCCCTCCCACTCCTCTCAGCATCTGCACAAAATGAAGGGTAGAAATGCCCAAAGGGAGAATCAAAAACTCTCATCATGATAGGTATTTCAATAGCTAAAACAACACCCTAATCTAAAAAAAAAACATTCAAAATAACTAGTACAGGCTCACTACAAAACTTCCTCCTGTAAAACTCCATTCAACAACCTAAACACAACCAAAAATAGGCTAAGACAGGGAAAAATATGTGTGGACTCCCATACATCCATGTAAAACAGTCTGAAATAAAACACATAAACACATATATATTAAGAAAAAGAATATTTAGTCCAAGCAGTAGGCATCAAGGTAGATCTGTTCCATTAAATACAGCATAGAATAAATCCCTTTTGGATTTAAAACTTGATTTAAAATAATACTCATTAACATATAAAAAAAAAAAAAAAACAGCATTATATAGAAAGTAAAATCAGTTCAATAATAACAAGTAACACATGATTCCAGCAAAAAAAATAATAAAAAAGACTTTCAGCTTAACATTCTATGATACAACCCTAATTCATATATCTTTCAATATTCAAATATTTCATTAGAATATTTTTATCTACTTAGTACCCAATCCGACTAGTCCAAGTAATAAATGAGTATATCTTATGTATACCTCAATAATTTTCATGATGTCACTTCTAAGGTACTAAAAAAAATGCTTCAAAAGAATTCTACTATCCTTCAATGCTCTAAAAACAGTTTTATAATGAAAGACTTAACCCTCTAAGCGTGTAGAACGTAATATTCCGTTCACTAAGCTCCAGGTTTCACTGCAATATATGCAATGTTTAAGATATTATAATTCTATAGATTTAATGAATTTTCAAAACATTGAAGAATGATTAATACTCTCAAGGGTTACAGTCATATTTGTAATTAAGTTTTATTTATAATGTTGAAAGAATCATATTTTTTTAGAATATGAAATAAAATGCAGAGAAAACAACATTACAATTTTACCCTTTTTCAAAACGCTCAGAGGGTTAAATTTCAAGTCACCAACTGTCTAAAGAACTGAAGTTAAAAACTTATTTTGATACGTCACATATGCCCTAAAAAACCCCCACCATATGTTCACATTCATTCCCATTCATACATTCTTTCATACAAATCATTCATACAGATTATTTCAGTCATGACATTCACAACTTCTCATTTTTGCTTATGGCCTTAAGACTTCACATCCTGCAATTTCTCAACAAAGAAAGACCTAGACAAAAGTAGCCACAGATATGTTCAAATTTTTACTATAAGGATAAAAATTCTATTTCCTCAATTATTTAAATATATTAGACATATGAAGCAAAAGTACCAATCTCTGTGATTTATCTGGCCTGTATATATAAAACCAACTTTGCCTGGGCACCTAGAATCAGCCATTTTCAAAGAAAACTTTCCATGATAAATCAACAAGCTCTTAAAATAAACAATCACCTAACTTCACAAATTTAGAAAGGCGGCGTCTGACTGGAGTTGTGACAATTAGTCTCTTTATAAGGTCATACCATTTAAAATAAGCCAGCCAAAATCACTATTCAAACTAGACAAAACAATAATTCCGGAGAAACACCTCTCAAAACTTCACCTATATTGATGTTGAAAGGTCAATGAAAAACCCATGGCAAACTATACAAGATCTGACATTACTTTAAAGCTAAACATCCAATTATGCAAATGAAGTATTTCTGTCAGAATCTTGTCCTTAAAAATGAGTAAAGAGATGCAATGCAAACTTAAACTCTAAAATAAACATTGAGTTAAGTTGCTTTCTTGATTTAAATTTAGCAAACTCTATATATATACATATATTATGCCATCAACCTTAGGTTTAAAAAATCAAAAATTTAAGATGTGTCCCCCCCCCCCAAAAAAAAAATAAAAAACTATCCAAACAAGAAATTTATTTTAACTATGATTATCTCGGAGTACCAAAAGTTAACAGATTACTATTTGGCCCAAACTCCTCATGCATTACATCAAACCTTCATTTCAAACTTTAACCTTATTTATCTACATGGGGTTAGACCATTAATTAGAACTCAAAGTTCTATGTTGAGTACAGATTTACATGACATAAATACGCCCCCCTCAAAAAAACTATTGTGTTGAAGACGATTATCCAGTCATCCAAAAGAAACTCAAACATCTCTTTCTATAAATCCATATTTAGTCCTTTCATAGCTGAGCAAAAGTTGGATAAGCCAAAAAATTTTCATTTAACTTTATCCTAAATCCCAAGTCAAATAATATGTTATAGACCCGACAAAATGTAACCCCTTGTTCATACATCAATACTTTTATTTAAAATCACAATGTATAAGCATGCTGCATGGGGAAAAGCTAAAATTTGATTTAAAATGGATGAATACAAAATTAAAACATTTATATAGTTAACAATATGTAAAATATATATATATATATATATATATATATATCAATTCATTAAACAGGATAAAATTCCAATTTGTGCCATATTATCATTTTTCAGAAGAATAACAAGTTTCAAATTTTTTCTTCTGACATTTCTTAACCACTTCATTAAAGTTAAGAAAACAAGCAAGATAACCCAGAGGGTATAAAAAGACAAGTAAATATATATAATAATTTTTTTTTTCAAAAGAACTTTTAAACAGAGCAAATAATATCCACAGCCTAGTCCAAATCTGTAAAAACAACTAGCCATGCAGATTTAAAATTTAGCACTGATTCAAAAGACTTTCAAAAATTCCAAAAATATATGTATACCATAATTTCATAAAAGAGACTCCCCCAAAACTTTAACTGACTTTTAACAAGTGCAAAAAGGTAATTTAACAACAGGGTCCAAGTTTTATACATTGCCTGTCATAAAATGTCAAATGCAAAACTACCCAAAGTAAAAAAACAATATTGCATAAAACTTTAACTTAAACTTACAAAAAGAATTGCTTAACGAGAATTTCCCAGAAGAATACAAAAGTAACTGTGCACTGGACTTAACTAAAAGGTATTTAAAATATTGTTATTACAACTAGGAAAATTCCAAGCTAAGCATTAATTAACTAACCAAAATTTAATTTAAACCACTATTGAATTTTTTTAAAGAAAAATTAACTAAAACCTAAAAAAAAAAAAAAAAAAAAAAAAAAAAAAAAAAAAAAAAAGTTACTCAGCATCTGGGCAAATGGAACATTGTTAAAACATACTTCCAGAATGCTGAATTAAACCAAACTGAAAATATAGAACATAAAAAATTAACAAGGATTAAGAATAATTGTTTAAAAACAACACAAAATGTCACAAAAACATATATGCATCATTTATGAAAAACTTTTACTTTAGGTGTTTTAAAAATATACAAAACTGCATTTCACATTAAAAACCTAGCGCTTTCGAGCCGTCCTGGCTCATCATCAGGGTTAAAACATCACCACGCAGATACACACAAAAAACACACAACTCTCTAGAGTTGTTGTTGTGTGTTTTTTGTGTGTATCTGCGTGGTGATGTTTTAACCCTGATGATGAGCCAGGACGGCTCGAAAGCGCTAGGTTTTTAATGTGAAATGCAGTTTTGTATATTTTTAAAACACCTAAAGTAAAAGTTTTTAATAAATGATGCATATATGTTTTTGTGACATTTTGTGTTGTTTTTAAACAATTATTTATAGACAGAGGTGAATTTGATTCAATTGAGCGTTGTGTTTTTCATGACTCAAGTTTATTAAGGATTAAGAAGTTATCGTAGGAGTCATAAAAAAAAAGCTTAAATAAAAGTCAAATAGAACATAACTTCTTTAACTAAATTAAACTTCAAATTAATAAAGCATAACTTCAAATTAAAAAAAAAAAAACACCCTCTTTTTGTCCTGATTTAAAAGTGGGTTTAGCACAAACCTTAGTATTATCAGTCTGTAACTATCAAAAGTATCAGTAAATTATTTAATTTAAATTCCAAAATCTTTCAGTTTAAAAATTAAAAACTTTTAAGAGAAGGCCACATTATGCATTTAAAAATTCTAGTTTAAAAAGTATTTAGTAATCTGAAATATAAAAGAAATAAATTAAACATAATGATATAATAAAAAATGAGCACTATATGTATTCAAAATTCAAATATTGATTAAAATAGAACAGCCTTATTAAAAACCACATGTCTTGATCAAAAACCAGAAACAACGTCTCTTTTTTAAAAAAAAAAGACTTTTTTCTCAACTTTATTTGTATAACAGCTTGTGAACCATTTCTTAAAAAAATGTCAATTTTCACAGAAGGATCCGAAGTTTTAAAAAAAAGTTTAAAAGTTGCATAAAAAAAAAACTGGCACTTTATGTAGCAGTTCATGAAGGAAAGTTTCCATATTTCTTGAAAACAAAAGCAATCTTTTCACAGCAGATTACAAAAAAAAAAAAAAAAGAAGAAGAAAAAAAACAGCAAAAATTTGAGAACATTGAAGCTAAACTTGGAAAAACCCTTAACGATAAATCACTGGGCTCCAGCATGCTTCATTCAGGTGCTGACTTGAAGTAAACACCAGAACGTCTTTCTCAAGTACAACTCATTTGTCATCAAAAGGCAGTATTCAAATTTGTATGAAAAATTCAGCTATTATATCTGCTTCTTATCTCGAAATTGGACTTTCCACAAATTAACTTTGGTAATATTTTGTCATCCTTTATTAATTTAAGCCAACCTGTGCATCACTTAAATTAAAAAACTTTAACTGTGCCATAAAAACAAAAAAATTGTTTTAAATAATACCAAAAACATTAAAAACAAATATAATCTGGTTGTTTTTAAAGAAAAAAAAACATGGTTTTAAAAACATTTTTATGTAAAAAAAAATTGATATAAAAACTAGCCCCCCCCCCCCCCCCTCGAAAACATTGCATAAGGACCGGGATTAAAATCCACCACGTTTAAATACTTGACCTTTAAGGACGAAAAAAAAAGGCCAAAAATTTATATATATTTAATAAAAATAACAAATAAAACTTAAAATTTGAATAAAAGTACCGTAATATGCAGAAAAACAAACTTAATAAACATGCAAGTTTAACCTTAATAAACAACTGAAAACTGTAAATTAAACAAAATTACTATTAATTAAAATATATAACTGTTAATTATAATAAGCCCATAACCAAAATGTTAGGATTACAAAAATAATGCTAACAGGGTTAAAAAATAAAGCAGAGTGCTGATTTGCATATGAAAGCATAACGCTGATTTAGAAACCCCAAAATAAAAAGATTTAAATAACTGTATATGGCGGATAAAAAAAGAAGCAAGTTTAAAAACGAAATGTATTTATTAACAGTTTAAACATGTAAGAAAAACATAAATTAACTAAACTTTAAGATACAATATATTAAATAAGAATTATAATCTTTAAATTATAAAAAGGTACAAAGTTTAGTAAAGCAAAACAATGAATACCTTTAACCAAAATACGTAAACTATGGATGTACAGGAGCTATTGTTAAGGAGTTTTAGGTTCTATTTAGACTTCATTAAATATACACCATGAAACAAATGTTACAAAATTTCATTGCTACATTCGGGGAAAGGAAACTCAATCGATGATCAATGTTAAAAAACAACACCGCCTCCACTTCTACTAGAATGACCGAAGCCAGCATGTATGAATAGACAGTCCGTCACTTTATACCTTCACACTATGCAATGAGGATGATGTCATCAATGAAAACTAAACAGGGTGGAAAAACAGCATGAATAGAAGCATATGACAAGGAATTCAGAATAACAGCAGCTTTAGATAAACATTTTCTAGAATGATGCTAATGAGAGGAAATCATTTTCTTTCTCCCCTTTCAGAGATTAACAGCTCAAGGAAGAAGGTGTTACTGATAAATGTTCACTGAAGTTCCTTACCTATCAAATGTATGCTTCCTTGCCTCTTAATAGAAAGTTGGTAACATCGTCTTACAAAGCTGACATTAAAAATATTAAAGATGACAAGAAACTGTGATGGTGCATGTAAATGGTGCTGAACTAAATGAACTTATATTTAAATACTGATAAAAGAGATCTGTTCTCAAAGACTTTAAAAACATTGAACCTGCAAAAACTGCTGACACCTTCAGATGGTAACTAAAAGTTAAAACATCTCCTGTTCCGAGCAAACAGACGAAACGATACTAAATGAAGTGAAGCCAATGTTTGAATGAATCTCCATTTGTTATATACTATAACGAAAGTTCATCTGCACCACCACACCTTAAGGAGTCATGAGCTGATTGGTCAAAATGAAGGCGATGATGTAGAAAGTATGCATGCATCATCGCCAGCTGTTGACGTCATGGAAGTGCAAGTTTGTTGGTGATACGGACTTTGATGTTTGATTTGAATGAGTAGAAGGATGTTTGTAAATTATAAACAAAGTAAGCTGAACTGAATGTGGTGAGATAGAAATAATAGTATGATACTGGAAATAATATAACTATATCTGATATAAGTAAAGGCATATTAATGTGAATGGAGAAACGATAAGATTTAAAAACTAAGGAGAGATAAGTTAACTTCAATGTGTTTACCAGAGTTTCCCCCAGACAGTTTCAGAAGGGTGCTGCAGCCTGCCTGCCCTTTGGTTTACAAAATAGCACTCTTCTTGCCCCTCATAAAAATAATTAGCACCCTTCTGGCCCCTCAGTAAAAAAAAGTGCCCTTTCTCCTTTTTGCATTAAAAAATTTGCTTTCATAGTAAAAATTGACCCAATGTTGTCTTGAAAAGAGTGCTTTGACTTTTAAATATCAACAGTGGCTTTAAAAACCAAAAAAATAACTTTAACAATTAAAATAAGTGCCCTTAAGAATTCAAAAAGTGCCCTCAAGAATCTAAAAAGTGCCCTTTTCTCACTGGTAGCACCCTGCCTTTTTTTAAACCTAGGGGAAACTCTGTGTTTCCATAATGTTTTTAAATAAAGATGAGAGAACTTTAATGTACTATTGAATAAAGGTAAAGTTTATATTATGAATGTATATAGTATTTATGTATGTTGTGCAGTGATGAGACCAGGTGTATATGTAAATTCAACAAAAGGATTGATGTAAAAACACAAATTTCATTAAAGAATTTTGTGAAAAGCACGTAATGCCAAAAGATTGTGGAAAAAGTGCAAAATTTGCCAAAAGATTGTGAAAAAAATGCAAATTTTATCAAAAGATTGCTGAAGAAAAGCGAATTTCGTCAAAAAATCATTGAAAAAACATAAAATTCACCAAAAAAAAAGCGAAATTTGCCAAAAAATCTCAGGAGAAAAATGTTAAATTTGCCAAAAGATCATGGAAAAAACTCATTCGTTAAAAAAAAGGTGTGAATTTCATCAAAGGTTTGCTGAAACAAAAACAAATTTCATCGAAAAATCGCTGAAAAAACATGAAATTCACCAAAAAATGTGATTCATCAAAAGATCACAGAGAAAATGCAATATTTCACCCAAAGATTTCAGAAAAAACACGAAATTTGCCAAAGGCTTGCTGAAAAAATGTGAATTTCATCAAAGGATTGCTGAAAAAAATGTTAATTTCTTAAAATTTTGCTGCCTTGGGTTAAAAGACTGAAACCGGATTTCTTTTAGTAATGTAGAAAATTCACCAAATACAAAAATAAGTTAAATTAAAAGAAAATCTATTCAAAAAATCCAAAAACTGGCTTCAAGCTGGCTGGTAAAAATGACCTGGAATAACAACAACACTGACTAGTTGGTGCCACTAATAATGTCCTTAGAAATTTCTTTAAATCCTTAAAAAATATATTTTTTATTTAAAAAAAAGAGTGGCAACTCTGTTCTATCAATTATTTAAGGTGGTTTCAATTATTAGCCTATACTTGATTTGCTGTTTCAAGATAAGTGTCTTACTATTTTCAAAATTTCAATTAAAAAAATGTTCATGCCAATGAAGGGTTTTACTAATGTGTAGTACCTTGGTAAAATGCACTTTTTTATTAGAGTAAATAATTTCTGCCTAATTCTTGTTAATAGTTTATTTTTAATTTATTCAAAGCTAAAATTGTGTAATATATACAGGGTGTCCCAGGAGTATTGGGACAAATTTTAAGGAGAGGTAGGCGACATCACAAGGATTCAGATTTGCATAGCAACCCATGGTCGGAAATGTCATGGGAAAGTAGTATCATAGGTACAAGAAACGAAGAGATACAAGACTGGGATAATCTGAAATAATTTATTGGTCAAAGATATTAAATGTGCAGTGGTAGATGATATGTGAAAATGTCACAAAAGATGTTCAAAGTTTCCATCATTGCTGGCGATGATTGCATTACACCGTCGGACCATGGATAGGGGGACTCGCTGAATTTTGTTGGATATTCGCAGCAGCACAGATGAGTCTTGCAACCAGACCCATATCAGAATCCACAAGCACACAGCACTTTTCAGTGCACCCCAAAGAAAGAAATCTATACTGCTTAAATCAGGAGAGCGTGGTGGCCAGAGAACTGGTCTATCATGTCAAATCCATCAGTGACAAAACACCTGATTCAAATGTTCACGAATACATCTGACATAATGGGGAAGTGCCCCATCATGTTGAAACCACATATGGCGTCTGACATGTTATGGCATAGTCTCTAGTAAGATTGGTGGCACCTGTTGCAAAAAGATGGGATAATCTGCTCTCCTTAAAGTTTGTCCCAATAATCCTGGGACACCCTGTATATATATTGTATGTAATATATACAGTGGTGGCCAAAAGTGTGGACATTTTTTGAAAATTTCGTGTTTTTCAACTTTGTGTGCTTGTAGAATATATTAATTTTCACTTAAATACAAACGTTTATATATCAAATTGAAGGTAATTTAATGTAGAATTTAATAATAAAAACAGTATTACAATATATGTATTACAAAAAAAGTTATGCAACTAATAGTAAGATCTATCTTAGATTTGCCTTTTTTTTAAAGTGATACTTACACAATCCATACTTAGTAGGATAACCCTTATTTTTTAAGACAGCTTCACAATGTCTTTTCATCGAGTGAACGAGTGTTTGGAGTTCATCTTTCGTAATCACATGGTGCCAAGAATCAATTATAGCTTCAATAAGTTGTCTTTTATTGGATGGACGTTTTTTTCGTACAAGAATTTTCAAACGTCGCCACAAATTTTCAATTGGATTGAGGTCAGGGCTGTTTCCTAGCCATGGTAATATATCTATGCCTTTATTTTGAAACCATGCTTTGCATACTTTTGCAATGTGGCATGGAGCTGAATCCTGCTGAAAAATAAATGGTGCGTTGTTGGGGAAGAGATCCCTGATGGAAAGTATCAATTTTGGTTCCAGGACAGTTTCAATGTATTTTTTGGCATTCAGGATGCCATCAACTACTTGAATTCAGCCCACACCATCTGCAGACATACATGCCCAAATCATGACATTTGTTGAGTTTTCTGTAGTTGCTTCAATGCAGTCAGGATGAAGTGCTTCTCCTACTCTACGTCTCACGTATTTTCTACCATCACTACCAAAGAGTGATATTTTACTCTCATCGCTCCAGATCACTTGCTTCCATTGATTTTCTGACCATTTAATGTGTTCTTTTGCCCACTTGTTTTTCGCGTTGCTTTTGATTTAAATATGGTTTTTTCCTTGGAATTCTAGCTTGTAGTCCAAATCCTGATAACCTTCTTCTTATTGTTCTTGAACTTACTGCAATACCTGCTGCATTCATTTCACATCTAATGTCATCTGATCAGATTTTTCTATCTTGAAGGCATAGCCATTTAATTTTTCTATCGGCAGTAGCACTTGTGCACTTTTTTCGGCCTTATTTTCCACTGATTTCGTTTTTTCATAACGTAAACAGAACTTTCGTACACCAGAACAAGTCACTGAACCACCAACTTGTCTTGCAATTTCAGCATAACAGAGGCCATTTTCTCTCAATATGACAATTCGGCTTCTTTTTGTAGATGTCCAATTAGTTCTTCTTGTTTATGACATTGTTTAAAATTAGTTTCATTAAAAAAAACGACTTTAAATATTCAAAAACAGCAATACTCTATTTAATTGTACTAGTATGCATCATTCTGCAAAATATTTCCACAACAATAACTCTTTTACCATCCAAATAACCTAAACTATAGTTACAGACATTTGATTGGTCTTCAGAACATTGTTTGTGATTGGCTAGTACGCTTTTATTACAAAACACGTCCTTATTCAAATGATTTGTGTTTGTTCTACTAAAATGAGCATAACTTTTTTTGTAATACAGATATTGTAATACTGTTTAATAATTAAATTCTACATTAAAGTACCTTCAAATTGATATATAAACATTTGTATTTAAGTGAAAATTAATATATTCTACAAGCACACAAAGTTGAAAAACATGAAACTTTCAAAAAATGTCCAAACTTTTGGCCACCACTGTATATTTAAAAAAATATATTTTAATAAAAATTATAGTGTTTGTTGTGCTTGAAATTCATAACTTATTGCTCAAATGTTGTTCGCGCAGTTTTCAGCTTTTTGCTTTTTTGTCAATTCCAACCCTGAAAGTGATAAAAAAATGCTGACATTTATTATTTTGTATTTGTGTTCATTCAAATCTACTTCTATACTGGTCGTAAAACTTATTAAAGAAATCTCTTACTAATGTGTTCAACTCGGATTTTTTTTTTTTTTGCACCTACAAAAATGATTGTTTATTACTTGATATCCTGTCATTTTCTCCATATGATTAGATCAATAAGGAAATAAAATTCTAAATTTTGTTGAATTTTTCTAGCACAGCAAGTAAATAAATAAATGAAATAAGATTGAAATAAGTTACATATTCCTTTTATTTAGTATTATTAATGCTGAACTTTATTAGTTTGATTTTAGTTTTATTAGTTATGTATTCACGAGAAAATTTTGGGAGGGTGTCTTGAATGTGAAAATTTAGTTCATATTATTGAAAAAAATTCTTATTAAATTTTAAGCATACTTGACTCAAAGATAAAAACCTATATTAACAGGATTTAAATTACACAGCTCAATTTTATTAGAATTGAAGTGTAGCTCTAATGATTATATTTGTTATTCTTGAGATATGTTATTTTTGCCAATATATTTAATACTTCATGCTGTTATTAAATAGCTTGTTTCTTTTGAATCCTTTATGATGAGTGGCACATGTATGTACCGTATACAGTGCACAAAATCCTTGAATTTTAATGCCACTATTTCTGAACAATAATCATAGTGATTTTAGCAGGTGAAAATTACTGTCTAAAAATTGAAAGAAGTATACGGGACTCTTTGTGAAGGGGTTAAATTTATGTTGTTTAATTTTTTTTTCATATAAAAATGTAAAATACAAATAATGAGAATTATTAATAAAATCTCTTTTTAATTTACTCTAGATATTACAGGATTTACTTGCAGGTTTACATGGACGAACACTAAATCACAGAGGTAAAATGGATCTTCTTGATGCATATAAATGGCATAAAAAGGATGAACTAGAAAGATTTGAAGATAACGGAGAGAAAATTATGCTTTGGCATGGTACCCCGCTCTCTAACATTTTAGGAATTATTAAACATGGACTGAAATTACCACCCAAAAATGCACGTAGCCGTTCATTGATGTTTGGAAGAGGTTTATACTTTGCTGATTGCAGCACTAAAGGTGCAGGCTACTGTAGAGCTACTGAAGAAAATCCTGTAATACTATTGTTGTTCTGTGAGGTTAGTTTTACAAATTTATATCTAGTCCACTAAGGTAACTTGACCAATACATAATGCAAATTTAGAGTAATTTATTTATTAATTTATCAATCATTAACAGTAACTAGCAAAATCTAGTTTTTAATTAGATAATATATTAATTTACTAACTGTGCCTGTTAGAAACTTTCTTTTTCCATAGCAGCATGAACTCTTTTAAGTGTCATTGACCAAGTTATCACCAGCAGACTATAGTTCTCTTTATTGATGTAAAAATTGTAACCCATGTTTCACATATGTAGTGTACACACAATCAGTCTATTCATTTCAAAAGGAAGTTTTCAAAGGATTTTATTAATTTATTATATTTCTACACCATAAATCATTTTTGAAATTTGCAAACAGTGATGCTATTATGTTAATTTCTGAAATACAATTTTCATTTGTGTTTTCAGTAATTTCATTCAATTGTTGAAATAACTTTGTGGTTAGGTGAATAAAATTTGTAGTGACATATAGAAATAGATATATTGTTACTTTTTTTTGCCAGAAAATTCATGATACTTGTAGAGATATTTCAGTTTGGTGAATAATTTTGTCAATAAATAAAAATATATTTATATATTTTATAATTGTTTAAATTGACATTCATCACATTCAAGTAGTACATAAAATTTCATATTAGAGTTATGACACAAAGGATTAATTGTGTTAAAGACTAATAAAATTAAATATTAGTATATTAGTTTTTGAAGTTCTTGTGTAAAATTATTCTTTATTAATAACTGAATAGTCAGACAATTATTTTTTTTTCTCAAATTAAAATTTTTAAATATTTTTTATCAGACTTATTTTTGAAATGCATAATTTGAGGGGAAAATTATTTTTAAAAATTTATTGTATAGTTTTTTTTTTTTTAAATTGGAAACTTATACTGTTTACTGATCATAATATTTTTATGCCTATATTTTCCCATGAATATTATTTAACAATTCTAAAGCAAGTTATGTAAATGAAACCTTAAGTGTAATTCTTTTCCCCCTGTCCATATATACACTAATCATTCTAAATTTTTTTTAATAAACTGTCTCATTCAATAAACTCCTCCTTTCAATTTAGAAAAATCATCCAGTCTTCTAAAATTTTAACTTTCTAATGCCGATGAGTAAAATTATATACAGTAAAACCTCTAAATAACGGACACCTCGGGAGCGCAGAAATTGTCCGCTATTCGGAGGTGTCCGCTATTCGGAGGTGTCCGCTATTGGGAAAACTTCAGAGATTCACAAAATCGCTAAGAAATTCTTAAAGTTTCATTAATTGGCTTTTATATGTCCGAGAACTTCCATTATATGATTAATCAGAATTTAAAATTACTCTTTTAAGCAATAAAACTGAAATGAAATTGTACATACATTTTTCCACTGTTTATTACAATTTAAGGAAAAAATCTGTTACAAAAGTTTGCTTTCGCTTGCGATTACATGTAGTTAGTTTTTCTATGCAACGTTTTAATGCTATTTAATCCTTCTGAATAATCTTTTTTTTTTTGGAAAAAGAAAAAAAAAAATATGTATAACTAACTGCTCACTGTGTTTTGCCGCTTCTTCGAAATTCTCGATATTGCAGGAAACATCCCCTGGTTTCAGTATCTAATTCATATCACTAATAGAGTCAGCTTTTGTCGAAGATTCTGAAGGAATATAATCGCCTACGTCAACCAATTCTTTTTCAGTAGGTCATCATCAATGTTGATGGCATTTCGGCATTTCTTCACTCCTGATCCATTTCATTAATTCACTTATTGCGATAGTTCTTCATTTCTATCGGAAATAAGTGTTTCATTTTCTTTTAATATAAAGCCTGCTTTTCTGAAACATTGTTGTACACATTCCGGTTGTATGTTTTTTTTATAGCTGAAGAAATCCGAATTTGAAAGCATTGGAAACATTAACTAATTTTAGGCTGTTCTCAATTGTATTCATAGAATAAAACCTCGAAAGAATATGACTTAATAAAAGCTTTCTCTACCAGGCTTTACAATTGCGTATAACGCCTTGATCAAGGGGGGCTGGCATACTGAATTTGTCGGGGGGGTTTTTTTGTGGGGGGGGGGGGGGGGCACAGTTTAACATTGCCCAATTTAAAATGTTTTGGATCAGAAGTTTCACTGTCCAAAGACAAAATAACCTTTCTTTGTTTTTTCATCCTATTATAAAAGGAAGTTAACCATTTAATCACTAAAAAGCTGGTTATCCACGCTTTTTTATTCGCTCTATAACACCATTTTTTCTTAATTGGATGTTCTTTGAGAAACATATGGGTTTTAGAGATTTTTGAACTAGAAGAGGAATTTAAAATTCCCCTAATACATTGCAACATAATAAAATAGTGCTTCACTCTTTTGTCATTTTTTTCGCCGATACAGCTATCCTTTTTAAAGCACAAAATCTTATTCGAAAAAATTCTGAAAAAGAGTCCACTTTCCTCGACATTAAAAATTTTTCTCTCCTCATAACTTTCACAAATTGATTGCAGTTATTCATGCCAATTCTTCACTTTTTTCAGAGCTACAGATTTTGCTTTTCCACATATTGTTTTGAAAGAGATTTTGTGCCGAAACAGGAACTTTTCCAGCCATTTACCCAAACCCTTAAAACCATGTAATTCGAGTTCTTTGGCGACTTTTAAAGCCTTTTCCTGAATCAAAGGCCCACTGATAGGAATTTTTTTTTAAGGAAGTGAAGTAAACCAATTCAGAAATATAGAATTAATTTCAATGGAATCAGTATACCTCAATTTCACATTTTTGATGTTTTCGTTAGAGTTAATAATCCACAAATTCTTTATTTCGTAAAATCTCTCCCACTTGTGTTTTACCTATTTTAAAACATTCGGCAAGTATCCGTAAACTCTATTTCTGTTTTTTCAGATTCACTCACATTTGCAATTTCAAATTTTTCTTTTAAAGTTAATCACTTTTGTTTTGAGGTCATTCTCGAAACATTAATCACAAACAAGACACTAAATTCAGAATACACAGAACTCAATATATTCAGAAAACGATAAAAATGGTTTTAACGTATATTGAAGCTTTGAATATCGTATGTCAATTAAATCTGAAGAATCAAACAGTAATCGATTACGATATTGGGGGATTCCCCAGGCCACTGGGAATTTTCTAGAGACCACCCCCTACATTTATCTGTGGTCAAAAAATTTGTGACACATTGCCTTGATAAATTTCTAGGCTTTTTATTTATTTTTTCCTCGTTAAAAAAATCATTTTCCATCCTTGATCGCCAAAACTACTGTCCGCTATTCGGAATGTCCGCTATTCAGAGGTTAAACATACAAAAATTTAGATTTTGGGAGTGGGGATTTGAAAAGTGTCTGTTAAATAGAAGTGTCCGCTATTCGGGAGTGTCCGTTATGGAGGTTTTACTGTATATATATATATTTTTCAAATTCATAGGTTGTATTGTCTTTACTAAAAAAGAATAATAAAAAACAAATTTGATGGAAAAGTACATGTCACCTATAGGTTACTCACAAATTTGATTGCATCATAGCACAAAAATTAACCAAATATTTGAAATCTAAGAAATATCCATTAAACATTTAGTTAATTGTACCATTCAAGCAAAAAAAAAAAAAAGACTTACTGCTTTTTTGTTTTTTTATCTCCACCCCCCCCCCCCCCCCCCCCAAAAAAAAATAAAAATAAAAATAAAATAAAATAATAATGCTTGTTTGGAAAAGGTACAAAATGTAGGAAGCTTATAGTATCATATCAGAAAATCTGAGAGAGGTGGGACTTTTTCTATGATTAGGTAAACTCTTCTAGATCCCAATAAAGGTACCATGGAGCATATTCAGTTAAATTCTAAGCCTTGAGGTCCTTTCAAAGACGTGTCGCTTGGAGGTGATAATGGGCATTGGTGGGTTAAGCAAAATGCTTCTGTAAAAATTTGGACATCTGCTCAGCTCCGTGGTTATTATTATTGTCACAAATATGAGGAACTCAAATCCAAAGGTGTTGCAATTTTGTTTTCAGCGTTTTCCTTGCACAAAATATGGAACATTTCATCTTCAAATGTCACCTTTTGAAGTAACACAAATATGGCAATATCACAAAAAATACCCAATTCCTATTAAAATTGAACACAAACTTTAAAGGTTTCTGCATCATTTCAGAACATACTACATGTTAGTTTAGCATTCAATTACCCAGTACATTAAAATAAGATTTAACATTCTAGCAGGTTTGAATGGGTTTAGTTCTTTAGTGCAAAATTAATGCTAAAAGCCACAGGAATGCAGAATTATTGCGTTCAATTTGTAAGTATCTCATCAGTATAAATGTAATAATGAATGTATAAAAATATTAACCTTGTAATCTTTTGAAGGATATTGGTGGGTATTGTACTTCAATTTCGATGAAAAAAAATCATTATTTTATACCCCTATAAAAAGGATACAAAGTAAAAAAATACATGTAAATAGTATTATTCAAAACTACTTTTTTAGAAATATTTACAATTTTTTTTATATAAAACAGCAATGCAATTGTTAAATAAACTTTTAGAAATTATTTCTATATTTATTTTTATCTCATTAATCTCAAAAGCAGCAACTTTGTTTTAGTTCATTAATCCTCCTATGTATATATATATGTGTAGAATTGAGAGAGTCATATGAATGAGAGATCATTTTATTATAATAATTTAATTTCATACATACATGCATTATTATATATTAAATGCACAATAATTCTTATAGAATAATCAATAGTTCTTAAGAAACATTAAACGTTAAAGGAAATTTATTAAAAAATATAGTCATTAAATAAAACTTAAAAACTAAAACTATTAGCTTATCATTATATTTTATTTGTATTCAAAATTTTTATTTAAATAGATTAAAAAAAATAATAATGTAATATTAATTTGTAATTTCAGCATCACATCTCAAATTAAAACAATCTGATTTTATCAAATCTGACTAAATGTAGGCTGCAAGAGGTTAGTTATTTCTTGCTAAATTAATAAAAATTCAAATTATCTGTGCAAGAGATTAAAAGAAATGTAGGGTGCACTGTGGAGTAGGAGTAAGTAAAATCAGCAATATAGAAGCAAAAGACTTTTATCATGTCTGATATGAATTAAAACTAAACAAAATTGAGAATTAAAATTACACAAGAAAGTTATATTAAATAATTTTTTTAAAATAAGCCAAAATATTAGTAAAAATTTAATTTAGTGTTGTATAAGGAAGATAAGTTTTACATTATTTTCTGTAAGGTGCTATTGGAAAATTCTCTGTATAACTAAGAGTTTTATAAGCAAGAGGCACATGGAGAGGTTACAGTATGTGTTTCAGTGGTAAAAAGATGGTACTTGCTGAAGTATCTCTTTATTTAAAAAATGAATGTATAATGGGAATATTCCTTCGAAAAACTTTATTACTTGTGAAAAATATGAAGCATGTGAATGAATAATATTCATATTTATCTCATATATAATCTTCATATTTACCAACTTCCTGCTAAACTTCTGTAATCACTGGGATAAAATGACCCAAGGTCAAACATGTTTGGCACCAGAAAATTTATTTAATAAATAAAATCCAATAAGGTCTAGGTAGAAACATTAAATAAATTTTCTGGTTAAAACATATTTGACTTGGGTGAAATTAACCCAGTTATTATGACAGTTTGGTGAGAGGTTAGCAAGCATAAATCTTTATGTATTAGATATATTTAAAATGAAGATTTTTTTTTTTTAAATGTGATTATCATTTATCAGATTATTTTTTGCATTACCATAATTTCAGACCTATAATCCACAGATCAAACAATCATGTTTTGACCTAGAAATTTTGTTTTATAAAATGTAACTTACAGGATTGCTGTAAATATTTGGCTTCAATTATTAAAGGAAATTTTTGGGTCGAAGAATGATTGTTTGATCCATGGATTATAAGCCAGAGATTACGATAATTTCCTGAAGACTGATTACAGTATAGGATCCGTTATCCAGAATGCTTGGGACCTGGGGCATTCTGGATAAGGGGTTTTTCCATAATTCAGAACACTTTTTTATAAGTATAAAAAATATATGAAATAATTTCATAAAATGGTGATAAATATGATTAATATATGCATATACATTACTTATAAATTTGTTCATTTAACACATTATTTGCACAAAAAAAAAAAAAAAAAAAAAAAAAAAAAAAATTCTAAATTACAAAAAAGAAATAAAATTTCATTTTGGGAGCTGGGAGCAGAATATTTGATTTGGAGATAGCGACGGCATCAACTGTCGTCATTTATCCAGCTTGTTTAAAATTTATACAAGTACCCTAGATTGAGGCTAAAGATCATCTGCTGGAGTGAATTGCGGCTGCGCATACTGGAGTGTGACATCATGTGTATAAAATTTACTGGAAGTATATTCTAAAAAAGAATTTGTTTTTATTCAGAGAAAATCCCTCTGACTATGAAAAATTTTTCAAATCTAAATTTACAAATCATCAAGTAACTATTATTTTATGTATAAAAAGGAAATGTTAAACTCAATGCATAATCTGGCAATTTTCCATAACCTGTTATTATTGATGCTGATCGCAATGGCGGATTCGCCGATTCTTAGCATAGAAATAATTTTTCTAGGCTCAATTTTTCAAGACAAAAAAGAAATGTTAGTCAGTTTTCTGCTCACCATATTTCTCCGGAATAACACCATGACATTAAACTACGTTTAACTTTTTTTTAATGAAACTTGTAACAAAATAAAATTTGTACACAGACATGTTTTATTTCTCCAACGTAATTGTTTTTATTTTTTTTTCTTATCGTAATGTTTTTCGTATCAGAATTTTTTTTATATTTATTTATTGAATTTATAAATTAATGAATGAAGGCAATATCATTTTCAGGGCTGATTCTGAGTAAAAAAAAAATTCTGAAATTCACAGCAAATTTTCTGAAAAGCTACAACAGAGGGGAGGGGGGGGGGGTGTCCATTCCTGCTACTTTTTTTTTGCTCCCTTTGACGAAATTTGCGTTTTTTCGCGATCTTTTGATGAAATTTGTGTTTTTTCACGATTTTTTGATGAAATTTGCGTTTTTTCGTGATCTTTTGATGAAATTTGCAGTTTTTTTTTCAAGATCTATTGATAAAATTTGCGTTTTTTCACTATTTTCTGACAAAATTTGTGTTTTTTCACGATCTTTTGATGAAATTTGCGTTTTTTCGGGATCTTTTGACGAAATTTGCAGGGTTTTTTTTTTGGGATATGTTGACAAAATTTGCCATTTTTTCGCGATCTTTTGGCGAATTTTGCCGTTTTTTCGCGATCTTTTGGCGAAATTTGCCGTTTTTTCACTATCTTTTGATGAAATTTGTCGTTATTTTTGCAGTCTTTTGACAAAATTTGCTATTTTTTGCAATGTTTTTGACAAAATTTTCAGTTTTAACGCGATTCTCTGACGAAAGTCATGTTTTTCCCGCGATCCTTTGAAAAAATTGGCGACTTTTCTTCGAACGAATGACGAGATTGATTTTTTTTCGCCGATCATTTGCCGAAACACAGATACATTTTATGTCCGAATTTTCGGATTTATGACCGATATATATATATATTTTTTTTTCCGGAAAATTTGGACCAGAATCACCCCTGATCATTTTGTTATTTTTTCTTTTACTGACACTTAAAAGAAAAAAAAAAAAAAAGTAATATATATATATTTTTTTTTAAATGAAATTTTTTTTTTTTCTTCTAGTGTTTTGCATTGCAGTTTTCGGAGCGTTCCGGATACTGGGACGCCAGATAACGGATCCTATACTGTACTTAAATAGTTGTACGAAAAATAGACAAAGTTTTAATAATTTTAATTCTGAAATAGAGAAACTCCTTTTAATTGTGTTTTTAAAACTGTGATTTATAAATTGTAAATATTTTACTAAAAAAAATAATAATAATAATAGTGGAACTCATTTTAGGTCTCTATGGGAAAAGATCCCATAGAAATTTTGCCGCATAAAGGGTTTACCAGAACAGACTATTCAAAATCCAAGAAAAGTGTTAAGGCCTTGGGACAATATTCTCCAGCCTATATGTTCCCTGGTTTATGGTAAGTTTCATTTTGGCTAAAACTAAAGTGTTATTAAATATTTCTATATTTAAAATAGGCATAATCGAAATGTATTTTTTTTTCATTAAATAAAAATGTCTCATTTGTTTGATTCATTTAAAAATATTAGTTTGTCTTACATAATATGTGCTATAACATGTTCAGATTCAGCTAACTGTTTATCATTTACTTGTATTTGATCTGAATTTTCATTTAGAATTCTTAACAAAAATTGATGTTAATATATTTTGATTAAATATACCTACTTTGGTGATTATTTTCTTTACCTTCTATTCTGACAATAACGGTAATCTTATTTGGTGAACAATAATAAATCAACAAGTTCTCTTTTTGTTTACAATGAAATATTAAAATCTAAAATTATATATGAAGTTTCACTTTATTATCTAACATATTAAATGGAAAAAAAGTGTTAACTGTTGTTACTTTTCTAATTTATTATAATGCTTAATGCATTTTAGTATTTTGTAGTTTTAAATAATGACTGTTCTTGTGCTTTTTTCATTAAGACTAATATTTCAGACTGAAGAACATAATTTAAGATAATTTGACCCCTTTTTTCTTATTTGTTTTTCAAAATTTTACTGATTTTGTATATATTTTTCAACTTTAACCCTCTAGCTCACACATAGGATCTACCGGAACAATTTAATTTTTTCCATTGTTTTTACTTTAGTCTGCAAATAAGACAAACAATACAATTTTAATTTTTTTTTTTTTTTACTGCACTTTACAGTTTGCATTGGACCATGGAACAATAATTCTTTGACAATTTTCAGAGAGAAAACTTCGAATACTATCAAAGTAAGATAAATCATGAAACAAAATGTCAGTTTTTGCCTGTTATATGTCATAGTAAATACAAAACTTCGGCAATGTTGAAGTGTTGCATGTCAAAAAGGCATGAATAAGTTTTTAAAAATAAATCGCAGAAATAATAAGAAGTCCTGGATGAATACAGATTTGACAATAGACTGGTTTAAAAATTATTTTGTAAAAGAGGCTCGAGAACATTGTAAAAAAGTTGGGTTATCTGAAAACCATAAAATTTTACTCTTACTTGATAACTGTCCTGCACTTCCAGATTCCAAAATTTTAAGTGCAAACAATATTTTAACACTTTTCTTACCACCCAACACAACATCTTTAATCCAGCCAATGGGCCAAGGAATTCTCAACAGCATTAAAAATCAATATAAAAGTGAATATCTTAAGCGACTCCTACACACTGACTCATCTCCAAATGTCATTGAGACATTTAAAAAAAGTTTTACTATAAAGGATGCTATTTATATGGTTTCTGAAGCATGGGATGCAGTTACACAAGAAACATTGGTAAATGCATGGCATAATATATGGCCTGAATCTATTTTTATTGATATTCCGTGTGACAATGAAGAATTTCATGGGTTTAAACCTTCACATGTCAAGACAAAAACGGCAGAACTTTTACAGTATGCACAAAATGTTGGAAACAATGTTTCTGAATCTGTAACAAGATTTCATAGTGAATCTGCTGACTGCAGATGGTAAAGCATCAATTACTGAACATGTAACAGATGCTGAAATAATATCTAGTGTTTTAAATCCTACCAATTCTACTGATTCTGAAACTGAATCAGATTGTGAAAATGCAGAAAAAATTTCAATTGATCAGGGACTAGCTTTGGGTAGACAATAATTGAACTTTTTAGAGCAACAGAGTTGCATTTCTCCACAAGAATTAATGACTGTTCATAGAATGCAAAATAAACTATTTAAAGAAAAATTTAAAGTTTTAAAACAAACAACACTTGACGCTATTTTTGTTAAACAAAAAACTTTATAAATAATATTCAATATTCCAAGATTCTATTTTTCATACTTCATCATAGTTTACTGAACAGTTTCAGTTTTTAATCATTCTGCTCACCAGTATCTGTAATGAAATTATTTTATACTTTCCCATTATTATAATTTTCTATATTTATTTTATATTTTTGTATTGCTTATTATTTTTGAGATAAATATGAAATCAAATAATTAATTTAATATTCTATCTTTTCCTGTCTAACTGAAAATAGAATTAAAATGTTGTCGAGAAATGAAAAAATGACACATCCATACTACTCCATAATCCGCACAACCTTTGGTCCCAACTTGTGCGGATGATAGAACTTTACCTGTATATATATATATATATATATATATATATATATATACAGTGGAAGACAAAAAAACTGCATCACCTGCGGAAAAGTGGAAAACACTGCAAATAATGTTTTTCAAGTACAGGTATTCTGGAAGGATGATATTTTTACGATAAAATACAGTTGTAGGATTAATCTAAATTTTATTTTATTGGGATTTATAAATTATGTACGCATACTATGTTTTATAAATATATTTATTTATTTATTTATTTATTTATATATATAATTTAGTATTTTAATTTTAATTTAATTTAATTTTTGTTATGTTGCATTTTTGGCAAAGCTATTTAATAGTGGCTATGTCATTTCTTGGTACATGTATTTTTATGTAGCATTAATTATTAATTTTACCACTTTACATCTTATTTTGAACACAGAATTAATCATTAATACATCCATTTTTACTTTAATGTAATTGGATGTTTTATTTATTATTTAATTTAATTTATTTATTATTTAAGTAATTATTATCACTTTAGATAGTATATGGTTTCAATTTTAAATATTGATTTTCTTCCACTGCTTTTTTTTTAATTCATTGCAATTTTTTTAATTCATTGCAGCACCATGGTTTGTGTTGCTTTACAATATTCCATGGTAATTCATTTTCTAAAACTTATTTTGGCAACATGGCTAATCATCTTCTAAAACTGATTTTGGCAACATTTAAAGATTTTTTGCAATTCATTGCCTCTGTTTAGTTATCTTCATATCCCCGTGGCAGAATGTATGCGATGCTGCAACGGGCGTCGCAGACATTTTAGGGCACCTGCAGACTAAAAACATACAGCGATGCCATGGACGCGCTATAGCGCATAAATTAGGTGGAAAAACGGCAAACTTCGTCGAAGGATTGCGAATAAAATGGCGAATTTTGACAAAGAATCGGGGAAAAAACGTGAAATTCACTTACAGTTCACGAAAAATGGCTAATTTTGTTGAAAGATCATGAAAAAAACGCAAATTTAGTCAAAAGGCCATGAAAAAACATGAATTTCGTCAAAAGACCGTAAAAAAAAACCCACGAGTTTCTTTGAAGGATCGTGGAAAAATGTGAATTTTACCGAAGGGCTACGGAGGAAACGCCAATTTCGTCGAAAGATCATAGAAAAAACTGTTAATTTCATCGAAGGATCACAAAAAACAGTGAATTTTGTTGTCGGATCGTGGAAATACGGAGAATTCTGCCGACAGGTACCAAAAAAACGGCAAATTTCGTCAGAGGATCGCCAAAAAACAGTAAATTTTGTTGAAGGATTTCGAAAAAACCGAAAATTTTGTTGAAGGAACTCGAAAAAATGTAAATTTCGTCAAAGGATCTCGAAAAAACGGCAAATCTCGTCGAATGATCTAAAAAAAACTGGCAAATTTCGTCGAAGGATCACAGAAAAAATGCAAATTTTATCCAAAGGCCAAAGAAAAATTGTGAAATTCATCAAAAGATCTGGGAAAATGGCTAATTTTGTCGACAGATTGCGCCAAAAATGCAAATTTCGTCAAAGGGCCACGGTAAAACTTGATTTCTGTCAAAAACTGTAAAAAAAAAGCATGAGTTTTGTTGAAGGATCGTGGAAAAAATGCAAATTTAGTCAAAGGGCCACAGAGAAAACGTAAATTTCGTCAAATGGTCGCAGAAAAAAATGTTAATTTCGTCAAAGGATCACTGAAAAAGTGCGAATTTCGTAGAAGGGCCATGAAAAAAAAACTTGAATTTCGCAAAAGGATCGCAGGGGAAAAAGAAACGATAATTTCGTCAAAGTTTCATGAAAAAAACGTGAATTTTGTGAAATAGTCCCGGAAAAGATGCAGCATTCCTTTAGAAAACAGCAGACACACAAAGTTCTATGCTTATTACTATAGGCATAGTTTTTAATCTGAAACAATATACTGAACTAACTTTTGAAAAATCGGGTTAACCTGAACCCAATTTGCAAGAATCGACTCGAATAAAAAGCAGAGTTAATCCAACCTGCAACAAGAAAAATTATTGCCGAGAGGGTATTTTCTCCCCTCCCACCTCTGCTGTAACCTTTCAGAATATTTGCTGTGAATTTCAGATATTTTTTTTTACTCAGAAAGGCAGATAAATGCTGATGCCTTAATTAATTAGCACTACAACTACAACAGCAGCAAAAATATATTCATCTGATATATTGCGTATTGCAGACTATTTTTTAGAACATTATTAGCATTGCAGACACTTGAAGATAGTTCTGCCACTGGGCAACAGAGTTATTCATCTTAGTCCTAAATTATGATCTTTGAGATGTCTAATTATATATAATGTAACGTTATAAAAGATTAATAAGTAAATTTAGAAATTACATCCTAACATAAATATTGTTTACTTTTATTTTTAATTCAGCAAAAATAACTTTATCAAATGTAAATTTAATAATAAAATAATTATTTGATCGACTTTCCAATGTCAGAAAAATAGACCAAAATATCATTTTCTTGTTCCTCTGTTCCTGCACCTTCCTTCTTTTATGACAAATTTTGTAGTGCTCAACTATCCGGGCTTTTCAAGTATCCGGAAATTGGCACTTCTTGAGCATACTGGTTTGTTAAGCTTTTACTGTAGATGTTTTTCACTATGGATTTCAGTAATAATTGTGGAATGATTGCAGTATTCAAATTCATTTGTGGAATAATATAACTATATTTTTGAATTTATGTTCCTCACTTTCTTTACAGGCCTTATTTTGCTTCACCCTACACTGTCACTCCAGGTGGACCTTTGGTAATAAAAGATGATCGTAAAAATTGTGCATTAAATTATAATGAGTACGTGATTTATGATGAGAGGCAAGTAAGAATTAGGTACTTATTAAAGATTAAACTCTCCTATCTGTAAGTACTATTTTGCTGTGCCACCAAGAGTAAACCTTTTTTACAATTTATATATATATATATATATTATATGCAGATACATTGTATTGTATTTCTAATTCATATTGAATTGCTTGCATTATGAATGCAGTATGTAGTACTTACAAATTTTTTATGAAAATTTTTTTATGTAATTATTTTTATATACATGTCACAATAAGTTATGGTTTTTAACACTATTGTAATGTATATATATTATATGCAGATAAATTGTATTATATTTCTAATTCATATTTAATTGCTTGCATTATGAATGCAGTAAATCTATATTTGTATTTAATGTATCATACATATCATTATTTTTTCATTATTTGTTAAAGTTATATTTTTGAAAAGCACATCCTATATTTTAAAACATATTACGATGCTTATATGCAAGTTTTAAATATATTTTGAGTAAAAAATGCATCAACTTAATGGTTTTCAATATATTCTAATGATCATTTGAAGTCTCTTTCACTTTAGCATTGAGCTATTACATACATTTTTATGAAGTATTTTAGATTGTGCTTATAATGCAAAACTATTTTTGAATGATAATCTTATTGAAGACAATATTAGGTTTTGTATATACAGTATTTTAAGAAAAAGATTTAAAAGTATCTATATGTTGATTCTAGAGAATACTTGGAAAAATGCAATTTATTCCTTCATTTGAAGCGAAAATGTTTGCATTTTCTCACATGTATAACTTATAAATTTGTTAACATATATATATATAACCTTGAAACCATAATGTATTATAGAATTAACTGGTGTTCTAAAACTAAACATGAAAATTAATATTCAAAATTATATAAATATCAAGAACTTTAATATAATATAGCATCATTTTGAAAATTTCAATTACTTTACATTGCTATATATGCTATCTTTCTTAACAATATATTAAATGATATGCAGTTGAAATTACTTCAAATTTCCAAATCTGCATTCTGATAAACTTATGTGAGTTTAAATTTTTATTTTATTTTATATTTTTCAAAAGAATATAAATAAACTTAGAAATGAAAATTCAAGTAATTTTATGTGCAAAATATAAGTACATAAGAAATCCTGAGTAAATATGGAAATATCTAGATTTTCTTCTAACTTTTATTTTAGATTTCTGATTAATTTTATGTTAAAAGTCTGTATTAAAATTAGTTTCTATTTTCTCAAGTTGTACAAAACAAAAATTTAACCGTAAAATAAAACAAAATTATATTACATTTATTTTACAGGATGACAAAATTATATTTTGTATTTTCCTTGTTACCATTAACAAGGTAAAATAACTATGAAAATTATCAGTCTGTCAAGCTACTTGTCCATTTTATTTATTAAAAATGATTATGGTCACTTTTAATATTTCAATCAGTATTCTTTTGGGATATCATGCTTTGCTATTCAAAGAATATGTTATTTAAATTGAAGTCTTAAAATTTTAAAATAAAAATTTGTGAAGTGTATCACTTTTTTCTTTGTTGCCTAGAAAGATAATTTTGTATTGTAGTTTTAGATTTGATCTTATAAAATGCATCTTTCTGCTATGAAATGCAGTATACTATGCAATTTAATAAATATTTGTAATTTAGTTTAAATTTTTCATGTTCAGAAAATTTTAATGAGATTTTATGTGCTTTTAATTATATGCACCCCCTATTTCTTAATAATTGAGTTCCATTACGTTTTCGGTGTCTCAATTTCTTTATGATCATTGGATTGCTTCTCCCATTTAATTATCTTACAAAAAAGCAAATTTTCTAAAAATTGATAAAATTTCTTGGGGAAAATAAAAATGAATGGTATTTTAAAGAAAAATGGTATTTTAGAAAAATGTTTCTTTTTCTCATTGGAAAAATTTAAATTTTATTTATAACATAATGTATTCAGAAATTCAAGATAGCTTCATTCTGATTCATATTTCTAATATATAGTTTTTCATGTTTATTGTCTTTTATTTGAAGCAAATATATTTACTTTTTATGTCAAATATAAATTAGATTGTGAATTTGGTAACATAAAAAAAGCATAATCTATAAGAGAATTAAGTAGTGCTTTTATAACTAAAAATGAAAATTCACATGTAAAATTATATTAATACCAGTTAGTGGGAAATAAAATGAAATAATATAATATTGTATCATTTGAAAATTTCACTTACTCTTTTACATTGTTATACATGCAATTTTCCTTATAAGATTGTAGTTACCAGAGGTATTCATCTATTAAAAATATATATTAAATAACACACAATTCAAATTACTTCTAGTTTTCCAATCTGAATTTTCCCTTTATTTTGGTCACAAACTTGTATAATTGTAAATTTTTACTTTTTTATAAATGCATATACCTAAATAAACCTTGAAAAAAAAAATTACAAGCAATTTTATGTGTAAAATATAAGTAATTATATGAGTAAATATGCAAAAATCAAGATTCCCCACCCTAACTTTAATTTTAAATTTCCAATTATTTTATGTTAAAAATCTTTAGTAAATTAAGTTTTCATTTTCTGAAGTTTTGCATAACCAAAATGAAAAATTGAAACAGAAAAAAAAAATTAAATTATAATATTCTTTATTTATTTATATTCACAGGATGGAAAAAATATAATGTAAAATAACAGCTTTTAAAAAATGGAAAATTAAAATCCTGGGTATATTAAAAATAGTGACAGGCTCACAATTTTTCTTTTCATTAAACTCCTATTTATATATAGTTTAAAAGACATGCTGTATAAATGGAATATGCAATACTAATGCAATTAAAATTTCTTTTTAAAGTATGGTGATGCTAGGTGGAATATATATTTTTCTGTATTTCTTTTTTGTTAAAAAAGATATAATTAATTTAGTTTTAATGGCAATTTAAAATGAAAAATGCAACTGAAACTGTGTTAGTAGTTGACTGATATTTTATAAACTACAATGTTTAACTAACCAAGCAAAGCTGCTATGAAAATTATGAGGCTCACAATCTAAATTTTTAATAGTTGAAAAAATATATTTATAATAATTTAAAGTAGAAAAAAAGCTAGAATGTATAAATTTTAAATATGTTTATTATTTTATATTTTTTAAGAAATTTTAACTAAGAAACACTTCATTAAGATAAATCAAATTTTCCAGTGGAAATTTTTACCTACTATTTCAGAGGTTCTGGAAACTTTACATCTCATTGATTCAGAGTCAGGGAGAAATGTGCATTAATGGAAAATCTTATTATTTAGTGTGTTGATACTTTCCTTTTTAAAACATTATGAAGGATTATGTCCAGTTTTATTGTTGTTATACATGGAATCTCATATTGTATTATTACAAAGAATATGTAGTTCTATTGATTGGATTGTAGAATAGAGCAGTCAATTTGTTTTATTGACTTTAATGAATGATGATCTTGTTGCAGATATTTGTACTTTGTACATGTATTTTAAGAAAAAGATTTGAAATTGTTGGATAATTGCCGATAATTTCATGTGCCTTATGAAATATACATATTTTATAAAGCATGTACATTTTATATATTAAAAATGTTATGGTAATTTAATTTTTTAAGTTAAGTTTTCCATAGAAGTTTTAAAAGTAGTTTTTATATGGAATTTTATGCTTTGTTATTATAAAGAATACACAATTTTATTGATAGAGTAGAATGACTGGGCTGCCATATACAACTAGTTAATGCAACTATTTTCAGCATCAGGTAAATATGACTACTATTTTAGCCCCAAACCTATCAAAAATGTTTATAATAATAAAAAAAATTATATACATATATATGTATGCTATACTAACTACTATTTTTTGTAGAAAAGAGATATTTCATCAATCCCAAACTATTTTTTTCCCTTTAAGCCCAATTGCCCAATTTTACATTTCAGTATAATTTTTTTTAAAATTTTCTATTGCTTTAAATATTTATTTAAAAAGGTGTTATTCTTCAATTGATTTTTGGCTTAGCATTACACATCACCTTTTTCAGTGCATTTCTTCCAATTTTTTGTTGTTAAAAGTATTTAATGTTCGTTAATGATGCACTGTCCATTGGCATGTCATCATTTGTTGTGTTCTATTCTTCTCCATCCACAACAGAAATATTGACATTCATGAAATAGTTACTTCATTAAAAATCTTAAGAACAAAAATAAATAAAACCACACAATATTTCAAACATATCAGTTTTGGTTTATATTTTTTATATTATGGCATTATATTTATATGGAATAGGAAGTTAAATGCATTATTGAATTCCTTGAATTTGTTGATGTTTATTTCATCTCTGAATTAAAATATTTCATCAATAATATTGCATAATCAAGACAAAGGACAGTAAAGTGTCTGATGTTCATTCGAACATCTCTTTGTATACCATCACAAAAAAATATTTTTCTATGCCTTAGAATACATATAGAAATATATAAATACATATTTAATCTTACCTTACCGTAAAAGTCCAAATTATTGATTATAATCATTTTAAGAAGAAAAACCTGTTAAAAGACTTGATTTTTTAAAGGGTACACCAAATTTGAGGTTTCCAAAAATATGTAGGGGGTGGGGAACTTTACCCTATTGGCTTATACTTTAAGCAAGCCTTGATTACTAGAAAAAAAAAAAAAATTCTAGCATAATTTTTCAATTTAATAATAGATTTTAAATGATATGAATAACTACTTACAATATTGTGTTTCTTTATTTTCTTAGATTACTCCTTTAAACTGATTGTTGATTATAAAATCGGACCTTATGCTATTTTATTTTGCATAAATTTCTGATGAATCTATCAGTTATGCACATAAAAGTTGCAGATGTCTTTTTTTTTTTAAATACACAATTTTCTGATAAAACTTTTCTTTATAGACAAATTTTCTGCTTAAATCATTTACTTTTATAAAATTAAATTAAAGTTGAAGCTAATAATATGAAATCTTGTAATAACATGCTTTTCTTGTTTGCATATGTTCAATTCAGTTTGAAAAATTCGAATTGTTTTTTGATCATCTATGTCAGATGATAATATAGAAAATCTTTAATTATTTTTAAAATAAATCTATGATTTTATAATAAAAGTACAAAAAGTAGTAAATTTGTGTGATACCTTTTAATATGTAGAATAAGTTGTGTAGTTTTATGAAGCATTTTTGTTTATATTTTATGACAAATAAATAGTTTTCCCTTTTCTAAAGTAAACATGCAAATATTTTGGCTATTATTTTTTCATCATAGGCTACTAAAGAAACTATTTTCAGTTGCATTAGACAATGGCAGCCCAGGAATGATGATCTTATGGAATAAGACTTTTGTACATTGTATTTCAAGAGAGATTTGAAATTGATAGATAAGTGTTGACATTTCACATTTTTTTTTTGTCAAATATACAAATGTTACAATGTATGTATATTTTATATATTAAAAAAGGATTATGGTTAGTTTTAATATTTTTAATTAAGCGTTTCCTTGGAGTTTTATGCTGTGTTATTCAAACGAATGTGTAGTTTTAGTATAACTAAGATATTTTTATTTCTGAACAACTATTGAAGTGAATCTCAACTTTTTTGTTTTCCGTTTCAAGATAATTTTCTGTTGTATGTTTTAAATTAGCTACTTTATAATACATTTTTCTGTTATGAAATATGATGTAATTTAATAAAGTTTTTGTAATTGATTTATATTTTTTCACTTTCCTTCATACATTATACTCTTACAAAATGAACATTTTAAAACAGTTTATTTAATCTCTTCAGCAGTTATAAGAGTTTTGCAGCTTCAAAAAAAATGTTTGCTTTTTGTATATGTCTGACATTTTATAAATGTCCTTTTGAAGCGGTTTTAAAAACTTTAAACATCTATAGAATTCTTTTTGCACAGTGTACAAACAAGCAGCAGTTGTTAGAAAACTTTAAATGTGATTTTCCAGAAACAATGTTTTTTATTAAAATATCTTGGAAGGAAAAAAATGAAAGTTTTATATTTTCAAAATTTTTAATTTATACATTTTTTATAAACAGACCGGAATGATATATATATATATATATATATATATATATATGAAAATTGGTACATTAAGTTAATACTCAATCATTTTGTTAAAAATGAAAAATTAAAGAAAATAGTCCTTTAAAGATATGACAATTATATATACTAGGGGCCGGATTCCCAGGTTACAGAACATAAATGAAAAACTTTTTGTTTAAATTGAAAACTAATACATTTTTACATTAAATATATATTTTTTAGATTGTCCACTAACAACACAAAAAAGCATTTTTGTATAAAAAATATCAAATATGTGTTCAAATAAAATTTTGAAATTTATTAACAGAGATATTCTATTAACTGCATGCTAGGAGTTAATAGCAGAAGAAATCACCAGAAATCACTACTTACAGCAGCCTTTTGGATTCTAATAATTTCAATGGTTTAAGTGCATAGTTGCATTACAAGTCTGTTTAATTTGTGTTTTATTAAACTATTTAATTTAATTTATTTATTGATGAAGTTTTAATTTCATTATGGAAATATTAACCGGAAACAAATGCTGAGCTATTTCTACTGTTCTAAGTGCAAACTGGTTAATCTTTTGTAATCAGGCTCAATGCAATATATAGATTAATTTAGAAAAATCATGCTTAAAAATTATTTTAAATACTGCTATAAAAAATCAGTAAATTTAGATAGTATTCAAATAAATTGCATTGAGAAAATTTTTTTCCTCGTATTTACATAGTGTAAAAATTGAAATTGTGTGACATTTAGATGTTAAAATAATTGCAGTAAAAGCTAAATTTATTGGTCAGGTGATGCCACCATCAATGTGATATCAACTTTACTTACAGGTGTTTTTATGCTTTATAATATAGATTTTAATATACTTTTTGTTCCACTGGTTTCATATGAAACCACTCAGAAATCTTAGGTTTTGCAGAATGTTACATGCTGCACAACTTGAAAGAAAAGCAAGTCAAAAAGACTCATTTTTCAATAAAAATTAATAAAAATATGTTTTTTAAAAATTCAAAAAATTTTCTATGCTAAAAGCTTACATTTCTACCTTGATCCTAGATAGCTGAAAACTTAATAAAAATCGAATATTTTAAACAAAAAAACTTTTATAACAGCTTAATTAATTGGTAAACTTCTGAAATTCAATATTTGGATGTATTGTAAGATCAAAGCTACTGTTAGTAGAGAACTTAGGAATATTGAATGAGTTTTCAAGAAAAGTTGATCTTATGTAAGGATAGAATGGATTCAGAGTTATTAAATATTGGAAAGTTCAAAACCTCTAAGAAAAGAAAGACTGAAAATTTATAAAAATCAAAGTGTTTCTTTTTGGTGAGGTGAGGTGAGGAGAGGAGAGGAGAAATGAGAAATATATATGTTACAGCCAAAACCCGAAATCGGCCAATTCGCGAAGTGGCCGGCCAGTTCGCGAATTGGCCAACTTTGTTTTAAATTGATTGGCCAATTCGCGAAATGGCCAGAGGCTGTCGGCCAGTTCGCGAATTGGCCAGATGCCGTTGGCCAATTCCCGAAGTAGCTATGGGTAGTTGGGCAGTTTGAATGTAGGTGCTTGACAAGTTCGGTATTGAAAATGAAGTATGTAGATATTATAATTCATGTACAGGAGTACTCAAAAGTAATATGTGATTTAATGGTCTATGGGGAAAATCAATTGCGGCTTGCGTTAATGGTGTTACAATGTTACAAACATAATAAAATGATAAGAATTTCTGAGGTACACTAAAACTTGCTTCTGTAGAATAAGGAACAAAAACAATTTATCATTGATTTATAGGGTCACACAAAATAATTCCATTACATAATGGTGTACGGAAAAAATGTTTGCAGCGTATTTTAATTATGTTTCATTTTTTGAAATATGCTGAAACTGATATACATTGCTGATTTTTACTACAAGATTTTTTCTGTAGAATACAATGTTTATTTACAGGGACACATAATTGATTTCGAATACAGTACTCTATCGGAAGTATTATCTATTAGGGATGATTGCTGGAAGTGCGTTTTCAGTTTTGCGTTTTTAAGTGTAACTAAATTTTTGCATACTACGTGGTGTGTATAAATTCTATTAATCCTATACAGGGCTAAACAAAATGATTTTTAAGCTTTACTAATGTGATTGTAAAAAGGTACATTAAGTATGCTTTTTAATTTGAACTATGCATTTTTAAGCACAAATATAGTATTTAGATTACTAAAAGAAGTTTCTAGAATATAAATTAAATCATATACAGATATATATGCAAAGAACTTGATACTTGACTGCCTATGAAAAGTAATTCCTGGAAGTGTGATTTCAGTAGTTTTATGTGTATTTTTGCCTAAATTAAATTGTAGCTTAATTTTTGGCGTGTATAAAAACCTGTAGGTAATATACTGGTCTTTACAAAATAATTCAAGTACATTTCTGCCTATCGGTAGAATTTTCTGAAGATGTATTTTCAACTATGTTACGCGTTTTCTAACTAAACTAGATTTTAGACTACTATATAGAATATATACAAATGAGTACATCATATACAAGGTTTCACAGAACAGTTACAGTTTTTTTCTGGCTATGCACAGTAGTGGTTGAAATCTGGCTTTCAAATGTGTTATGCGTTTTCTAAAATATTTACTTGAGTATCTTTTTTACTTTATTAAACGGTTTTGTTAAAATATTCTATAAGTATTGCAAGGTATTTCATAATCTATGCTTGACGATATGATTTTTCTTTCTTGTATCTTCATTGATGACATTTTATTATAACGATAAAAAATAAAACATTAATTTGCAAAAATGGTGTTTGTCAAGGGCATTAAAATTGAACTAACATCGTATATCAAAAGAAAACATTCATTTAAAAACATGAAATTGCAGCATTTTCGTATGATTGCGTCAAAATGAAAGTATTTTCATATTTTTTCATTCTGCCTACTCTGAAATTAGGTACCAAAATTTCAATAGAAGAAATTGCTTTCACCTGTGCTAATGACGTCATTTTTAAAAGACATTCGCCTGAAAATATATTTTTTTATTCAGAAAATGGCAATATTTGACTACGATTGTGTCCAAATGACAAAATTTTGATTGGTATTTCATTCCTCTGATATTGACATCAGACCCAAATGTTTTACAGTATGTTTTTATCAGAAAAAATGAAATCATGTTTAAGAGAAAACGCACCTTTTCCTTTCATAAATTGATGTTTGCCATATGAACAATTTCTGGGCGTGAAGAGTAGAGAACCGTTATAGAGTGGTTTCTCGTTACAGTGATTGCCGTATTAAAGATTAAAAGTCTAGAAGAGCACAAAACTATATTTTGGTGATAGCTGTAGTAACAGTTAAGAAGATGCTTCACTCGCACGAAAGCAACAGCTGGCTATTATTAATCCTATAGGGGAATTTTTTTTTAAATATCTCGCTGGCATTTCAATAATTTTAATGATTGTTTTTGCATTGGATAACGGATATTGATCTCTACGCAGGTCATTTGTTTTACTTTTTCGATTTTGTTTGCAGGGTTTTTTTATTATGACGCTACTATCACTTTTGGAACCGGCTTCGAAAGTGAAAGTATCTTAATAAAAATAATCTGTAAACAAAATCGAAAAAGAAAAAACGGCCTGCGTAGTGATCGACCTCAGCTACCCAATGCAAAAGAAACTTAATTAAAAAATATTGACATATAAAAGAGAAATTTAAAAAAATATCCCATAGGATTGATAGTAGGGATAGTAGATTTAGTAGGGAAAAAAGGAGAAGGAAATATAGCAAGGCCAACGCATATAATCGAAATTAGTGAGCGGGTGTTCTTCCGTCACGAAGTAGCCTCTTAATGGTGGCGAAGCACAAAAAGTCCCATTAAATTAAGGGACCCTATTATACTGATCACAGTTTAAAAGGTTAATAAGCGCGAAGCCCAGAATGCCATTATATAAAAGGTGTCCGTTATAATTATCATTATTTTAACGGTTCATGAGTGCAACGCGCAGGGAGCCTCATTTTTCAGGGAACCACGTTATAGTGATTTCCGCATTAACAAATTATAAGTGCTAATTGCACAAGGTCCCGTTTTGTAAGTGACTCCATTACAGTGATTACCTTATTAATGATATATGTGCACAAAATGACCAATATGATAAATACAAATACTCTTGCGATAGGATGATTATACAATGCTTAAAAAGCAACGTAAATAGCAGAAAAAACAATGTAAATTTACGTTTCAAATATTTCCAGACTGCATAAGAAAACTTTTTTTAGTAGGGAAAAAAGGAGAAGGAAATATAGCAAGGACAACGTATATAATTGAAATTAAATGTGATTGTGCTTTTCTTTATGTTGATTTTATGTATTAGATATTGATAATGAAACTAATTTTACATATACAAAACACTGGATATATTTATTTGTTAACATGGGAGTTCGCAGAACAATATCAGGAAGGGGCAAGATTTTCGAACAGATATAACTCTAATCTAATTTTTACTTTTTTCTATCTATAATACAAAAAAATACAGTAATCGAAAAAAAATTCGACTTTAAGTTTCCGACGGATTTACACGTTTTAGGTATCGGAGATCCCGAAAAACAAGTTTATACAAAATGTCTCATTTATCAATGCAAAATTATTCTCATTTTTTGTTTTGAAAATATACATAATTAAAAAAATACGACTTTTGAAGTACTAACATCTATGAGATAGAAGAATATTTTGTGATTGGCACAACCGACACGTTTTCTTCTGTTAAATAGAGAATATAAACACGAAATAAACAAAATGTATTATTTTTTGTTGAATCAGAACGCTACGTGCAAAACAATTTTTAAGTACATCAGCATAAATACAGAAATATAACAACACAATAAAAATGAAGAATTGAAACAGTTTACTATTTTTCCTAATCAGGGTGGGGGTTTTGCCCCCTGTATCCTACGTTTAAGATAATTTTTAAACACATGAACAGAAAAATTAAAACATAACTAAAAACTGTCTTTAACGGGGGGGGGGGCTAAGGGGACTTTGACCCCGTGATGAAAATTATTAACTACTTCTCTTTTTAGTATTTAATTATTTTATATTTGAGAAGAATAAATTTTACTATTGCTTTCAAACTCAAAGAGAAAAAAAAAATCATAAATATGAAAATCCAGACGAATAATAATGTTTTAAAATTCCTCCATACAAATACTTTGGCTTAACGTCAAATTAATAATAATAGAAAAAAAATTACACTTTTAAACTAGTTTTTCGTAACAAATAATGATTTTGGACAAAGAATATTTTTTATATGAATCATAAGAAATTGTATTCCAAAAAATATAGAATAGCCTTTTACAATATTTATATAATATACTATACTAATACGAAGAATACAATAATCACAATAAATCCTGAGTCACAGAAGCAGGAAATTAATTCATATCAGAATGTAATAATTCATATAGAATTATTAATTCTGATTAGAATATAATCGTCACAATGAGTACACTGTATCAGAATAAGTCACAGAAGCGGGAAATTCTTCATCAGAGAACATCTGTCATAAATTTCTTAAAAGTATAATCGTCACAGCTGAGAACTTCCTTTCCTATCACGCGTCACGTGTCCACTTGAGTGTCCCCTATCGGACAGCCTTGGATCCCCATTTCGTATATTGGCCAAGGATTCCCGGCCACTTCGCGAATTGGCCGGCCAAAACCCGAAATGCATTGTTCATTTCACGTACTTCGGGTTTTGGCCAGGAATCTCGGCCAATTCGCGAATTGGCCGAACTTCGGGTTTTGGCCGTAACATATATAAGCTTTAGCAAAACATGAGTAAATAATTTATTGGCTTTATAGGTTTTATCAAATGTGCTAATCTGTTTTCTGACTTAAGCCCTCTTTTTTTTTTTTTTGGGGGGGGGGGGTGTAATATTTGATTATTCTTTAATTTTACAGCAAAACAGTTTTTAAGTTCCATGAAAACTGTCAAACTGGATTCTTAAATGTAGCAGCTGTATCTCAATTAGTATAATTTGTGATAAAAAAAATTTAAACTAAAATTAACTTAAAACCATTTGGATTGATTTTTAAGATGATTTGTGTTAATTAGAGAATAATTAGAAATTATCGGTATATATATGTCATTGAGAATCATAGTGGACCCAGAGATATTTGAAGGTAAAGTTAATGACTGTTTTTGTATTCCATTCAAAATCACAGGTGAATAGTGTCATTTGTTAATCGCATTTTCAACCTAGTACTTGTTTTGTTATGGCAATGAACAAATTATTATCTATAAAAATTAATTCTTCTCAAACTGAGTTCAATGAGAAAATGGACTTGATCTACTTTGATGGTGAAAAACTGATATTACCTTTACTGTATTTACCTGTTTTGGAAAAAAATAATTCTTCTAAAAACAGTTTTAAAACAATCATTCATGAGGATGGTTTATTAATAGTATACTGAAATTTCAGGTTAAGATAGAACATATAAAAAGTTTAAATAAAAGTTCATTCACTAGCAACCAGCACCAGAGTGAATCAGAGATACATAATTGTATTCGCCGGCTGGTATTACAACAGCGCTAGCTGGGCACGCATGCGCAGTGATTGATTGTTTTTTTTCTTCTCCTCTCGATCGGTTGAGAGGGCAGAGTGTTGTTTTGCTTCGTCTGTGCTGGATGTTACTTCGCTGAGAATAAAAGTTTATTTTCAGATTGAGAATTTTACTTGTGATAATGGTGTAAATTCAGTTGGTCATGTCGCGCCTCAGGTGACTATGGATAAATTATTATTCTTCTGCTTGTGTATTTAAAAAGAAAAAGAGCTATATTTTCTTCAAATCTACGTATTCTACGATTTTGCAAAGCATTGTATAAGCAGTGAGGAAAGAAAAAAAGAAAAAAAAAATTACATTGTGTCTTCAAGATATTATTCAAAATGTTTATTAATTTGGAGAAAATTAAAGACTAGTGTATGATTACGACAAGCGGTTCCATGGTAATGGTGAGTACGCTTTAGTTAATTTAATGGAGTTCGCAAAAGTTGCTGTGTTTTGTTTCGATTTTAAGTTTGTCATTTTTGGATTCTATTGCTAGTTAACATGTGAGTTGATTCCGAGTGTAAATTTTATAACTTTGTTGAGTTTAGTTTCGTTTTTTATTTAAATGTTTTGAGTTTGATTTTAATTTATTGCAATTACTGGGTTCTCTTCTCAAACAAAATGTTGTTATTAAAATTAAAAAAGAATGATTTAATCGAGGTTGCAGAAGAACTTGAGCTTACTTTACCTACTAGGCAGACGATAGTGTCGCTAAAAGAATTAATTGAAATGAGCGATATTTATAAGAATAATTATGACCTTGTGGAAACGGTTGTTGAATCTGTGACTCAAAAGGAAAAAGACAACGAAAAGCAGGCTGAGAGGGCTAGATTAGAAAGAGATTTGGCACTGGAATTAGAAAAAATTAAACTTGCGCAGTTAGAAAAACAATTAGAACTTACTAATATTCAGAAAGAAACACCACATAGTTTCAGTGAAGCAGTAATAAAAAGTGACTCTGAGCTATCAAATTGTAGTTTAAAAAATTTGTTAAAAAGTGTTAAAATCTTAACTATTCCAGTACCGTCGCGTGCAGAATCGTATAATCTTTTTTTTCAATCACTGGAAAGAGCGTTCAAAACAAAGAATGTTCCGGAGGAATTTAGAGCAGAAATTCTTTTAAATATCTTAGGCAAAAAGGTCACTAATTTAATGGTATATTTGAGTGAGGATGACCTAAGTAAATATAATAAACTCAAAGACGTTGTGTTGAAAGAATTTCAATCCACTCCGCAGGAAGTGTTAAACAATTTTCGAAGGGCGTAAAAATTTCAAAACGAAAGTTATGTTCAATTCTCGTCGCGATTAACTGCAACATTTGATTATTACTGTCAGTTAAGAAAGGTGACTGACTTTAAGGGATTGTGTGAATTAATGATTTCCAACAAAACATTTAACTCGCTAGATTGTGAACTTCAAATTCATATAGGTATAAAGCAAGGGGAATCTTGGTATTTACCGCAAGAATTATCTAGATGTTGTGATATTTATGTAGCGTCTAAGAATAAATATAAAACAGAAAATAATGCGTTTTCACATCTGCAGTTTGGAAACAATTCGCAAAAATATCGTAATGTGTACAGTCCACAAAATAATTCTAAGGTGTTTGTATCGGAAGTTAGGGTTTCAAAATGTATTCTTTGCAAGTCTAATGACAATCATTATCTTGATATGTGCCCCATTTTCAAAAAAATGTTAGTTAATGAACGAATTGAGTTCATTAAAAATAATCAACTGTGTTTTAATTGTCTTAAGCATCATAAAGTTATTAATTTTTCTTCCAAATTCAATTGTTCTATTTGTAAGAAACGGCATCACACAATTTTACATATTGATAAAAAAGTAGATGAAGGGCGTACACATGGCAATGCGAAAAATACCAATTATGACAAGTCATTTGTAATGTCAGGTGCCGTTTTAGATCCAAGATCAAATGTTTTTGTTCCGAAAGGAGCATGTGGTGATAACTCATCAGCCGAGAATAAAGAATCATTATCTTTCACAGCCACAAATGTTAATGTTAACAAATCTCGTATGATTTTGCTGAGCACAGCTAAAATAATGATAGCGGATAACTTTGGAATATTCCATGAAGCGCGTGCATTATTAGACAATGGAAGTCAGTTATGCTTCATATCAAAACAGTGCGCTGGCAGATTTAATTTGAAGAAAGAAAAAATAAATGTTGTGGTTTCTGGTTTGAATAAATCATCGTCAGTGATAAATTCAGTAGTCAAAACAAAAATTGGGAATCATAGCAGAACTTTCGAAAAAAGAGTAGAGCTTTTGATATTCTCGAATATAACAGATTACGCACCCGTTAAGCAATTTAACATTGATATGCTAGATTTAGAGAATTTAACATTGGCAGATGAGAGTTTCAATAGGCCAGGGTGCTGTGGACATATTGTTGGGTGCACAACTATTCTATGAAATTTTAAAATCTGGTCAAATGATGATCCCCGAGACAGATATAATTTTGCAAAATTCAGTATTTGGATTTATTGCTACTGGGAGTGTTGCAATAGAGAACAAAGCTTCTGTTCATTGTGGGTTAATTATGGAAAATTTAGACATAACTTTGAGAAAATTTTGGGAGATCGAAAATGTTGAGGCAGAGAGAATGCAAAACGATGAGAGTTTAATATGCGAAGATCATTTCATGAAAACTCATTTCAGAAAAGACGATGGGCGTTATGTCGTTAGAATGCCATTAAAAGAAGACCCCGTGTTTAGGAGAGTCAAAAGACATTGCCGTTAAAAGATTGGATTCTCTTTGGCGACGTTTGAGAAGAGAACCTGAGTACCTAAAATTATATAGGGAATTCTTAACTGAGTATGAAGGTTTAGGTCATATGCAGAAGGTTTAGGTCATAACAAGAGTCCAAAATACATTATGCCTCACCATGGAGTTTATAGGCCGGATAATAGTACCACTAAATTACGCGTTGTTTTCAATGCTTCTCAAGCAACTTCATCTGGACAATCCCTTAATGATAAGTTGTGTTCTGGGTTTGTTGTCCAGGATGATTTATTTTCAATTTTGTTGCGATTTAGGAAGCATGCAGTAGTTTTCACCGCGGACATAAAAAAGATGTATCGGCAAATTTATATTAGTCCCGATCAGTGCAATTTACAATGTATTTTATGGAAGGGTCATGAAAATGAAATTATACGCGTTTTTAAGTTGCTCACTGTTACCTACGGAACCAAGTTTGCACCTTATTTGGCAACACGAGTGCTTCAGCAGCTATGCCACGATGAGAAGGAGAAATATCCATTAGGTGCTGCTGCTTGTAAGGATTTTTATGTGGATGATATCCTCAGCGGTGCAAATGATGTCGCTACTGCTATTGAACTTCAACAACAGTTAATATCCATGCTAAATTCTGGTGGGCTAGAACTTCACAAATGGAGTCCTAACAATGAATTGTTATTAAAAAATGTTCCAACCACGGAGAAAGAGTATGATTTTGACGCTCATGATTCAGACACTGTTAAAACGCTCGGACTGCTGTTTAATCCTAACAAGGACACATTTTTTTTAAAATTAAACCATTTGGGAATTCTGTAACTAAAATTCTGTATAAAAATCTGTAACGAAAAGTCTTGTCAGATATTGCAAGGTTATTCGATCCGCTCGGTATCCTGGGTCCTGTGATAGTCACAGCAAAAATTTATTTGCAGAAATTGTGGCTCCTTCAGCTTGACTGGGATGATGAAATTCCACTACAAGAAAGAAAGGCTTGGAATAAATTTCACAAAGAACTGACAGAGTTGAAACATTTGCAGATAAAACGTCATATTTTATGGCCAAATTCGAAACATTGATTTGATCGGATTTGGGGATACTTCTAAAGATGCGTATGGGTGCGTGATTTACCTTCGATCTATCTCCGAGTCAGGCGAAGCCAAGGTGTCACTCCTGTGTAGCAAATCGTGGGTGGCACCCCTCAAGAAGATTACGATTCCACGTATGGAATTGTGTGCGGCAGAGTTGCTCTCGAAACTTACTGTTAAGATACTGTCATCCTTGGACGTTCAATTTCATGGGGTATATTTATACTCAGATTCGACAGTAGTACTGGCATGGATTGCTTCACCACCTCAAACACTTAAGGTTTTTGTGTCGAATCGTGTCACTAAAATTCAAAATAATACTAAAGACTCCACATGGAATTATGTAAAAACTTCTGAAAATCCACCAGACCTAATTTCACGTGGTGTTAGTCCAGCGAAAATACTTGATCTCTGAATACTTGAACTGTGGTGGAATGGTCCTGACTTTTTGTGCAATCAGGAAAGTTATAACATTGATAAAGAACATCTAACTGTGACTGAAACAGAAGAGTTCCAAAAGGAATTCAGACAAAATTGTAAATTGCCGAACTATGAAGTAAACTTTTTAAGTGAGGTTAAGGACATTGACTATATATTTAAGATCACAAATTCATATGTAAAATTAATTAGAATCATTAGTTTTATTTTCAGATTCATCTCTAATTTGAAAGGTTGTATAAAGGAAAAAGGACCTTTATCTCCAGTTGAATTAAGGAAAGGTAAATTGGTTTTAATAAAATATGTACAAATGCAGGTATTTCCTAAGGAGATGAAGGTCTTGAGAGAGAAAAGGAGGATTAAGGAATTTAATGTAAGTAGTTTATCTCCTTTTATTGATAATGATGGTATCATTCGCGTGGGTGGCCGATTAGTTAATGCTAACTTACAAATTGATGTTAAACATCCTATTTTACTTCCTAAGAGCCACAAATTAACGGAAATGATTTTTTTGTATTTTCATTTAAAAAATTTTCATGCTAGGCCCCAAACTTTGTTGTATGTCGCTAGGTAAGAATATTGGCCTTTAGGGGGACGTGCTATTGCTAGAAAAACTGTCCATAATTGTGTGACATGTTTTAAGGCGAACCCAAAAGAAATGAGTCAAATTATGGCACCTTTACCTAAGGAAAGAGTGACTATTAATCCTCCTTTTTCCAATTCAGGCCTAGATTGTTGTGGGCCTTTCTTAATAAGGTACAAAAATCAAAGAAAAGGTGTTTATCACAAAATTTATATTTGTATATTTGTCTGTTTTATGACTAGGGCAGTTCATTTTGAAATTATCACTGATTTATTGGCAGCAGCCATGATTGCATGTTTAAAAAGGTTTTTTACACACAGAGGTCTGGCATCTCACCTTTTTTCTGATAATGGCACAAATTTTCGAGGTGCTGCTTCAGAAATAAGGGAGTTATTTGCCTTATTTAAAAATGAGTACATAATTGATTACCTGTGTTTTGAAGGTGTGTCATGGAGTTTTATCCCTCCACAGTCGCCTAATTTTGGGGGACTGTGGGAGGCGGGTGTAAAGTCTTTCAAACACCATTTCAAAAGAGTGGTAGGTGAGCATAAACTCACATTTGAGGAGTTTTTGACTGTAAGCAGTCCAATTGAAGCTATTTTAAACAGCTGACCTCTGAATCCACTTTCATCCGATCCCAATGATTATAATGTTTTAACGCCAGGTCACTTTTTGATTGGTAGGCCCCTGAACTCTCTACCTGAGGTAGATATTTCCTCTGTAGAAACTAATAGACTTTCGAAATGGCAAATGTTAACTAAACTGGTCCAAACAGTTTGGAAAAAATGGACTAGAGATTATTTGTGTACGTTACAACAACGATCTAAGTGGCATAGTATTAAAGGTGATATTAAACCTAACATGGTTGTATTGTTAAAAGAAGAAAAACTACCTGTATGTAGTTGGTTAATTGATGGAATTGAAGGAGTTATTCATGGAAAAGATGGAAAAATCAGAGTGGTTCTGGTAAAAACGCCTAAAGACACTTATAAATGTAGCATTTCTAGTGTATGTATTGTGCCAATTTCAGATAATGTTATGTAAACTTGTTAAGTTTGCTATTGTATAATTATAATTGAATTTCTTATTTCATGAGTATATTCAGAGTGTATATATTGTGCTAGTTTACTGTGTGTACCTTTGTATCTATTGTATATTTAATGTGAAAATGTAGTAATAGTACGTTTTGTAATTGAAACCTTTGGGTTTCAAGGTGGGGAGTGTATTCGCCGGCTGGTATTACAACAGCGCTAGCTGGGCACGCATGCGCAGTGATTGATTGTTTTTTTTCTTCTCTTCTTGAATCGGTTGAGAGGGCAGAGTATTGTTTTGCTTCGTCTGTGCAGGATGTTACTTCGCTGAGAATAAAAGTTTTATTTTCAGATTGAGAATTTTACTTGTGATAATGATGTAAATTCAATAATAATAAAATGTAAGTAAAATATCAACTCTTTAAATATATAATTAATTATATTAAGATCATTTATCCTGTCCACATTTTCTTAAAATAGCACAAAATATATGATAAATACACATAAATAAGCAAATTATAGAGAAATGTCAAATAAAATAATAGCACATGGATACTCGGATATAAGCAGAAATGTAATAAAAATTAATTTAAAACATAACTATGGGTTTTTTTTTTTTTTTTTAGAATTTGTGGTAAAAAATGCAAGTAAATAGTAGATTTAATCAAATGCATTTAACCCAAATATGTTACCAACTCCCAGCACCATTTTAATATACTGAAATTTTGGGATAATATAGAATATATAAAAAGTTTAAATAAAAGTTGTTTCACCAGCAACCAGCACCGGAGTGAATCGGATACCTAAAATAATTTAGTGAAAAATATATCTATTTTATCCCAAAATCTCACTATATGACCTGATGTAAAGTAGAGTCATTGCTAATTAAAATAATTTAAAAGTAATTTGAAATTTTCTAATTAATCTTCTAAAAGTGATAATATACACTATATTGCCAAAGGTGACCGGTCACTTGCGATTTTAGACGTTTTGTTAACTATCTAGAAAAATACATGAGGAATTAACCTGAAACTGCAGGTGTGTAAACAGTATAGTATAGGTTATATACCGATGGGTGACAAAATAATACGAACACTCATGAAAAATGGTGAAAAGAGCAATATCTAGAAAAATACATGAGGAATTAACCTGAAACTGCAGGTGTGTAAACAGTATAGTATAGGTTATATATTTCTGTGAAGATTTTTTCCCGAAACCCCATAGGGGGACTGTCAACAAATTGTAAAAGAACGAATATCTTTTGGATAACCCTGTTAAAACTAATGTAGCAAAAGCGTTCAAACTCGAGATTATTAATAAGTGGCTTATTGTAATATACTGTGTTCATTTTTATGAGGATAGCATGTATACTCGTAGAGAAATTAAGGTTTTTATAAAAACAGTCCCAAATTTTGCCAAGTTTTTTGCTAATAATTTGCAGAGTTCTTAATATAAAATAATGTTTTTTTTTTCAAAAAATATGACTAACAACATTGTGCACAATACCTCGCAATCAGAAATAAAAAATAATAAATATTGAATGAAAAACGAGCAGGTTTGTTAAATAATGTTTCCCTGCGCATCCAAATGATGACAAGTAGACAAGTATTTCTTAAGAAATACTTCTGTACTTGTCATATTTTTTATCCAACCCCTCATATTTTTGCTGCATTTTGGTAACAATGGATTTCGAACTTATTCTATAGACGATCACTTTCATAATTTTGAAGTATTGTTTTTGAGACTTTTGTAAAAGTTGCTGTATACATTTGGGTAAAATATTATGCACATTATATTTTGATAACATTTGCACATGCACAGTGAAACATTATTTAATAAACCTGCTCATTTTTTATCCAATATTTATTATTCTTTATTTCTGATTGCGGGGTATTGTGCACAATGTTGTTAGTCATATTTTCTGAAAAAAAACATTATTTTATATTAAGAACTCTGCAAATTATTAGCAAAAAACTTGGCAAAATTTGGGACTGTTTTTATAAAAACCTTAATTTCTCTACGAGTATACATGCTATCCTCATAAAAATGAACACAGTATATTACAATAAGCCACTTATTAATAATCTCAAGTTCAAACGCTTTTGCTACATTAGTTTTTACAGGGTTATCCAAAAGATATTCGTTCTTTTTCAATTTGTTGACAGTCCCCTATGGGGTTTCGGGAAAAAATCTTCACAGAAATATATAACCTATACTATACTGTTTACACACCTGCAGTTTCAGGTTAATTCCTCATGTATTTTTCTAGATATTGCTCTTTTCACCATTTTTCATGAGTGTTCGTATTATTTTGACAGCCATCTGTATTTCAGTGAAGATTTTTTTTCCGAAACCCCATAGGGGGCTGTCAACAAATTGAAAAAGAACGAATATCTTTTGGATAACCCTGTAAAAACTAATCTAGCAAAAGCGTTCAAACTAGAGATTATTAATAAGTTGCTTATTGTAATATATTGTATTCATTTTTATGAGGATAGCATGTATACTCGTACAGAAATTAAGATTTTTATAAAAACTCCCAAATTTTGCCAAGTTTCTTGCTTATAATTTGCAGAGTTCTTAATATAAAAAAAAAAGTTATTTTCAGAAAATATGACAAACAACTTTGTACATAATACTCTGCAATCAGAATTGAAAAATAATAAAAATTGGATGAAAAATGAGCAGGTTTACTAAAAAAGGTTTCACTGCGCATGCGCGAATGCAATCAAAATATAATATGCATAATGTATTAGCTAAATATATATAGCAACTTTTGTGAAAGTCTCAAAATCATAACTTCAAAATTCTGAAAATTATCTTTGATAGAATAAGCTCGAAATCCATTGTTCCCAAAAAGATGAGGGGTTGTATCAAATATCTGTTGATTAGTGCCAAGATAGCGTACACAATATTGCATGTACTATTATATTTGGATACAACCCCTCATCTTTTTGCTTCTTTTTGGGAACAACGGATTTCGAGTTTTTTCTATCGAAGATAATTTTCAGAATTTTCAAGTTATGATTTTGAGACTCTCACCATTTCTTCATAAATTCTGGTGGCAATCAATCATTTCTCAACATTTTAGCAATATAATTACTTTGTCCCTAAAAGATTAAGTCAAAAGCATTTTTATTTCCAAATTTTCTTAATTGCTTTATTAAAAAAATAGAATGTTTATTTGTATAATTTCAGAAGATTAGGCTTTCAAAATTTGTGAAAACTGAAACAAAAAATTTGAGTGTTTTTCCTCCCTTTAAAAGACTTTAAAATAAACAAAAATCAATCCAAAATTTTGTTTTTGTTAAGATTAAAAAAAAAACATTACTTGCAGAAAGTGTTTTCATGCTCATAGGGATAGTGTTGGCCAAGCATTTAGGAAAACATAAGAAAATTATATTAGTAATTAACTATAATTGTTTTAATTTGCTATTTCTTTATTTGTTACTGGTGTTATTGAATAGAATGTATACTTGCTTTCTACGAAATTTCAAATTTGGTGTCAAAGTTTGCTGGTTTTAATCTGTGTTGCCTAAACAAAGTGATTGTGGAGCACATGATTCCACTTCAAAATTAAATAGCTTACCTTGAATTGTAATTTCTACTGTACCTGGGAATAGGGCTTTTTCCATTCCAGTTATGTTGAATAAAAATATGATCTATGCATTTCACTTTCTGATTCTTCTACTTGCAATTTATGTACTTGAGTACAAGGATTGTTTTCTTCTAATGGCACACTTTCGCGATATGGCCCGTTTTCTTGCAATAATGGCATGTTGCATTCTTAAATCTACAATCACTTGTTGTCTGAGCTGTAACATGTGGGTTTGGCCATTTTGGCACAGTAGTAAAACTTTTCTTAAACTGTATTTTGTTTACTTCAGAATTCAATGTCATCTGTAAATTACTTGCATCTCTTGCTGCAGTTTCTATAGTTACCACAATCTTTGTTGCCCGAGCTAGGGTTAGCTGGCTTTCTACTAAGAGTTTTCTTTGAATTGCCTCATATTGTATTCCACACTTGATCCGATCATACAACATTTCGTTGAGCAATGTGCTGTAGTTGCAGTATTTTGGTAAACTGCATAGCTCTGCCACAAAATTCACCAGCTCGTTGTACTCTACTGTTGAACTTGTATCGTTCCACAATGATTGATGGTGCTGGGTCAAAGTGCGCATTTAGAATTTCTATAATTTCATCCTGTGTTTTCATAGTCGGTCCTGCCAGATACTGTAAATTCCAAAGCAATGCATATGTAGCTGGACCAACAATGGTAAGAAAAATTGCTCTTCAACAATTGCCATCTTCGATTCCGTTTGCCGCAAAAAATTGCTGTAAGCATTCAGTGTATAGTCCAAGATTCATTTGATGTGTCAAATTCTTCATCTGTTCAAAAGAGTGCATCTTTAATGCATTTGTGGTTGCTTCACAGCGAGGAGCACATACCCTTTTGATCTGCATGCGGTGACTCACAACTCCATGGCTGTGTGTTAGGCTTAATGCAGCACAGTTAAGATTGGCTTTTTAAAACCACCCAAAAGAAAAAAATCTTCTGATAACATGATCAGATCGTATCTCGTCACCAGTGTTGTAAATTGTAATTTTAATATAATGGCTATTAAAGTAATTGAAGTAAGCAGAGCATATTACGCAGATAGGAGCTTAGCTGGTTTAAGGAATAGTCTCATTAAGTTAGAGTAATGAATATGTACAGACCTGCCAAGTCTCCGGCTTTTTGGATACCAGTAATATAGTACAGAAAATTTAGTTTTATTTAATCGGAGCATTTTGCGATTTAAAAGAACAATATTTTCTCAAAAAAATTACTGGTGTGCAAAAAGCCGGAGACTTGGCAACTCTGTATGTATAATGATAAAGTTCTTCAATTGAAGACAACAATTATTCAGGCACTAATTGTTTATTATAGCACAGGAAGAATACTCACAAAACTTGACAAATAGCATTGTAATAAACATAGTCCATTCAGTTCCAGATAGCACATCATCTTTAAGTATAATGTAGCAGTATCACAGATAAACACATAGACAATACTACTTGTAAATTTACTAGACACATCACATTATATTTCACCTCGTTGCACCAAGCTGCACATATTAAGTAACTATTGACTATAGAAGAACGCCATCGACTATCTCATAATCCTAGAACAGTTTAGACATTATATAGCCACAACGACATAGCTAAAAATATCGTCGTTGTCTTGACTCACGATAGAATCCAAACACAAGATGCCGATACAAAGACCTAACACCTATATATACTATCAAAGAATCGATTAACTTCCAGAAACACCCACTTCCAGAACAACCTACCGTAATTAGCATACACGTGTCTTTGTTGATTCGATGTCCGATCTTCCAATCAGATCGAATGTGTGCCGCCATCTGGTGAGTAGCCAAGGCACTATTCAGATGAACCTACGATGTATGCCTTGTGTCGCTGTTCCTTGCAAAGTGAGAAAACATGTCTATGTTTTTGTATTTACGTTTCTAAGACTGGATTCACTAAAACGTATTTATTCATAAAGGATGGCTAAAAACATTGAAATATTAAAGTGCAAAAAGGTGAGTAAAAACGATATATTTATAAAAGTAAGATATATTTATGAGATGTGTTTTATATTTAATAAAGATGGTACTTTAATGTTTATTGGCAAATGTGAAGAGTGTTAAGAGTGCATGAATGTTAATGACTGACAGTATTATGAAATACTTTATAATAAGTATTTAATTTAATGACTTGCTTGAGTCAATAAGACTAACAAGCATTATGGAGGCATGTGGTTTTCCTAACATGTGCCCCCCCTCTTACTGTCTCAATGCAACTAACAGCCTATTGCCCAAAGAATATGGCAAATATTTGAAAAAGGCTGAGAAAAATACTAGAAAAATTGGATATAAAATCCAAGCAGAAATTCACTACACACATCTTAGCTAAAGATTTTTAAACCTGAACAATTAAAATCAGTGCCCATTTTTTTTTCATATAGTTAGCAACAATGTTAAAAAAAACATTAAAAAAAATATATTTGGATTCTCGATCAAATTTGTATATCAACTCTTCAACATCATTAGCAAAAATCTCAAACACTGACCATCACTTCAAATTTATTACAATTACAATTTAAAACAATGTTCAAGAAAAATTACAAATTTTTAAATTTTAATAAACTATCCAAACAATCAATTTAACTCATTGCAAGCCTTTCCCACTTACACTAGTACCTCCAAAAATTTAACTATCCACTTCAAGTCAAATTTTATCACAAAGTCCAAAACAAAAATTTCCCTCCAAAAATTTTCCTCTCATGGACTCAAAAACTACCGTATTTTCCGGTAATAACGCCGCGGCGTTAAACTAGATTTTTCTGTTTTGAAAACAAAACTGCGGCCAATAACTAGGTGCGGCTTGTAAGTAGCACCAAATTTACTGCCGATCGTTATGTAAAAATTTACTAGAAATCTTGTTTAAAAAAAATAATCCATAATCTTATATCGTACTTGTACGAAAAAAAAAAAAGTCTCGCACGCCGTAAACATATCAGGGTGTTTATAAATGATGTAATTTTCAGGAGTAAAAAACTGCACTTTGACTAGACGTCGCATCCAATCACAATGGCTCTCCTGAAGTTTGCCTCAGAGCGTCCTGCATGCCCTATAAGGAATAACTCCTCCCATTTTCTCCCTCCATTCTTCACCGGCGCCGACCGGGAAACTATTTTACACCATGTTCATAATATTTTTCAACAATAAAAAGAGGCAAACAGCTCAACTTGTCTTTACTTCGCATCCCATTCTAGATTCTACTGCGAAAGCGAACGGACAGAAGACGTTAGTTAGTTGATAGTTAGCACGTGGAGCTCTTCAGACAAGGTCATTATGTTTTCCGAAAATTCTAAGCGCCGAAGTTATACGGCAAAGTTTAAGTTACATGCAATCGGGTTAGCCAAAGTGAATGGCAATAGATGTACAGCTCGAGAGCTGAATGTTGACGAGAAAAGAATTAGAGAGTGGCGAAAGCAGGAAGAAGTGCTATTAAAAATGCCAAAACTGAAACGAGCACAACGTCGCGGGCCTAAAGCTCAGTGGCCAGATTTGGAAAAAGAACTTTGTGAATGGATAGAGAATCAAAGAAAAAATGGCCGGTCCTTATCAACAGTTCTAATAAGGATTAAAGCGAATCAGATGGCGGTAGCCAAAGGTCTAAATGATTTTAGAGGTGGACCATCATGGTGTAACCGATTTTTTAGAAGAAACAAGTTGACAATGAGAGCCCGGACGACTGTTGGCCAGAAATTACCCGATGACTGGGAGAAGAAAAAAGAATTGTTTCTAAAGTTTGTTAAAGAAGAAGTGAAAAAATATGCACTGAAGCCATCGGAGGTAGGAAATATGGATGAGGTCCCCATTTCGTTTGACATGCCCGCATCTCGTTCAGCAGATTTTGTCGGTGTAAAGTCTGTCCCTATCGTCACAACTGGGAACGAGAAAAACGGCTTTACCGTGGTGCTTTCATGTTTATCCTCGGGACATAAATTACCTCCGATGGTTATATTCAAGAGGAAAACAATCCCAAAAGAAAACTTCCCTAAAGGCATAGTAGTCCTCGCTAATGAAAAAGGCTGGATGAACCAGGATGTGATGAAGGAGTGGGCAGAAAAATGTTGGAGGAAACGACCAAATTTCATTTTTCAAAAAAACTCTCTGCTGATTATGGACTCAATGAGGGCTCACCTTACAGATGAAACAAAAAAAACCCTTGGCAAAGAAAAAACAAGACTGGCAATTGTACCAGGGGGACTAACAAAGATATTACAACCTTTGGATTTGTCCATAAATCGTTCATTTAAAGCCAACATGCGTCACTACTGGGAATCGTGGATGTCGGCAGAGAATCACACGTTCACAAAAGGAGGCCGTATGCGAAAAGCAACAAATTCTGAAGTGTGCGAGTGGATTTTGAACTCTTGGAACAAAATTCCGAAGGATATGGTAGAGAAAGCCTTTTTTAAAGCTGAGATTACCGAATTCCAACAAAATAGCACCGATGGGTTCGATAGTCATTCTGATGACAAAGAATTCGATGACGTCGACGAGTCCAGTTCAGATACTGATGAACATTTGCCGCCTGAAGTTTTGGAATTGTTCCATACCGACACCGAAGATGATGATTTTGATGGGTTTTCAGACACTGAAAATTAATTTGTAGTGTTTTATGTGATATATTTTTTTTTTAAATAAATTATATTGATAATGACATCTGTGAGCATCGTGCATATGATTTATATTACAAGGTAAGTTATTTTATTTAAGATTATTCAATTTTATGTGTATTACTTTATATTGCCTAAATTAAGACCTTTAAACTTGATAAGCTTGCTTTTATGATACAGTCCAGTCTTTAAAATCCAGACATCTTAAATCCGGAAACCTCCAAAATTCGGACTCCATAATTTTGTTAGTTTTGCTTCTTAATTTGTTCATAGATGGCAGCATCAAACAATTTTGTTAAATTTTTTCTATTCTAGTTGATATTCGGCATTTTGTCGATAGATGGCCGTACCAGTCATTTTCTCAAATTAATTTTAGAGAGAGGTTTATTTTATTCATGATTATTTATATGATCAGCGATCGTTCAGTTACATTAAGATTTATTAATATATATTAAATTTTGTTTAGTTCATCCTAGTGCATTAAATTATGTCCGCAATTAGTAAAAAAAGAAAACACATTTCTCTGTCAATAGTGGATAAAATTCCGTTGCTAAACAGTGGAACAGTATGATAAACAAAAGAAAAGCTGCCGATGATTCGGAAAACGACTCCAATGATTCGGTAATTAAAGGAAAAAAATAACTACAGGATTTTTTTATAAGTATTATGATTTTTTATGATTATTATTTATAATTTTTGCTTATAATTTTAGGTTGTTATTTCAGGATCTCTAAAATCCGGAAAAGCCATGTCCGGAACGATTCCGGATTTTAGAGACTGTACTGTACTTTAAAACGAGTGCGGCGTTATTCTCGGTGCGGCGTTAAACTAGTTCACTAAGTAAAAAATAAATATTTATCCGCGGCGTTATACTCGGTGCGGCGTTATTACCGGAAAATACGGTAGTCGAAAAACCGTTGCAAAAATTTAAGTCAAGTGCAGCTTAATACATTACAATTCTTTAACACAGAAATTTAAACAATTTTTAACAAAATAAACGATGCAAATACGTACCAAAAAAATTTTAAATTCTAACACATTAAAGAATGATGGTAATTTGTTTTCCAACTGCAATAAAACATACACATATTTAACCACAAGAAAGTTCTTTATTTATAATATCAACAGCAAACAATTTCTAACTTGAAAAATCCAAAAATTTCAAAAAAACTTGACTCCTTGGGATATAAACTTAATATCCAATACAAGATAACCAAAGATTTGAAGAATTTCCAACATCTGAGTTAGGATAACTAAATCTATTGACTACAATCAGGCGACTACTATCTTACATATCATTCAATGTCAATCATTCTCCACGTCTGGATTCCATACATACTAATTGAAGTCTCAGATGCCTGAAAGAAATCAGAATTAGATATCTGCAAATAATACAAATTGAAAAACCATATTAACACTGAATATAATATGTATTAACTTATCAACACAAGTATTTAACAAATACAAAAAAATTTAACATAAGTAAATTTATATTTATAATCATTCCCTTGGAGTCAGTTACAAATCTTAATCCATTTATATATTATTTAACAATTATATTTTTCCCTGTCTGGTCATCCGGATAAATGAGCTCACCCAGACACAAGAAAAAAAAACCCCAGAAGTCTTACTTTTAAAATCCTCAATTCTCCCCTTTTCTTCTTTAACTAAACTCTTTCATTCCCATCCGGTATACGGGGAAAAAGTGGCACTCCCATTTCAAAAACTAAATAAAACTGGACTTACTGACTTAAATATTAACGTGCCCGTGGTAAGACTCCAATGTGGCGGTTACCCCCCAACATAACCCCCCGAAAGAGTTCTCTGTCATTTACCGGTCAAGGGTCACCCTCCCGAGACGGTACTGAGGGCTGATCGAACTCCCCGAGAGGAAGTATTAAAGGGCACCATTTCCACATCAAAGCGGGAATTTAAATGTATACCGAATGAGAAAAATTGCAGTTTGGAAAACATAAAAAAAAATTACTCTTACACATATTTCTATAAGAACTTTGTTTAAAAAATTACTTTGACCTTACACACTAATATATTACTAAAAATTATATATATGTATATATTGCACAAATATCCTTACACATTATTCTGACACAATACAATTTTTACAATAAAGAAAGAGGTACGTACTTGACTAGAAAAACTTAATCTATATTTTAAATAACATTTCAACAAATTTTAGAAGATCATATTTGGTGAGGGGCTTGGTAAACACGTCTGCGAGGTTGGCTTTACTACGGACAAAAGTTATATCAAAAATATTTTTATAAACAAGATCCCTGACAAAAAATAATTTAACATCAATATGCTTACTACGGTGGTTTTCTATTGGGGACTTAATGAAATCTATGGCCGCCTGGTTATCCACGTACAATCTAGATTTGAAATTGCTCTCACGAATGATCTGCCTACCCCGGCATTCCCGCAGGATCCGGTCATACCAGACAATACTCTTCGTGGCTTCTGTTAGGGCGACAAACTCCGACTCCATCGTGGATAGACTAACACATTTTTCTTTAAAAGTTCTCCAATCCACTGGCGAGTCTCCTAAAAGAACGATTTGTCCTCCAATAGAAGTCCGGTCATCCCGATTCGCTGCAAAGTCTGCATCGGAATAGGTGATCAAATGCTCCTGATTACATAATAATCGGAGGCGATAATGTCTAGTATATTTTACGTAACCTAACAGCCGTAGAAGTCTGCCCCAATGAAATAAGCCTGGATTACTCTGAAATTGACTAAAAATATTTACTGCATATGAAATATCAGGCCTTGTTCGATTTGCCAAGAATGATAAACAGCCTAGTACACTTCTATATGGTATGGTTTTCATGGTTTTGATATCAGACTGTGATGTTGGACAATCGATTTTGGAGAAAATTGTACCTTTACTAATAGGAAGTGAAGAGATAGGAATTTTAAACTTCTTAAATTTATTACAAATTTCATCTATGTAATGAGATTGATGAATCTCTAAACCATTCCTCTCATCAAATTCCACTCCCAAAAGTTTCTTAGTTTTCCCCAATACTTTTAAGTCGAAATAATTTCCCAGTTTTAACAATACTTTATCTATGACAGTCTGATTTTTCCCGAACAGAATAATATCATCAACATATAACAATAGTACTATTTCAGAATTATATACATATACACAATTACAACTTTCTAATTTGGTAAATCCTATATTTAATAAAACTTCATGAATTTCATAAAACCATTCTCTTCCACTTTGATGTAGACCATACAAAGCTCGATCTAGCTTGCAGTACAAATGAGACTTCTCAGGTATGGTGAAACCAGGTGGTTGTAGCATATACACGTCTTCTCTCAATGGGGCGTAAAGGTAGGCGCTGGTTACATCACACTGAATGTGACGCCATCCGCTACACGATACCAAGAGAGAGAAAAAGAATCGGATTACACCAAAATTGACCACAGGGCTAAAGGTCTCATCGTAAGATTCGCCTTTAATTTGCTTATTGCCCTGGGCAACTAAACGAGCTTTATAGCGTGCAATCCTCCCTAACTCATCTCTCTTGATAGTGAAAACCCACCTACATCCCACTGGAGTTACGTTGGCAGGTAATGGGGCCAAATGCCAAACCTTCCGTTCACGCATAACACTGAGTTCGTTCTGCATTGCCTCAAGCCATTTCTCACGTTGTATGGTCTCTATTGCTTGCTTAAATGTTCTAGGAATGTACGGACCATATAGATTTGAGTCAGGGTTTACATTATTTAATTCTGGAGCATCCGAATCTATATCCTCACTATCAGAATCATTTATGTCAGAGACAGGACCAGAATACAGATTGTTACCTTTAAAATCGAAAGTATCTGGATTGAATTTTATTTTATTTCTATCACAGTATCTTTCAACATCTAATAATGATCTTAATCTATCAGTTTTCCCAGTTTCATAGTAATATACATCTACCCGCTTACCGGTAGGTCTAGGGACTGCTTTACGGGTCCAGTTAACATCTCTGAATGAGGAAATATCAGGACCGGAACTGTCGATGGGCCCGGAATCGGATTCCCCCTCCACAGATGTCTGTGGATCATTAACTTTGTTGGAGGGACCAGGGATGATCTCTGGTTCTACCTCAACAACGTTGTCATTTTGATAACTCACTAGACTATCCGGAAAAAGGTCAACCTCCTCCGGGCCCATCACGGCTCCACTGTCGCCTGGGTTAAACCTAGATTTTTCATCAAAAGTAACATCTATAGATTCAATTATGCTATCTGCTCTGGTATCCAAATTCGGTAACCCTTAGTTTTAAATGCATAGCCTACTAGGAATCCTCGTTTTGCTTTTGGACCAAGTTTACCCTCACGCCTTTGTCTAGGTATTCCCACAAAAGCAACTGAACCAAATGGCTTTAAATGTTTAACTGAAGGTTTGTTCCCTCCATATAGCTCAAAAGGTGTTTTATTTGAAGTTTTAGGGCAAACACGGTTCCAAGTATACACAAAGAACCTCACGGTCTCAGGGCAAAAACTATGATCAAGGTTACTTTCTGATAGAAGTGTTCGGGCTCCATTTGTAACTGTCTGTATAAATCGTTCGAAGTGCCGTTTTGTTGGGGAGTATAGGGGTTTGTCAATTCATGCATAATCCCTTTGGACTTTAAAAACTCATCGAGGTCATCATTAACAAATTCACCACCGTTGTCTGTACGGATGTTTTTAACCTTTCTACCTATGAAGGTTTCAGCTCTAACAATATGGTTACGAATAACCTCATAGGAGTCTGATTTAACTCTAATTGGGTAAATAGATACCCGGCGGGAATAATCATCTATTATAGTGATGAAATATCTTTCACCATTTCTGCCCAATACCTGACAGGGACCCCAAACATCTGCAAAAAGTAAATCCAAAGGATATTTAGAACGTCTTTCACCTATTGCTTTAAAAGAAACTTTCTTATGTTTATTAATTTTACATGCATCACATTTAAAGTTTATGTCTTTTAATTTTGGAATTCCCCGGACTCCCTCTTCATTACATGTATGTACCAAAATTGCTGGACTTATATGCCCCAACCTTCTATGCCAAATCTCCATTTGTGAAGATTTTAAAAGAGAATTGGTCTCAATTTTTGAAGACCTTGGAATCCTAGGGAAAACTTGATATACCCCCCTTTTAAGATATGCATTAAATAAAAATTTCCCACACCTCGAGACTGTCACCTTCCCATGTTCACCAATAAAAGTTGCTCCATTCCTATCCAACTGAGGACCTGATATGAGGCTACAACGTAACTTACTTGAATACATTACGTTTTTAAGTATAACATGGCTTTTGCCAAACAGTAATTTAACATCGCCTCTGCCCTCAATCGGAAAGGAGATATCTTTGACAGCAACTGTCATTTCTTGATCTGTCAAAGGACAAAAATTTATAAAAACAGATCGATCATTAGTGAAATGATGTGTGGCACCAGAATCAAAAATCCAATTGGCCTCCACATCTATACAATTTATATTAACACTAGATACAAAAATGTTTGAGGACTTACAATAATTGACTGGACTCTTTGAATATCTCGGCGACACATTCCACTCTCGATGATCCCTTCGATATCTGGGCCGGTTGCGAGATCTGACCTCCTCAGAAGAGTTGAAGCCTTCCTCCTCAAGTCGACGGTTTCTAGTCTGATATCTGTAAGAAGATGGCGAAATTCCTCCATAAGTAGACCCTTGAGCATTACTAGATGATGAAGGAGGACTTCCGTTCTCTGTACCCCCCGCCAACTTGGATATTTTTTTCGCCAGTCTTGGCGAAAGCAGGGAGCTGGTGAGAGCTGGCGCCATCTAGTGTTTTTATTGCAAAAAACGACATTTTTGGTTTGCGATTTTTTTTTCGCCGTAATGCATGCATGAGCACTGGAACATGAATGGAAATAGATGATTTTTACCTATTTTCTTCCAAAAGTTCCACGGATTATGCATGCATTACGGCGAAAAAAAAATCGCAAACCAAAAACATTATTTTATCAATAAAAATAGTTTACCTAGCGCGAGGGTCTCTACGCACCTGCTAATACTTTTTAATACAAAAATTTAACAAACCTTTTGATTTCCTTCCACAGCTGAAAAAAAAAAGAAATTAATCCTATTTCATACGGTCTGAGAAAACTCGACCTGCTATGAAATAATAATAATAAAAAAATCATTTTCGTCACCGACCCAATGTAATATTAGGAATAAAAGTTTTTTTTTTCTTTTTCTAAAATAATAATATAGTTTTGAAATGTATGTGCTTTAAATTTAGAAAATAAAAATTTAAGAAATGTATGCTAACTTAAAATTGAAAATTATCTGAACTAAATGAGATTTTGATTAAAAATAAAAAGGTCCTATTAAAATTTTAAACTGAAGTTTGTTAATAATCTTGAATAAAGAATTATTTTTTTGTTTAAAAAAGAAAAAAAACAGCATTACATTAAAAAAAAAAAAAAGCCTGTTTGATTACACGTGCTGTCAAAATTTATTTAATATCTGGTCAATCACCACTTGTCCAAACGCATATGACGTTTGGACAAGATGGGAGCAAGGTTCATTGGCGGTGGGGGCAAAGTTAAGGTATATAAACATGATAAGTTTCGTTTTCATGCAGTTTTACGTAATGGCATGTATTATGTCTATCCTAAAAATGTTTATAAGGGTAAAAGTGTAAGTTTTGAAAATTTAAATTTACAGTGGTAATAAACTTTCCCTTAAACACCTTAAAGTGTTTGGTTCAGATGCATATGTTGGTGTTCCAGCCCAGAAACGTCATAAGTTTGAGCCAAAGGCCAAACAGGGTATACTTATTGGTTACGCTTTTAAAACTAAAGCCTATCGCATATGACTCCCTGACCAAGATAAGGTGACTGAAACAATAAATGGCTCGTTTGATGAAAGGGCAAATTTTAAGAGTTTGGGAGATGGAGCAGTGCTGGGCCCTAACCAACTAAATAATTGTAATGATCTTTTCCCTAGTGTAAATTTTAATGACGATAGTGAAAGTGATGTTGAAGAGGGGGGAATACCTCACCTATCCACACATCCCATCGGTCGTATTTCTGATACTGAGGGGGAAGACTCATATTTCATCAGATGATGAGAATGATGGAAATAGTTTAAAAGTTCCCAATTGGATCAAGAGGGCCACGTCGCGACCCACTGGTAAGAGAACTGACATATATTACTTTGAGGAGGGCTGTACTGAAAGGATTAGATCTTTAAATGAGGCTAAAGATTATTGTCAATCTAAAAATATTGATTTAAATGAAGAAAATTTTGATTGTTCAGGTAAAAATAATTTTTTAGGTAAAGTCCAGGGTAAACCATCAACAACATCAAGTTCTAACAGGACAGGGATGACCACCTCAGGAAACCCAGCATAAGCCTTAGAGTTTTAGTGCAATCCTGAGGGGCTGAACCAAGTTCTAACAGTACACAAGCATGACTAGACCCGGTGACAATCCCTAAAACATATAATCAGGCAATCAAATCTCCAGAAAAAGAATTTTGGCTAAAGGCCATGGAAACAAAAATTGAGATAATGCAGAAGAGGGGTGTTTGTCATTTGTCTAAACTGCCAATCAATGTCACACCAGTGGGCTGTAGGTGGGTGTTCACCCTAAAGCGCGACGAGGGGGGAAATATTGCTAAATTTAAGGCCCGTCTGGTTGCACAGGGGTTTAATCAGGAGAAAGGAATTTCTTATGATGAAATATTTAGTCCCGTTGTGAATTTCAGCGTGGTACGTTTCTTTTTCTCCTTACTTTTTGTGTTGAAGGGGTGGGTCCACTTGCAGTGTGATGTTACAAGTGCATATCTCTACGCACCTCTTAAAGAGGATATTTTCATGAGTCAGCCAAAGGGTTTTGAGGTCTCGAGAAGTGAAAACTTATACTGTAAATTAGATAGAGCTATCTATGGTTTGTGTCAAAGTGGACGCAAGTGTTTTTTTGAGATCCATAGGGTGTTGACTGATCTTGGTTTTGTAAAATTGGACAGTTGTAATTGTGTTTATACTTTTCCAACAAATGTTCTTCTCATTTTGTATGTAGATGATATGGTTATTTTTGGGGTTTCTGATAGAGTAGTTAAAACAGTTTTAGATTTAATAAAGAGGCATTTTGAAATTAAAATTTTGGACAGAACAAGAAAACTTCTCGGTGTATAATTTGTGGAATCCACGGGAGTTGTTGCAATACATCAGGGGCAATACATTGAGGAGGTGTGTAAGAAATTTGAGAAATACAGGATTCCAATTTCAAAAGGTTCTGTCTATTCAAAAATCAATTGTCTCGTTACAGAAAATGAAAAATCAGAGAGGTCTCAATATCCATATCGGAATGTACTTGGCAGTCTTTATTATATTGCCAATAAAACCAGACCAGATATAAGTTTTGCTGTAAATATTTTTTCACAATTTCAGGTAAATCCGGGAATGTTACACTGGTGGGGACTTCTTCGTCTTTTGGGCTATGTAAATTGTAAATCATACTAAACATTATAAACTTAAACTTGATTGTCAAAATCTTGATTTAATAACATATTCAGAAGCTGATTTTGCCGCCAACAGAGATGTTCGGACATCCATGGGGGGACAATTAGTGTTATTGGATGCTGCTCCAACAGATAGGAGAACTTTTAAGGAGAAAAGTGTCACACTGTCCACCAGGGAGTCGGAGCTTGTGGCCATGATGGAAGCTGCAAAGAATCTCGTATGGTTTGATCGCATCCTTAGTGAATGTTCAGAGAAGGGTTTTATAGAAAATAGTAGGTTAAAACCAGTTTTGAGAGTAGATAATCAAGCTGCAATAGATTTTGTAAAATCACCTATTGAGAACTCTTGCTCAAAGCATATTGATATAAAATTATTTTTTATTCGGGAATTGGTTTACTATGATAAGTTTAGGTTAGTTTTTGTAAGAAGTAAGGCTAATTTTGCTGATATATTTACAAAGCCCCTCACCAAGAATGACCAGCTCCGGTTCATTGAAGGTATTTTTGATATAAAATGTTGAATATAATCTTTATTGTAATAGTTATGTTGAATCTACATGTTTATGCATTGTTTGAAATTTTTATAAATGTTTTGCATAAATTTTGTTAAAGAGAATTGTGTTTATACATTAATTTTTAAAGTACCTGTAAATGTGTTTAATAATTTTTGCTAGTATAATATACATGTAGTAACTGGAAACGGACCCTGTGGACTCTGTACCGCAAAGCCAGCAGATTCTCTAATGAGGCTCTTGATGAAAGCATAAACTGCCGAACAATAGGTTTTGATGAGTGCGGTAATTTTTACAGCGTGAGAACGAAGTAGAAGGAGTCGAGAAGCAGACTTAGTATGACTGACTCGGGAGATGCTCTAAAATCTCCGCGGCCAGCCTTTACGAGCTGAGCTGACCAATGTTTGATCGGAAAACGGCCTTTACGAGCTTACGAGCTGCAATGTTGTTAATATTATTATTAAACTTGTAAATAGTTGTATATTTTGACAAATATATTCAAGAAAATTAAACAGTGTAAGATTTCGTTAAAAATCTGACCTGGACTTTATTCATTCCCATCTAGACGACCGAGCATATAAAATATATCTACAAAATGGAGGCTGCCGGCCTGGATCTACATGATATGTGCGTGATCTGAATGATCTACATAGTTTCTGGGCGACCTGGATCTACATGAATTTGTGCGTATAAAGATTTGTGCATCAATCAAAGTGAGGTGTTTGTTCAATGGCATCGTATATAAGTGGTTCACGAGAAAGTTGGTTGTGCTTCAAAATTTTTTTTCATCTGTGTATTATTACACATCCAAGTGTATGTGAGTGCTATGATCTGCTGTGTGATTATGTGTTAGTGATGTTCAGTGATGAACTGATAAAAAAAATCTTTCCGTAAAGAAAGAGTGAATAAAATATTTCGGTTGTCGGTGGAGAAAGGCTGACCCACTGACACATTCATATCTCCATGTGCTTCGATTTATGTGTTGTGTTCTTCGCTGTGGGGGAAAGTGATTTTTTTTCTGGTGATATTTTTTTTTCTTCTTTCGAGTGCGCAAGAAGAAAATGTGTTGTTTATCAGCAAGTCGGGTTGCTCGAATGAAATAAAGAACGTCTGCTGTGTATTTTTTTTTTGCAGACTGGAAAAAGGAAAAGTGAAACGATTAAAGTGTTTTTCTTTTCTCTCTCTTTTTCTTCGTATGGTATGCTTATAAATAGAGGAAGGTGTTATTATTTCTTTTTGCTTCCTCACATGAATAATGTTTGATTGAGTAATGTTTTTTTTTTCTAGAATAGAGTTAAGTGGTGTATAAAGATATATTTTTTAAAAGTTAGGGAAAATGCTTAAGTGATACTAAAATAAAACAACAAAAGGCTTATAAAGACCTTTTTAATGATTCAACATACGTTTCAACGCTCTTTGCGGCGTCATTTTCAAGAAAATATATTGATAAATAAAATATTCTTGCAAAATTTGAAAAATAACATTGAAAACATGAATCACGAGATCCAAATATGTAAAACTGAGAAAAGCAGGTGCTTGAAGTAGCCAACTGTAATCGTGAAAATTATATTTCGCTATTGTTGTTTAAAACGGAAAAGGACCTCGTGCCAAATTTTAGGCAATTCAAGTGAGGCGGAATCATTGCAAATGTTTACGTTACGTATGTAGATTTCTATTGCTTCATGGATAATGGATGGGAAGTAGGCTCTTGATGGGTAAATTATTTTACTATTTTTAAAATCAATTTCTATTGCTTCGGTTCTATGTAGTCGTGCCAGTGCTGTAGTACTCCTGTTATATTTGATATCTGCTATATGCTCTTTTAATCTTGTTTGAAACTTTCTGGTGGTCATTCCTATATAATATTGTAACGTACCATCCGCTCTGGTGAATGGGATTTCATAAACACCTGATAGTTGATATGGTTCTATTGGGTCTATTTTCTTACAAACTGCACTTTTTAATTTTATGGATGGTTTTGCAATAAGGCAGATATTAAATTTTCTAAGTTTATATTTTAATCTTTCAAAAAATCCTGGAAAATATTGTAAAGTTGATATTTTTGAGTTCCGTTCATTAAAAATTTTTTTCTTCGTTTTATTATCCATGCTCGTAATTATTTTATTGATGGTGCTGTCTTTGTATCCGTTATTTATTGCGATGTCACGTATTTTATTTATGTCATTATTTAATTGATTAGGTGTACAGACAGTAAAGGCTCTTCTAATGAAATGTCGAAAGGCAGAAACTTTATAGGAAAAAGGTGCTTGAGCATTACTAGGAATAGTGGATTGATTAGTTATTGGTTTTCTATATACTGTACGTTCAATTCCATGGTGGGTTTTGATTAACAGCACATCCAAATAAGGGAGTGTGTTATTTTGTTTGATTTCCAAAGTGAATTTAATCATGGAATCAAGGCTATTGATCTGATCAAGAAAACTATTAAGTGAGGTATCTATGTGTTGCCAAATTATGAAAATATCATCAACGTATCTGAGCCATGTATTTTTATCTTGTTATTTTTTTATGTGAAGAGAAAGAAATATATATTCAATTTAGAATATTTATATGGAAGTAAGTGTATTTATATAACTGTTACGTATTATTATATGTATTGATATATTTGATTTATCGATTGAATATACGTATATTATTGATTTATTTAATGATATATTTTATTTTTATGTGTTAATTAGTTTATGATAAAAATGGCACACTTAATAAGGTCTAAAAAGATCGATCTGGTTACTGTGGCAGTCGAATTAGGTTTAAATCCACCAGAATTGGCCAATAAAACCCAATTAACTGATTTAATTGTAAAATCCAAAGGGTATGATGAAGATTTAGTGAAAAATTTGCTAGCGGGAGTTGTGAGTGAGCGCGAAGAAGCTGAACGATTATTACAGCAAAACGAAGCTGAGAATCGCGAGTTTGAATTAAAACGATTACAATTGGAAAATACACAAAAAGCCCAATTACATAACTCTGTACCTACAATCGTCGGAAAGGGTTCCGATGTTTTAAAATTGTTAAATAGATACAATAGCGAAGAGGAAATCAGTACATACTTAACCCTTTTCGAACGCCAGGCAAAGCGTTTAGAAATAGAAAAAGATGAATGGGTAACCTATCTTCTCCCATTATTACCGCTCGATATAGTTAGTTTAATAAATCGCGAAAGTGAGGAACAGTCCAGCGACTACGACTATGTAAAAAAAATACTTTTAAGACGCTTTAAACTTACACCGGAGCAATTTCGGCAAAAATTACACAGAAAGCAAAATTCAGCTTCGTGGAAAGATTTCTCGTTTGAGCTCTCAAATTTCTTGGATAATTGGTTATCTGGCCTGCAAATATCAACATACGAACAATTAAAAAATATTTTAATTATTGACCAAATCAAGAGGAAATTATCCCTATAAATGAAAGAACACTTTTGTGATGAATTACCCAAAATTACGAATATAGATGATTTGACTAATAAGTTGGATGATTTTGAAACTGCCCGAATCAACTTACAGAAGGCTGAAATTAAGTCCCCAAATACGGAATTTCGAAAACGTCAAGGTTTTGAAAATAATAGAGCGTTCCATCGAAATGATATTAGCCGCGTACCATATGAAAAAAATTACGCAAATGCCCCCCAAAAGAATTTAAATACAAAAATCCGTTGTTTTAATTGCAATGAATTTTCGCACCGCTGGAGGGATTGTCCCCGAAAAAAAGAAGGCCCAGTGTGCTGGAAGTGTAAAATTCCTGGCTACAGGTCTGACCAATGTACAGACAATTCTCCTAAAAATGCAAATGCTGCCGTAAGCAACAACTCTAATCCAGCAGATAAAATAATAAAGAACGTGAGGATTTTAGGAAAAAATATAGATGCCTTGATAGACACAGGGAGCGACGTGGATATGGGGAACAACGATATTTATATTGCCCTGGGATGCCCTAAACTACATGAAAATGACTTGGTTTTGTCAGGTATTGGTGGAAACCAAATAACACCCATAGGATTTACGACCGTAAACATTGAAATAGATGGTTATACAGTAAATTCAGATTTATACATCGTAAAAAATTTGAATTATTCTATAATTTTAGGGAATACCTTTTTGAGACAGTTAAATTTCAATATTTCAGAAAAAGGATTGCAAATTATGGGAAAACGGAAATTAAAAGAAGTTAGGGTAAATTACGTCACTGCTTTTCCACAAGAAACAGCCACGACGAAAATCAGACGCGTCAGCTATGTCACACCCAGATTTTATGCGATGTTGCGGTCAGAAAAACAAAACAATCCCAGGATAGGAAAAATGATTTCGACAGCTGAATTAGTGAGAAAGGAAAAAACTAATCAAAATGAAACAGCTTTTAACTTTAGTGAAAAAGTAAACATGCAATTAAGTACTGAAAAAAGTTGTTTATTAGAAAGTAAACAGTGTTCTATCCCACAGTTAGACTTAGTGAAAACCACAGACATTTATTTAGCTGAAACAGCAAATTCTATTAATTTTCAGGAAGTTGAGATAAATCATATTACAAACAACACTATTAAGAAAGAGTTAACGGAACTGATTACTAATTATAAGCCAAACAAGGTTAAGGACACAGAGTTAAAAGTAAATATAATATTAACTGATGATATTCCGATTGCGCAACGACCGCGTAGATTAGCATATCCGGAGCAGGAGTTTGTAGACAAACAAATACAGGAATGGTTGGAAACGGGAATTATAACGGAGAGCAACTCTAATTTTGCATCTCCTATAGTGTTAGCGAAAAAGAAAAATAATTCTTGGAGACTTTGCGTAGACTATAGATTGCTAAATAAAAAAATAATTAGAGATAATTTTCCCTTGCCAAGAATAGAAGATGTTTTAGATAACATTGAGGATGCAAAGGTTTTCACAACGTTGGATTTAAAAAATGTTTTTATTTTCATATAGACGTAGCAGTTGAGAGTAGGAAATATACAGCATTTGTCACGCATAACTCACAGTACGAGTACTTAAAGCTCCCATTCGGATTATCGGTTGGGCCACAACAGTTTCAAAGATATATTCAAGCTGTTTTTAAACAGTTAATTAAAGGAAAGGTAATATTAATTTACTTAGACGATGTGATAATACTTGCGGAAACTGAGGAAGAAGCCTTGGTAAAACTGAAACGCGTCCTAGAAGTTGCATCGGATTACGGACTTGAATTTAATTTTGCAAAATGTCAATTCCTTAAACGGAAAATTGAATTTTTAGGCTATATTATCGAAAACGGAACTACTAGACCCTCGAAAGCCAAAACTTTGGCAGTAAAGAAATTTCCTGAACCCCGCACCCTTAAACAACTACACAGTTTTCTGGGTCTAACTTCTTATTTCAGAAAATACATCCCACATTATGCAACTATACTGAGACCTTTAAGTGATTTATTAAAAGCGGGAAATAAATTTAAATTTGGAATACCCGAAAAGCAAGCTTTTGAAACTCTTAAAGAAAAATTAGTTAACTCCCCAGTATTGCATGTATTCCGACGAGGCGCTAGACTAGAATTGCACACCGATGCAAGCGCCATAGGTTTTGGTAGTGTCCTACTACAAGAAGATGAGAACAAAAACTTACATCCTATTCATTACATGAGCCGTAAAACTACACCTACTCAAGCAAAATTTTCGAGTTACGAATTAGAGACCCTTGCGGTAATAGAATCGGTCAAAAAATTCCGAAACTACTTATTAGGTACGAAATTTAAAATTGTGACAGATTGTTCCGCGTTTCAAAAGACTATGGACAAAAAAGACATTACGCCAAAAGTAGCAAGATGGGCGCTATTCTTACAGGAATTTGATTATGAAATAGTACATCGAGCGGGAAATCAAATGAAGCATGTCGGCGCATTAAGCAGAAATACAGTATTGGTAGTAACACGTTCTTATGACGAATTAACAACAAAAATTAAATTAGCGCAACAAGAAGATGAACATATTCAAACCATCAAAAAATTAATAGAAAAAAATGAAAGCTCGGAATATTTTAATCGAAATGACATACTGTATAAATATGAAAACGACAGAGAACTGTTGATGATTCCCGTGAATATGCAAAAATAAATAATACGCAATGTTCATAATAAAGGTCATTATGCGGTAGCAAAAACCGAAACAATTCTAAAAGAAAACTATTTTATACCCCAGTTAAGGAAGCAAATAGAAAATGTCATTGCGAATTGCGTAGAGTGCATTTTGTGTAATAAAAAACAAGGAAAAGGAGAAGGTTTATTGAAGCCAATTCCAAAACAAAATATCCCCCTTGAGACTTATCATATTGATCATATAGGACCAATGCCATCCACTCACAAAAATTATAATCATATTTTTACCGTCGTAGATGCTTTCACAAAATTTGTCTGGTTATACCCAGTTAAAACTACTGCTGCCGTAGAAGTTATAGATAAATTAAAATTACAACACAACATTTTCGGAAACCCGTCCCGAATAATAACCGACAAAGGACCCGGTTTTACATCCGACGATTTTGAAGCATATTGTAACGAACAAAAAATACAACATGTCCCAATAACGACAGGTGTTCCAAGAGGAAATGGCCAGATAGAACGGATGCATAGAATCCTGATACCAATATTAGCGAAACTTAGCATAGAAGATCCCACTAAATGGCACAAATATGTAGCATCGGTACAGCGAATCATAAACAGCACTATATCTAGAAGTACAAAATTTTCACCATTTGAGCTTCTAACCAGAGTTAAATTGCGACATAAAAACGATTTGCAAATAAAAGAGTTGTTAGACGAAGAACATGTAAATTCGATTATGTCAGAAAGAAATTTCAATAGGGAAATTGCAAAAGAGAACATTTTAAAAATACAGGAAGAAAATCGTAAAACCTATAATAAAAAAAGGAAAACGGCCAACACCTATAAACTCGGTGATTTGGTGGCGATTCAAAAAACGCAGTTTGGGACAGGTACCAAACTAAAGCCTAAGTTTTATGGACCTTACGAGATTACCGCAATAAAAAGAAACGATCGGTACAATGTAAACAAAGTTGGACACCATGAGGGTCCAAATACGACCTCAAGTGCTGCAGATCACATGAAACCATGGACTTCTACTGTCTGAAACAAAGCAAATGTGCTTTTAGGTGACTTTGTGTTTTTTATTGTTATTATTATTTAACTGTGTTTTATTGATATTTTTTTCGACTGATGTAAATAAACTGTGAAAAGAACTGCGTCCAAGTGATAAACAGAAAAACGAACTTTATTAGTTCCCAAACTCAAAAATTTTAATTAAGGACTAAAAACTTTTTATTCAGTAGTATTTAGTGACTGATCTTGCTATTACTTTATTTTTATGTTTGTGTGTTTTTTTTTTTGTTTTGTATCTTATACGTTCTGAAAAATTCGTCCAGTACTCATCTGGTATAAAAGGTAGATGATGACTGGGAGGACCCAGCCCTGTCAGGTAGGCCGAACTGTAGTAACTGGAAACGGACTCTGTGGACTCTGTACCGCAAAGCCAGCAGATTCTCTAATGAGGCTCTTGATGAAAGCATAAACTGCCGAACAATAGGTTTTGATGAGTGCGGTAACTTTTACAGCGTGAGAACGAAGTAGAAGGAGTCGAGATTCAGACTTAGTAAGACTGACTCGGGAGATGCTCTAAAATCTCCGCGGCCAGCCTTTACGAGCTGAGCTGACCAATGTTTGATCGGAAAACGGCCTTTACGAGCTTACGAGCTGCAATGTTGTTAATATTATTATTAAACTTGTAAATAGTTGTATATTTTGACATATATATTCAAGAAAATTAAACAGTGTAAGATTTCGTTAAAAATCTGACCTGGACTTTATTCATTCCCATCTAGACGACCGAGCATATAAAATATATGTACATACATATATATTTTTTAAAAATACGAGTTAAAAATTATTGTATCTGAAATTTATTTGAGATTTTTGAATTAATGAAACTTAAAGTAATTAAATGGATTGTTTAAAGGTTAAAATTTTATTAGTAATACTACTATATGTCAAATTTATCAAATGGTATAGAGTTGTTTGAATTCTTTACTGCTTAATGTAGTTTTTCATAATTACAGGAACCTGATGTTCATTAAATGTGGTATGTATCTAAAAGACCTGGCCAGGCAACTTGAATGCATGAACTTGCTGAATGGAGATAAGGAGAGAATCTGCAGTTTGTGATCAGGTTCTTGTTAAAAATTCATCTACAATTTGTCTTCAAGGATTTTATATCTACCTTTGCTGCTTTTGCCGAGTTGTTACAGTTAGAGATGTTAGTCTTAAATTAGTTTGTACCTGCACTGCAGGTGACTTTGTACTTGAGGTGAATTCGAACTTGGATGACAGTGTTACAAAATAATGGATTTTTGAAGAAATGTGTTCAAATGTTTTTTTCACTCATAAATAAGGATTTTTTTCTTTATTGAAAACTATATATCTCGAAGTATGGTACCTGGTGTTGCATTTTTTAAAGTTGTTGATTTGCCAAATTTTTTTAATTTTGTATATTGTACAAGTATGCATACTTAATCTTTATTAACAATTAACACACTAACAAGATAATTTTTTTTAATATTGAATTTTATTGATGAATGTTAAGTGTTTTTAGAATTTGTGTTTCAGTTGATGAAAGTGTTCGAAATGCTGAGTTGAATATTATATATGATAGTGTTACATATGATAGTGTTGTGTGTAATCCTGGCTCAATACTTTGTTTTATCGTTTTGCCGCATCATTTTGGAATTTTTTTTTTTTCAAAATTTGTTTTGGTGAAGTGGTTTAGTTTGGGTGAAGTTTTGCGAAGTGTCGAGAGGGGGGACAGTTGTTAGGTTTAAAAACCTCCCAAGTTTAGTTATGTTCTCAACACTTCTTAAATTACATTTAATATAAGCTTAATCTAAAATATATTTATTATTGTTAACTTACCCATTCCTATTATACTTTATTTTCATGAAGCATTTCTTAATTCAATACTTTAAACTCTATTACAGATGTTTATCTTTTGCCCTGAGCTGTTAAAACCACACTTCACTCTTCTATAATGTTTTGACAACTGTTTGTTGTTTTGGCCTGACATGGCAGCAGTATGATGACGTCATACACTCATGTAAGCACCGTCATACACTCATGTCATACACTCACGTAAGCATCGGAAGTTCATACACTCATTAAGCATTCATATTCTTATCAGCTGTTTGAAGTAGGGGGCGTTACTTCCTGCTTCTAGTCATTTCTTTAACTCCTTAAATACAGTGAGCTGTTTAGGTAACATTGCTCTTTTACTTTTTCAATCTTGTGGTTTTGCTGGCTGGAATGGTAAAGCTGTTAGCAGATGATTTTCCTTTAAGCAGTGAAGTTAATATGTGGTTTGTGTTTCTTTCAACATGAAAAATAAATATGAGATACATCTTTTTTTCCCTCAGATGATATGGTATGGTAGAGTTTATTTGATTTGTTTCTGAAATTAATTTTTACATTGCTTTGAGTCAGGAGATTGTTTACAAAGGTAAAAGTGAATTGTTTTTAAGAAGTATTCCTATTGCTATTGATATGAAGAACAAAGTTTGATTTATTTAAAGGCATGTTCATTTATTTTGAGAACTTATTTTGTTTGAAGAAATAAAATGTTTGTTTGATTTAAACATTTTTTCTGTCAAGTTATTTTTACACAGTTCAGAAGTAATTATTGAAACTACAATTAAATGATTGAGAGGGGAAACAGAGTTTATTTAAAGATGATATACAGTAGGACCTCTATTAACCAAAACTCTCCGTTAACCGAAGTTGGTTTCTTCTGCACTTTTTTTTTCACTTTCTATCATCCAAAATTTTCTCTTAACAAACATGCATTTTTAAAGTTTTTTTTCCCCACATTCCTTTTGTATGCAAGCCGTCCTTTCCAAACTACGAGTGCAGATAAATATTTTGGAATTCCCTTTTTTAGAATTCCTTCTCGCAAGCTCAATTCTCGGTATGAGTGTACTCTTCCCCACTTTCAAACGTCCCTGTTCAAAACAAAAACACACCTCATTTCGAAAATTACTTTTTGAAGGAGATTCTGAATCTGGTGCAGCTTCAATAATTGAGTTTTGGAAAACTGTCAGCATCAAAGACTGCATTTATATGATCAGTGACGTGTGGAAATCTATGCCGCAATCGATATTAAGACGAAGTTGGCGAAAACTTTTGCCGAATTTTTCAACTGGCGCAGATGAAAATGCTACAGACATTGTGAAAGATAGTGTTACTACTGAGTTTTCAAGCCTTTTTAGCACAATGAAAGGTTTTGAAAATTGTGGGGATAAAGAAATCCCAGATTGGTTGAATTGTGACGTGGAAGATGCAGGCTTCCAGTTCCTTAATGATGAGGAATTAATAGCAGAAGTCCGAAATTCTCCAGAAGAAGAAGATGATGATGAAGATGAGAATGATTCCGGAGTAAATAAGATTAGTAACAATTAGGCTTTTGAGTGTTTCTCAAAAGGATTGTTTGGTTGGAGCAACAGGAACAGTGTGATTTCTCTGAACTCATGCTTTTAAGAAAACTTCGGTATAGAGCTGCACGGCAAAGAATGGCCAATTTACACCAGATGAAGCTTGCAGTTAAACCATAGTAAGTATTTGTTTCAGAAATAAATTTATTTTCATTTATAATTTTAATTTATTTAACAGTTAAAATAAGCCATAATAACAGTTCAATGGCGATACTACATATTAAACTAGATGATTATTGATGAATTCTCGATTATACGAAAATTTCGATTATCTGAAGTAGGTTCGGTCCCAGTTACTTCGGATAATCGAGGTCCTACTGTATTTATTTAACGAAATTATTGAATTTTGAATCATGCTTCATATGGGCTTCTTGCTGCGTTTAAAATATAATAAAAATGGCTCTGCTACATTTTAAGACAGTTTGTTTTTACAAACTGACAGAACCTTCAAAGGGCGCCATGTTGAACAGCCCTGTTGTAATGCCCTGTTGTAAAATAGCTGACCGCCATTATGATTATCAAGTTTATAACAATATTGAAACAGTCCCGTTTTCATATTAAAATGTAACTTTTAACAAAAATAATGTTTGACTTACCTTTTCTTGGCCGAAAATATTATTTATAAGTATTTTTGTGCATCAAGCGCAAAAATCTACATAATAAACATTTATATAGGGAAAATTACAATCACAGGATTTGAATTTATATATGAATACACGAATCTTACACATTTCAGACGAATGGTTAATAAATGATTTTACAAAAAACTAAATTGAAAAAAAAATATGTATATATATTTTGAAATAGAAGCGACACTCTTTGGTGGCAGCCTGAAAATTCTTGGGACAGATCATGTCACCGTTGGTAACAACATAATTACAGAATATATATTAGGTTTTAAAGGATTTAAATGGTCCTCTGAAACAAAGGAACTCCCAAGGGAAAAAATTTAATTCTTTGCAAAGAGAAAAAAAAATCACTAGTAAAAAAAAAAATACTTCAAAAAAGTGATTTTTTTTAATTATTAAATAATTTAAGATTGTTCAAATCTAATGTTTGTAGCAAATTTTGTAACTATTAGCTACACTGAGTATACTTATTAACCTGTATACACTACACTACTTATTCACCTGGGGAGGTCGCAGCTTTACCTGGTTTGGGGCGCATCGACACGCGAGTTGGTTGCCCGGTGGGCCAGTCAGAGCCTGCCATAATGTGACTTAATTTAGTAAAATCCTTTTTCTTTCTTTTTTAATTTATAGGCCTTATTTCAGCAAGGTTAGAATGAAAATTTGTTGACAATCATATAATTAGATTAGAAAAAATGTTTGAGCTTTATGAATCTTTAAAACATGAGGTCTTTATCACCAGTGGAAATATTTCACCTTTGTATAAAATTAGGATCTAAGTTTTTATTTATTGTTATATTATTATTTATTGGAACACAGTATTTCTGTAAAGTCTTTGGGAAATTGAGTGGAGTAACTCCAGAATTATATATAATTTGAAAATTATCAGTGATATCGGGTGGTGGTGAGAGTGTGTGTGTCTGGGGTGGGTGGGGGGGGGGGGAGGGCAGAGCGTAATTACGACCTAAGCAAACTTGTATTACTATTTTTGAAAAATATTTTTGCCTTATTTAATCCTAAAATTCGGCGATTAAGTGAGGATTATTGCAGATTTTTTTTTTCGAAAAAAGTGGTGTAAATTTCCACAGTTGAGAAACAGGTGCTGAGGAACACTGAATTTGATACTTAACTTTTTCTCTCTTTTTGGAAGAAAATGCGTATTAATTCTGCATTTGAGATTTGCCATATTTTCATTTGCCGTTTCATTCTATTCACTCTAAATTTTGTAGCGTGGACTCATGTGGAATATACCTAAATCCGGTTCTTATTTTGTTTTGTAATCTGTATTGTTAAAACATATGCATGTTTAATTTCCGGAAAAAAACCCTTTAAAATTTTTGTTTTCTTGGTTTTTGTTTGTGAAATGATCAATAACTTTCTTCAACTTGTAAAACTATTGTTTTTTTTTTTTTTTGTTTTTGTTTTTTTTACTAATCGTAAAATAACTAAATAGCTAAGACATTGCTGTTGCATCTTAAATATAGGTTTCTCAGCGGTGATTTATTTGGCTACCATTACTTCCGTACAGTTATTATCATAATAAATTTCTAAAACATTTTCAATAGAAATGTACCAGGAATATTTTTTGGAAATATTGGTAGCCAATAAAGTGACCGATAATAACCCTGTAAATACTTTTGATCACTTTAAGATTCGAAAATCTTCATCTGTCGTCTGCGGAAAAGTTGAAGAAAAAACTCAGGCATGCTGAAACGGTATTGGAGAAGTTACTCGAGCCCGCAATACGATATGAATTAAAATTCGCGAATAAAAGTAATTTCTTTTAACTGTGTATAAAAGTACGTTTTAAATTGAAGTAGTTGAGGTTAAAAATAAGGTAAAATAACAATAGAAATATGCTGATTGTAACAAGATTCAACTGTAATATCTGATTAATAATAAAGAAATATATATGCAAAATTTTTTGCCAATCTTTATCTCGCTCTTTCTAATTTTGCACCCTTAGGATTCGTGCGCCTGGAGCAGTTTGCTCCAACTGCTCCACGTTAGCTACGCCCCTGCTTAGAATACTTTCAAGCAGATGAGAAATTTTAGTTTGAATATTTTTTAATGAAGAAATCTGAAATTCAATTTCTTATTATACTTTGGGTTCAAATTGCATTAAATTAAGGGGAGAACACAATGCAATGTTTATATCAAATTTTAGATTCTTAATTATTTCTAATTTCATACCGTACTATTTATTAGATTCAAACTTAATTTTCTAATAGTAATAACAGTAAATTTTAATTTAAGTTGATTTTTAATGCTAAATTCTTTTAATTGATTATTCTTATATTCTGTTTCAGTTGAAATTCTATATGTTAAGCTCATTTTCACTGTACAATACCCAACCATTAACCTTAAATTTTAATTGTCAGAAAGAACATTTACTTCTGATTATGATAATTGACTAAATTTTGATGGATTAATGAATTAAACAATTGATGACTGTTGAAAATTAAATTCCATTAGATGATATTTTGAGATAGTAATTTTTGTACTACATTGTAATTGTCATTGGTGGATAAGACACAATAATTTTTTTCTCTCTGTGCTTTTGGAGATATTTGGATAACATTTCACGTTTTAAGAGTGAGGAGATGTTGTACATTTTATATTATTTGTGTTTTCTCAGGAACTTTTTGTCATAAATTTAAGCTTAATGTATCTAAATGTCAGAAATTAAATCACCAATCACTGTAACAGGGCCCACTTAGTTCATTTGGAAAAAATTTCATTCAATAAATATAAAATCATGCAAATTCGATAGTTGCTTGAAATAACAGACCGGAGAGTGCATATGCCCAAAGGCAGTGTTGGGAGGGGTGGGGGTAAGGGCAGATCTAAAGAGCCCCCAAGTAAGGGACGATACTACAAACTTGGGGTTTTCACGTAAGGATGGATTTACAATCCCCTGAACAATGAACAACTCCATAGTATATATACAGTATATATAGCTCGATATAACAATCGTGTTCCTTATAGCAACTTTCTAATTATAATGACAAATTAAAAAAATCCATTATGTAAACATTGATGCAGAATTATTTTCCATCAAATAGAACAATCAATTATACTGGCGTTTTCCTAACTATGGATTGCGATTGTGACCCACCAATCGGGCTCAGAATGATCGATCAGATCTTCAAAAATATATTATTAATTTTATTTACTGTAAAAAAAAGAATGTAACAAATACAATATGTTACATCTTTAAAGAAAACAATTAGAAAGAAATATAGGTGAGCAACTAACTTCGTGAAATGACATGTGTTGAGAGCGACTTGAGCTAAAATGAACTAGTTTCTAACCAGATATAGATAATCCCATTGATACAAAACAATCTTGTAAATCACACATCTTTAAATTGAATTGTATATTATTATGCAATAACTAAAAAATGTATTTTTTCATGTTTAGTAAAAGAAGGTTATATTTTATTAATATACCTCATTGTTATTATTCATATTAAAAATGCCTATTACAGTAGACTCCCTCCAATCTGCCACCCTAAAATCCACAAATATCTAAAATTAGCAAATATCTAAAATCTGCAAATACCTAAAATCCGCTCATTGTTTCTGATGTAAACAATGAAACTTACTGTTAAGATGTAGATGTAAAATTCAAGTTTTTTAAATGTACACATTTTAATATATAATTCTGGTTAATATGATTCAATTCATGTTTTCTCATGAAGGAAGTATAAATTTATTTTTGAAAAATATTCAAGATAGTGCTGACATTAGCGGCGATTGCATTATTTTAAACAAATTTATATATGAATCAAGCTTTTTTGGTTGTTAAATATGGCTAAACATGAAATAAAACATTGTTATTTTAAGATTTTTATTTAAAATATTAGTGTACATTTATAAGGCGAGTTTCACTGAATAATATACCTACAAATTAGGAGGATCGGGAAAAACCTTCAAACTTTAAGGTGAATGGCATAACAATAATGTTTAGGAACCACTGAATTAGACCAAGCTTTCCAATATACAAAGTTCATCCAGAAAGTAAGTACTATTTGCGCTTATCTCCCGTGCATCTGACAGCACGAAGATCGCGCATGCGTAGTACTCGAGAACTAATTAGCCTAGCGTAGAACTCCTATAATAGAGGCTGACGATTCTGTCCTTTTTCGCCGACAATATCCCCTGCTGTTTCTTGACAGTCCCTACGAACGAATGGAGATGACAGGGAAGGAAGTTAAAACGCGACAGAACAAACGCAAAAAACTGAACTTAAAATATGCGGCGACATTTTTTATCCTTTTTCAGTAAAAATATATTCCCCTCAAACACAGGCCACTAATTACAAACGTCCAAACATGATGCTCCAGGTGTCTATTAATCTCAAAATGACTCTTCTCAAACCATTAAGTAAGAAAAGAGAAATCCTTTCTTGGTGATTATCTGTCTTATCAGTTCAACTTGAAAAATAACATGAAATTGTATATTTTCAGCAAAAAGAAAAGTGCTATTTTTACGTTAAAAATATGCCTATTTTATATAAGTACAATTTATTTTTTTTTTAATTTTAATGCTTGTATTTTATATGCATCTGAAAGACAAATCAGAAATTGGTATAGTTTTCTGACAATTAATAATGAATTTGCAACAATCTTCTTTGCTAAAATAATTAAGAAATGTTTTACCTCGCATATTTAATGCATTGATGATAATAATAATAATAATAATAAAAATTATACTACTAAATTATACTGATAAAAGATAATTATACTGATAAAAATAATAATTATACTACTACTACTACTAATAAAAACTGTAATAATAATAATTATACTAATAATAATTATATAGCATTATAGAGAAATCTTTGATAAATACGCTGAAATAGACATTTTTTAAATCGAAGAATTAGAAATTTTTAATATTATAGTCGGCCAGAATCGTTCCATTAAAAAAGTTTTTTAAGAACAAAACTATGCACAAGAATTTAATTTTTTTTTTTTTTTTTTTTTTTTTTGTAGGGATATACTTCTCAAGCTAGACTGAGAAAAATGACACTTTCAAATCTGAGTAAATCGATGTTTTCATTTTGTTATGAAACTTTTTGTTTCAAATAGGACGACCCAATGCTTTCAATTCTGAAATACCAGAAATACTCAGAATATTTAACCATGGACATATACAAAAAATGAGCACATAGAGGTCAGTTTATACTAATTTTTGAAACATGGGCATACTCAAAAATGATTAAAATCAGTTCATATTCATTTTTGAAACATCGAAATATTAAAAAATGAGGACATAGAAGTCAGTTTATATTCATTTAACATGGACATACTCAAATATGAGTACATGATGTTTTATTCTTAAGTATGTTCATGTTTTCAGAAATGAGTATAATACATGTTTCAAACTTGAGTCGAAGCCATTTTGACTATGCAATATACTCAGATTTGAGTAATTTTTGTTGAGTTTTGAAAATGTCGTTTTTAGAGTGTAGCTGTGTGCAAAATGCGCTTATTTTTTAAATTTTACTATTTTTTTAGAGTTTTTTTTTTTTTTTTTCAATTTTTTATTCAAATTTTCATTATTTCATTTTTTTTTTCTTTCCATATTTAGAAAAAGTCATTTTTTTTATGTTGATGCCAATTTGTAAAACTGCGCAAACAATTATATTTCCTAAGAACTAAAATAACTTCTTAAAACACCATAAAAACTTTAAAATGCGCTAGGCCTTTCGAAAGATCTGAGTCTTTCTTCGTCAGGCGCAAAAAGACGTGCGTCTACTATGAAAGCAGCAGCAAGACTGAAATGAGAGGTAAGGGAGAGGAAACAAGCTGATGCAACAGCCAATAGGAAAGTAGAAAACAACAGCCAATAGGAGAACAGAAGACAACAGCCAATCACAGAAGAGTAAAAAGAAAACAATAGAGAATACAAAATGGAAGGGGAATAAGGAAGTGAAGAAAATAAATAAAAGATAAATAAATAAAATAGAATAAAAAAAAATAATAATAATAATAAATAAATAAATAAATAAAGCACACAAATACATTAAAAAACATGGAAACACAGTATTATTATTTTTTATTCTATTTTATTTATTTATCTTTTATTTATTTTCTTCACTTCCTTATTCCCCTTCTATTTTGTATTCTCTATTGTTTTCTTTTTACTCTTCTGTGATTGGCTGTTGTCTTCTGTTCTCCTATTGGCTGTTGTTTTCTACTTTCCTATTGGCTGTTGCATCAGCTTGTTTCCTCTCCCTTACCTCTCATTTCAGTCTTGCTGCTGCTTTCATAGTAGACGCACGTCTTTTTGCGCCTGACGAAGAAAGACTCAGATCTTTCGAAAGGCCTAGCGCATTTTAAAGTTTTTATGGTGTTTTAAGAAGTTATTTTAGTTCTTATTGTTTCACACCAGTTTCAACTTATTTTATTTAATTATATTTCCTTTCTAATAAAAAATGTATTTGCACGTAACTATTAAAAATAGAAATTAAACTTTAAAATAAAAATAAAATGATCACGTGTTAATAGCAGGAAATATGGAAAATATCATACAAATTGAATTTACACGTGAATATTAAAAAAGTAAGAAAATCTTAAAATAATTAAATTATTACGCGCGAATCACATTTAATGGGGACAATTACGTCATGTGAAAAATGCCTAAAATAAATAAATCATGACGTGCGAAAAACTTTAATGGTGAAAATTTGGTCATATTTAAAAAGTTCATATACTGATATTCCCAAACACGTTTAAATTGAATAATATATTTACACGCGTGAATCTTAAAAGAGATTAAAAAAAAAAAAAAAACTTTAATTAAATTTTTGCACGTGAAACTCATTTAATGGTGAAAATTAGGTCATATTTAAAATTTTCATATACTGATATTCCCAAACATAAACTGAATAATATATTTACACGCGAATCTTAAAAGAAAAGAACAAAAAACATTAATTAGATTTTTGCACGCGAAACGCATTAAATGAGGAAAATTGCATCATATATTTAAAACGAGTTTCTTATGGACATTATTAATGTGATGTTACATTGCACATCACACACATGGTGTACAAGCGCGACCCATATAATGCAATGTATGTAAAAGGTATGAACGAGGTATTACGTACAATGTACAACGTAATACAATGTATTACGTAGGTTTTTTTCTACAAGTAGTTCGGCTAGCAAATTTGTTTAGATATTTCATCACTTGATGCAGCATAAATAGAAATAAATGCATGCGCAAAATACTTTCGATTTATTTTATACCAATTACTATTCGATAAATACATATTAGAATATTCGTACGTATACTTATTAATTAAAATAAACAATTCATATTTTAATAATACGTAAACATGGAAATATGCATGATGGTGCAGAGTTCATGCATAAGCTATATACCTGTTCCTGAAAATATTTAAAACTCTATCAAAACATGAAATATAAACGTAAAATTTCAAAACGCAGTGCTTTTCAATACCGTGGCTCTGAATGTTATTCCCAAGCAGATGGAGTTTTTTTTAAACCTCGAACCCAAAGGAAGAATGTTGTACATATCGTCGTTATAAAAGTCCAAGATGCAGCGACATTTTTAACCTAACTATTTTATTCAAGCTGATTTCCAAATGTGTAATTTATCTTACTTATCAATATCAAAAATAGCCATCAGCTTTCGCAACAACGGTGTATGAGGCCATGGTAACCAAAAGATGCCCCATTCAAACGGAAAAGCATGGCAACCCGATTACAAAAGGTAATTCACGTTCGTGATAATATAATTCAATATTCGCTAAACAGGTAATTTTTTTAAAGAGGGCACATTATCGTGCTTTTAGAGGTTGCGAAGTCTAAACAGGGGTTGGCGAGCGTAGTGAAAATATTGTACTAAAAATATGAAATTAGCCTTGCATTATTTGAAATACAACATCCAGAAAAATGCAGGAAAAGTACAGTAATTCAGCTAGTTATACCACATAATACCAGCCATATTTAATGCCCAGTGCACGTTCCTGCTGTTTGGACGCGAAAAGTGGCAACTTCTGGAACTTATCCTGATTTTATTTCATTTCTCATGAAGCAAGATAAGTCTTTTCAAGAATTTATTGCAATATTTTCATTTTTCTAAGGTTATTAAAAGAGAGGGGAGAGAAAAAACGTATTTTATAGGGAAAAAAATATTTTAAAAAATGAAAAATTACTTAAACATTGAAATCCAAACTGACTGCTTTCTGACATATTCACGAAGTTATTGTTAATGCACAAAATCAGCAGTTGTTCGTCTTCATAAACTAAGGAATCGAATAGCATTTTTCATCTTTCAAAAACAGTAAAAATAACACAATTTCTTCTTTATATTATTCGTTATATATAGACAGTGAAAATGATGCTTCCGAAAGCCTTTTAACAGGAAAAAGGTAAAAACAGAAGATACATGCGCGGAGAAAGATTGATTAGTGCTTTGGTGATTTGAAACATTATACATATCAAGTAAAGTTACTCCCTAACAACATTCCCTAAGGGGATTACTGGTTGGGGGAAGTTTGAGGTAGTTAAGTTTTAAAGAATCAAAATGGCCGGCTTCGTATTTTATTTTTATCCTAAAAAATACGGATACTTTCAGGTATTTTCCTAACGGAAGTATTTGATCTATAGAAATTAATTAGTGTCGGCGAGTCCGGACTGCACGGAGGCTGACGCATCCTCGCAGATTTGGCACCCGAATTGGAGCCCAGTCGAAAAACCAAGCTAATCAGAACCTGTTCTATTATAGGAATCTTAGGCAACCCCAGCTCCAGTTGCGGTAGATTGAGGCTGAACTGGGTACCAATAATCCGAAACAAAATGGATATGCGTCAGCTCCTATTATAGGAGTCTTAGCCTAGCCATTTTGTTTGATTACGTGAACGTTTGAAGTTGTCATTTATCTGTAATCATGTATAAAACAATAGTTCAATCTGCCAGCTTTAAAAGAGCCGCTATCAAGTTTTTGAATGAGAAAAATGCTCAACCTTGTGAAATTTATTGTCAGATAAGTGAAACTCACTGAGAGAACATGGTGAGTGAAGGTATAGTGCGAAGATGGTTAGGAAGGGAAAATGTCCATGACGAGGAGCCCAGTGGACACCCGTCATTGATCACCACAGAATTGATGCGCTGCATCGATGAACAAGTACATTTGTTTTCTCATCTCAAGAAATTTCTTGCCAGCCAGCACTTTGTGAGTGATGATGAGATCAAGGTAAACGTCCATAACTGGTTCAGATCGCAGGCGGCCGAATTCTATGGAGCAAGTATGTTGCAATTAGTGCCAAGATATGATACATGGCTTAATTCGCATGATGAATATGTCGAAAAGTCGTTTAAGGTGTGTAGATTTTTCTGTAATAAAATACAAATGGAAACAAATTGCTAATCTTTTTTAATATCCAAATGGTACTTACTTTCTAGGTGAGCTATAACAAACTTTTCTGTCTTTTCTAACAGTAGTTATTTCATATTTTTTATGTGTTAGAAAAGCTTCAGGATGTTTTAGTCTTTCAAAAAAGAGAAAAAATTCCCTTTTCTTTCTTAAATTTATCAATTCTTTCCCCATTCGTGGATGAAAGGTAATACAAAGACTTATTTTTGTCATCTATACAGATTCTGGGGACAATGAACCTTCTATATCCAGAATTATTGAAACAGCTATTTAAAAAGTTTACTGCATATAAAAGTGTTTGTTTTTTTATTCTAAAATTGTTCAATAAATAATATTTTGAAACTTATTAAAGAAACATTTATTCAGCTTCTATGGATAGCTGTCGGAAAAGTTGATTCATACCCTTTTAAGGGGACAGTTTACCTTTTCAACATTTTTTTTTTTTTTTAAATATGGTTCAAATTGTGAACTCACTGCATTTCAATGTTCAACTAAAAGTACATTTTGAGAAAAAAAATTTAATTGCATATTTAATTAATATATATATATTTTTTAAACTCTACTATATTTTTAAATATTAATATTTTTGCCCAATTTTTTTTAAAGATTTTCAAATATGTATTACACAAGACTGCGATGGATTTTTAGATACATCTAATATTGCATTTAATAATATTTTTTTACTGATATACATAGTGTAAAACGATGAAATCTAACACATCTTCATACACTTAATTAAAAAAAAAAATCTGAAGGCTAATTCCATGCGTAGATTTATCATATATATAATAAAGAACATGTCCAAAAAAAATTAAATCTCTATCTTAAAAAAAGCCTAATCTCTAAAAAAAGCCTATATGCACATGGAGAATATGGACATGGAGAAAAAGCCATTTAAAATTTTTATTTGTGAAAAAGTACCCCTTAAACATCAATCCTGTACATATTACACATACAGTATTGTAAACTGTATAAATGTAATCACATATAAAACGTTTCATGTATATATCATTCATAAAAAATTTTCATGATGGTAGAAAACAAATATTTGTAAATGAAAGAAAATGATCGAGAAAGGCGTATTTTAGTTTAAAATATACTTTTGAAAGCAAATTTAAATAAATTAAATGTGAAACACTATCTGTCACATCAATCAAAACATAAAATGTTTCATAAATATTATACTGGGTGGTCCTAAAATATGTCAAAAATGTAAAGGTAGGTAGAGGGGACGTAGATAAGAAGATTTCGTATAGGAATATAGGTGCAGAAATGCAACGTTGAGGCAGGCGCTGAATATGGGTGCGTTAAGGCAGAAGAGGGCACTGTTGAATTCACCGGATGAAAGTGCTTCGCTAGCTTGAATCGTCATTCCCCGCACGGATTTCGAGCAAAATGCATTGTTACACCAATACGGAGCTTGCCGACATGTGTTTCATGTATGGGGCTGCGCAAGGAAATGGAGCAGCTGCTCAAAGGATGTACATGGAACGATTCCCAGGTGGGAATTTGCCGGATCGCCGAACATTTGTGCGTCTTAATAGGGAGTTGTGCACGAATGGACCGTTTCATGCTTTCAGGCGTGATACGGGCAGCGAAAGATATCGCAGAATTCCTGCAGTGGAATAAGCAGTAATTCGAAAAGTAGGGGCTAGTCCTTCAACAAGATCGAGAGCTTTAGGGTGTGCATTGGGTTTGAAGCAATTCCTTGCGCAGCCCCATACATGAAATGCATATCGATACGCTCCGTATTGATGTAACGATGCATTTTACTCAAAATCCGTGCGGGGAGTGACGATTCAAGCCTGCGAAGCACTTTTATCCGCCGAAATTGACAGCACCCTCTACTGCCTTAACGCTGCCTTTCCGCACCCATATTCCTATACGAAATCTTCTTATCTAGGTCCCCTCTACCTACCTTTACATTTTTGACATATATTTTAGGACCACCCTGTATATATTATTTAAATACAAAAAAATTGTACTTTTTATGTCTTCAAAACAATTTTAAAATATGAAAAACAGAAATAATCATTGTTGTTGTAAACAAACTGATTAGTTGTATCTTCCCTCTTTTAAAAGACGTAAAAATGAAAAAAAAAGACAATGAAGGAAAATCCAAGGCAACTAGTCTGACAAAAATCAGGGAATTATAACCAATAGCATACAAATAAAAAACACAGTGAATGATAAACAGATGGAGCACGCTTCAGCTGGAATGTAAACAAGGGATTTAAAGGGCTGTTTCTGGGTAATTACGCTGGCTGTATTAACAAAATTTACAATATCTCGTGATATGATTGCCTATGGATAAAATTGAGGTGTCAAAATATTCACAATTAAACAGGCTTTCATTTAGTGCTAAAAAAATATATACAGTGGAACCCCGATTTTACGTTTTTCACGGGACCAGCAGAAAAAAAACGTAGGAAACGGGAAAACGTAAAATCGGGGTCAAATAGAGAAAAACACTTCAAGAAAACAAATTATACAAAAATAAACTTACCAATACCATATTAGTATTTAAAAACATCTGTTATTCTTTATTGCGTTTTCTTTTTAAGTGTAATTTGTTATATACTCTATTTTCAATAAATGCAAATTTTTGTAATTTTTATCCTTAATTTTCATGTTTACTTAACATTTTTTTAACATTTTTGAACTCGCAATAGCTTCTGCCGATGAGGGCACGATATCTTCTGGATCTTCATCAATATCATCCTCACTTCAATATTGCGAAATCAAATCGGAAATAGTCTGAATGTCTGTGGTAGCGATAGCATCCTTATCGCAATCAATATACTCACCAACATTGATGTCTGCAAATATAAATTCATCCTCTTTTGTGTAGTCTTCCACAGAGAGCTCTTCCGGCGGCGCTTCACAGTTAATTTCGGATTTTGGAAATTCTCCCTTCAGAGAAGCATTTGACATGCATTTTTCACTAAACTATCTCACGCCGATGAGATGAAATGATGAGCATCCAGCACATTTAGCTTTCTTTTTCAAGCATCCAGAAGCTCACCAGAATCAAATGAAAAAAGGCCTTTTCTTACCAGTTGATTTCTATAATGCATTTTGTAGAATCTGTTTATTCCCAAGTCACATGGCTGAAGTAAACTGGTACAGTTGGGTGGGGAAAATTCTATACGCACATTCTTTAAATTCAGATTAACATGAGTGCACTGGTCTACGAATAAAATTATTTTTCGCTTTCGTAAGCTCATTTTTATATTCAATTTTCTTACAAAATCTTCAAAATGATTTTAAGTCATCCAAACATTGTGGTTGACATTGTAATCTGTCCGCAAACTTTTAGTGTTTTTTGATGCATCGGGGCTTCTTGGATTTGCCAATCACAAAGGGTGATAGCTTCTCAGTTTCGTCTGCATTCGCAAATAACAAAACTGTTAATTGCACTTTTGATAGTTTCCGACTGTGACACGTTTCTCCTTTCACGGTGTATGTTCTATCACAGAAGAGATTAAAAAACAATCCGGTCTCATCTGTGTTAAAGATGTCTTTTTTGAGCAATTACACACAAGAGAAGGCAAAATTTATTTCCGTCCATTCCTCAACGACAGCCGTATTTACTTCATCTGCCTCACCACAAATAAACTTGTAAGACAAATTATACCTCTTCTTGAATCGGTCGATCCAACCGTTGGATGCCATGAAATTCTGCATTTCAAGTCGAGAAGAAATTTCAGGAGCCTTTTCTTACAAAACTGAGTCATTGATTGGAATCTTAGCTGAACGGGCTTGTTTAAACCACTCGTACAAAATCTTTCCAGTTCCTCAAAAGGAGAGGTTTTCAATGTTTTTCTTTTCTTTGACAAATTTTCCAGTTTTTCAGATTTTAATTCCACTGAGACCTCTTGTTTTATGATGGTTTGAAACGCGGAGTAAGCGATACCGAACGATTCAAGTGCTGATAGACAAATAATAGTTTATCGTTACTTTCTCACGAGAATATTAACGGGAGGGGAAGAACTGTTTTTGGTAACAAACAGCCAGTTGACCAAATGGAAAGCATTTTTGTTGTTTTGAAAATTTTTCCATGAGTGAAAAAATATAAAATTTCCTGAGGTACGTTGCCTAAAATGACGTACTAAGCGGGAAACATTAAGAGTAAATAACGTAGAATCGAGGTATTTTTAACATTAACGGAATAGGAATTTTCTGGGACCGTCGAAAAATAACGTAGGAAGCGGGATAACGTACGAAACGGGTTACGTAAAATCGGGGTTCCACTGTATATGGAAATCAATTTTTTGATCAATTTTGAGGTAAACTGACCCCTTAAAAGCTAATTTCATGCCGTCGTTGGACTCATTCACATTTAATATATTTCATTCATTCCTTTACTGGAAAAATTAAGCAGATTAAAAGTAATTTTAGATTTTCTTATATTAATTTTTTTTACAACTTTTCTGGTAATAATTATATTTTATAATATTTATGCAATAAAGAATAGGAAAGACAAATGTATTCATTTTAAGCATTTAAGAGATTAAAAAGCTTAAAAAATGCTTAGATATGTCAGCTTGCAGACCCTTTATCATCGTCCATGAGATGAGCGATCGTCCTATCGCCTCTCCCTTGGATCTGCCATTGGCGGCCCCTAACTCCAGGTTCGTTTGGATAGATGTTTAAAAATATAAATATAAAATCATACAAAATTGAGGATATCCACTGCTGAAGGCAGTGTATTCAACATTAGGTTAGTTTGGAAAGATTTTCGTCTAAAAATATAAAATTATTCAACTGTAATTTTAGGTGTATTTAAGGTTATTGCCATGGACCTGGGCAACGCCGGCAGGACAGCTAGAATAAAAACATTTATAAAAAGTTATTTTTTTTAAATATAAAAATCAAACATTATTTGTAGCCATACACACCTTTTGTTATTATAAAATGAGTTAGTTTTTCTGGATTGGCTTCCACATCTTTTGAGGAGACTGGATCCTAAAAGGGGAAAAAAAAAAAAAAAAAAAAAAACCTGTATAGAACTATAATCAACTTGGAGATATTTTATATAATGAAAGTAGGACGCCTACTTAATATTGAAAAGATAGATTGCTGCGAAAAAATATTAAAATAGTATTAAACATCTTATGATGTTGAATACCGTCTTAACTGTTCAAACAATTCAGCTATTTTTGGCTATTGAAAACCAAAGAATTGCTGACAGCATTTGAAAATGATATTAAAGAAAACTGAACTTTCTGAATTACTTTATAAGTTAATCTTTTGATAGGCTAGGGGATTATTTCAAATTCCAGGGGTTTCCAAGGCAGTTAAAATGGATAATTTGGATGATATGTCCACGATGTCATATAAAATTTAATATTTCAAAAAAAAAAAATATATATATATATTGAGCAATTTAAAATAATGCATTATATATATATATATATATTTAATATATTGTAAGCATACTATTTGTACCACATTCTTTCAGAAACAAACGAAAATACTGTCAATGGATAAATGTAATACTTACCATGTTAATTTGACATAGCTCCTCCTCTCCACCAAAATATTCCAGAATCAAAAGAATCGCTCCTGAAATTTCTGGACTGTACTAGTTTTTTTTTTTCTTTCTTTTCTAAGAATAAGCGGGTGATCTTGAGTGGTTGACATGGAAATCGCATATAACACATGGGCTGATAAGTTCCCGGTCTAATAATGAAAAGACAACTTTTTAACATAACTTTATAGCTTTATAACTTTACTAAATAACATAACTTTATTTAATAATATTAATAATAATAATAATTTAATAATAATAATTTAATAAATAAATAATAATAATAATTTTATAATAAATAACATAAATTTATAACGAAAAAGCTCCAAACAGTGCTCAGAATCATCGATTCGTTGTTGTTTTTGTCTAAAGTCAACACGCGCGGCACCCACTTTGACAACAGCTTTTTCATAGACAAATGTTCATTCAAAATAAAACCTACACGTTCCTTGGATATCTTCAGAGCCTGCGCTATCTCCTGGAACTTCACTTTACGGTTCCCCAAAACGATTTTGTGGACTTTCTTTTATGTTTTCCGGAGTAACCTCCTCTTTTGCATGGTGCATCACTGGTGTTCGTACGACCACGTTTAAATTCAGCAAACCAGTCAATAATGGTTGATTTACCTGGTGCAGTGTCCGGATAACGCTTTCAAGCCAAGCTTTTATTTGAAAGGTGTTTTTTCCCATCAAATAACAATTCGTGAAATTCCTGTTTATCCATTTTTTTGTTTATCAACAAAGTCGTTCAACTAAAACTACTGTAATGTTTTATCCACACGGCAAATTGCAACGCCACCTGTGTGTCACACCGGGAACTTATCAGCCGATGTGTTAGAACCGTTTTATCTTATTATTCCCACTTCTTTTCGACTTACGGGAGAAAGGTTTTCTGAGGGTGACGTTGATCTCTACGAATTTTGTAAAATGGCTCGGTTTTTACCAGAGTTACATATATATCAATGAATATGTATCATAATATATATCCGACATTTAATTTCAAAATATCATTGATATTTTCATATATTTTATATTTATTTTTAAAATGTCATTCTTTAAGATATCTTTTATATTTTCATTCAAAACAAGTGTAAATGAATTTTTCAACTTTTATTGACTATGTAGTTTTGCAGATAAAGAATTCCTCTGTCATATTTTTGCCTCTGTTAGTATTCCCCCACCCCGGAAAAAAATATTTTCTAAGCTTTATGTTTAAAGATAAATTTTTAAATGTAGAACCAACAGCTGTGGTATATTCTATATACCACTTAATTTTAATCCTCAAATACCACTATGGTTTTATAGTGTACTAGTATATAACCCCGTCAAAAATGACGGATTGTTGATCTGCGTTTCATTTTCATAAGACTTCATACAAACAAACAGCATGGAGATTTATTATTGAAAGGTTTGTGTTGTAGAAAAATACATTTTAAAAAGGACAAATGGGCTATACAAATAAAAATAATAAGGATATATATATATATATATATATATATATATATATTTTACTTAGTATTAAATTTCTGAAATAGTTCAACGATTGGACAAAATCAAATATTAACAAATAATCCATGTGCGAAAGTTTTTGTAAAAAAGTGTTATCAATGAGTTTTTAAACAGCTTGACTAACCATATAACTCATTGTTTGATTACATAAGCAAAATTAAATGGAAATTACGCTGTACTATGCATTTCTTATATTTTAATTACGTTTGATAAGAAAGAATCATTTTACAGTATATGACCCATTATCCGAAAATCCAAAATCCGGAAAAACCCGAAGTCCGGAAAGAAAAATTCGAAAATTTGTAAATTTTTACTAAAATTTTAGATTTTCTGAAATTTTTCGAAAATTTTACCGATTCCTAATTTTTTTTCAGTCCATTGTGTTTCAATGTTTAATCACTAAAATATTGTTACTTCAGTGGCGGGGGAACACGCCCCCCCCCTTCTCTTCCCGAAATTAAAAACAAATCATTTTTCTCTCAAATTTTAGTTTAAAATTAATTTATATTACGATTCGTTAGAAACAAAAAATAGTTATGTATTTATTTCATCAGGGGTGATTCTGTTCAAGTTTTCCTAAAAATTTAAGGCATTCGATTTCGAAAATTTAAGTCTTCAGTCCAAAATTTCGAACATAAGTATCTCGAATTTTGAACGATAGTCGCCGAAAAAAAATCAATTATGTCTATCGTTCGCAGAAAAAATAGAAAATTTCATCAAAGGATTGTGGAAACAACGTGAATTTCGTCAAAGTACCGAAAATAAAAACGCAAATTTCGTTGCAGGATTGCAAAAAAAAAAAAAAAAAAAAAAAAAAAAAAAAAAAAAAACGCTAATTCTGTTAACAAATTGCAGAAAAACGCGATTTCCGTCAAAGGCTTACGAAGAAGACGCAAATTTCTGCCAAGGACTCCGAAAAAAGTGTAAAATTTCATCAAGGGATCACAGAAAAAAAAAAAAAAAGGTTAAAGGATCGCAAAAAAAACCCTGCGAATTTCGTCAAATAATCGCGGAAAAACATGAATTTCTTCAAAGGGTCTAGAAAAAAAAACACAAATTTCTTCAAAGCACTGCGAAAAAATGTCTAATTTCGTTAAGCGATCGCGAAAAAAGTGAAATTTCGTCAAAGGATCGAAAAAAACAACCGCTAATTTCGTCAATCTCAGAAAAAACTCGAATTTTGTCAAAGGATCGTGAATAAAAGACAAATTTCGTCAAAGAATAGCAAAAAACGCAAATTTCCTCAAAGGATCGCAAAAAGAAAACGCAAATTTCTTCAAAGGACTACGAAAAAATGAAATTTTGTCAAAGAACAGCAGAAAAAATGCAAATTTTGTCAAAGAATCACGAAAAAAAACATGAATTTTGTCAAATAATCGTGAATTTCGGGAGGACCCGAAATACGGAACGATGGAAGTCAATTTCAAAATCTGCCAGTAGATGGCGACACTATATAGCATCAACCTCAAATCTCTCCCAAGGAAATAAATCACCGCATTCTGAAAAAAAAAGTGCTTACAGATTTTTTTTTTTTTTTATGAAATAGTGTTTTAAGGTTTTAAACAAAATGAAAAGATTTAAAAGCTTGAATATGCTTTTACAAATATTTAAACGACGAAAGTAGATAATATAACTTCTTTTTCAGTAAGCCTAACATGGCATTTAACTACGGTCGAATCGCAGAATGGTACAACCCGGTACCGTTACACACACTTTCTCGCCTTTGGATTTTATTATAAGTAAGATGTGAGGAAAAGTTTTTACTTATTTTCAATTAAATTTGTTCGCAAATTCTGGTATCATTCAAACATTTCAACATTCTATCAACATAAGTTCCTTATCCCCAGAAGCATTAAGGCTGTTCTCAAATCCAAACTGGCTACTTTATGATATATTTTTTAATTCAATTTTGTTCGAAAATAGATGAAATTGACAAGTGTTGTTATGCAGAAACTATGTAATCGAAACACGTTTTCCAAATTTTGGTAAAATCAGAGAAAATACTGTCAAAGTCGACGTTTCTGAACCGAACTTTCACCATGCCCACTCCAGCAAGGGGTTAAACGCGTTATCACGTGACACGATTCACTTATAACTTGATAAGTAATTTATGTATCAAAAAAAGGGAAAACCCATTTCGATTCCATAGTCAACTATTCAAAAACAAAATTAATATGGAAAAATCTATTTATATATTTCATTTAAAAATAACTACTTTACTCACGCGAAAATACCCGCTCGCATATATTAATTCTATGGGAGAGTTTTTTTTTTAATATCTCGTTTGCATTTCAATGTTTTTAAAAGATTTTTTTTCCATTGAATAGCTGAAGTCAATCTCTACAAAGGCCGTTTTTCCAAGAGGGAGGTCCAGGGGATCATGACCCCCCTCTAAACGGAAAACATTTCTATAGAACAATACATTTTTTTAAATATAAATATGTATTAAAGGCGTTTTCATTTTTTTCGGCTTAAAAATTTTAATCTTTCTGATACATTAATGGAGTTATTTTTAAATAGAAATGAATGAAAATTGAAGGCATTATTGTGTAAGCACTAAAGAATGAAATCGTTTTTTTCCCTTATAAATTTGATACAGTTTGAATTGTATATGATTGCTTCCTCAAGACAATATTTCCATGATTGTCCAGCCTCGAAAATCGGCTTAAAATGCGAACTTTGAAGAAACTTTCTGCAAGATTCTTTGCATTTATAAAAAAAAATGGGAAACTCTCATTTCTTGGTATCTATAGATAAAGCAGGCCTATTATGTATATTTACGAATATACCTGCAAATTTTATGCACTTATGAAAGAAAATGAATTCAGGCGTACATCAGAAAATAGTCAATTTTGATCTGAGATATAAAAACTGCTAATGAAGACGTGTAATGCCCCCCCCCCCCTTTCCAAAAAAAAAAGAGGTTAACCTTTGTGTAAATGGTGGGTTGGATTCGCCTCTGCCTCAAATACAGTCTGAAAAAAAGATGACCAACTGGGGAATCTACAACGCGAGTACAATAGAAACGCTTTTCCAATTTGGGAAGGTCAATGAAGGGCAAGCGCCTCCATTCCGGAAAACGACTATAGTAGAATTCAGTTCTTTGGTAATAATTTAAATATTATTCAAGCATTTAAGAACAGTTTCCTTTTCTCCTTTGCACTTCATGAAGTCATATATTACTTTACATTTGGCTTTTTTACATATTAGATTAGAAATAACTTCTTTTTGTAACAAAATGTTTGAATGATTAATAAAAAACTTATTTTTGAATAGTACAGGCCACTCTTCTTTCATTGGCTTTACGGAGTTTTTTATTTACTAGTATTTACTATGGGCAAGTAATAACATTTTTCTTTTCGAATATGATCCTGAAGATACTTGATTATTTTATTTTTACTGGCACAACGTTGTTGCTCTGAAAACCATAAGGTGAAAATTTATGATGGTCCCTTGATATATGTGATTTCAAAGAGGTCACTTTAGTAAATTTTCTAGAACTGTTAGGAAAACAACATGAAAACTGTTCTTATTATTATGAAGTTCTAGGTGAAGAATAAGATTTTAATTTTATAAATTAAGATTTGAAAATTTGCATATTAACTTAACTTTAGAAGTCCCATTCATGTTAAGATTATCATAGAATCTAAACAGATAAATTAAAACATTATTTATATAGTAAGAAAATAAGATTCATATAACAGGATTTGAAAAATTCTGGTTGTCAGGTAGGTCACCATGGTATTTAAAATTTCAGAACTCATGACTAAAATTTCAGGCCATTGTTTTACTTTAAATTAAAAGTACAAATATCTATTTCAACCCAGAAACAATCTGTTATAACCCCAGTAGCAAAAACTATGCAGCGCAACAACAGGCCTTTCAGATTAATTTAATATCTTAAAAAGAATAATTTGGTAAACTTTCAAGTTTTGTAATATGATCAGAGTTAATTATATAGGTTACTATAATTTTTTTCAGATGGTAGCCTAGTTCTTGCATCAGTGCTACATAATACACTGACGGAAAAAAAATCCCAACACCAAGAAAGACTTGTATTAGATAAAAGAAATTTGGTAGGAATGTTTATACATCTGAAAGGTGACATCGATTCAAATTTCGCGCATAAGTGCCGCGCTAGTAGAGCCACTCAGAACTTGTAAATCAGGTTTGCTTTAAATGCGTGCTGTAAAGTTCGTGAGTGTTATTTATTTCGAAATTTGACGTATTGAGTTGATGTTAGCTAAAAATGCCTTTAAGAAGACGAAGAAGCCATTATCAACAGCTCACCGAGGTTGAACGAGGTCATATAATAGGGCTACGAGAAGTTGGATTTTCTTTCCGCGATATTGCAGAAAGACTTGGCCAGAATGTATCCGCTGTGCATGATTGTTGGGAGCAGTGGTCAAGGGATGGTACTGCCTCAAGAAGACCGGTTTCCTGGCGGGGAAGACCGCCGTATTCGGCGTACGGCTGTGACACATCGTACTGCGTCTGCGGCAGAAATTCGAGCTTCAGTTGGTACCCCAGTCATCTCATGGGGCAAGTTATTAACAATTTAGAGCAAAAATCTTAAAGGTGCTCCAGGGAACCAATGACTTAAGAAATTAAAAATCTGAACCTCATGTGTATCAGGACCTGCCTTGAACTATGCGCACCCAAAATTTCAAGTAGTGGATCAAGACAGCAGATATTTGGGGCTCATCGATTACTCTTCCTTTCTACCATCGATTACGTTTGTTGTTTTGTCACCATCTACAGGCAAATTATATAGATATAGATATATTCTGTTTTTATTATTATTTGTTATTATTATTATAGATTTATTCGCTGTTGCTGTCATATCTTACATTTTTCTCAGTTTTTAAAAATACTTATCGTGCTTTACTTAACCCCTTAACAATTTTTTTCATTTTTATTTTTATTTTTTTTATTTTTTACACAATAAACTAAAACTATCCTGAATTAAATACTGAGTTTCTCTTATTAAAAAAAATTCCTAAAAAACTACATGAATTTTTTATCACTAAAAATCATAATTTTATTCTGTAAGTAAATTGCAACTATTAATTGCTCTACTATAGCTGAAAATTACTTTTTTTACATTATTTTATTAAATTACACATGTTTTTCCACTAAAAAACTAATTAAAATATTCTATTAAGATTAAATTTTATCTGCATTAATATATCAGAAAATGTTTTTATATATTCTTTATATTTTTAATTACATTTAAAAAACACATTTTATTTATAATAGAAACATAATGAAAAAAATTAAATGGATTAAAAGGTGAAAGTAAAACAAAAATAAAAAAATATCACAATTTGGAATCTAACGCATGTAGAAATGTATAAATTTCAGGATAGAGTTAGAAAGAAGATATAAGACTAATGTGAAAAAATCAGAAAGATAGCATCATATTTGTTGAGATATTAAAATTCGGCGTTTAGTTTTTTTCTTTGCTCTGAAACTAGCTGTATATATGAGTGACGGAATCTTCGATTATCGGTTTTTGCTTCGTCACTGGAGATCTCATGAGTCTCTCATGATAATTGAGAAAAATTATTTAACAATTTATTAAAAATTACGTTACAAGAGCAACTGATTAATAAATATAAAAATAAAAATAGTTATGTTTTATAAGCATTTAATGTTTGCCTTATTTCATTATTACAATTCATGTTAGAGAAATGGGGCTTCTATCTCTAAGTTTGTTTGGATGGATTTTCATTTAAAAATATAAAATCATACAATTCAAGGGGAATTTCACAGTGTAATTTATCTCGGTCAAAGGTACGAGGCACACAACTTTACTTTTGTTTGATAAGATTGCTATTTAAAAATATAAAATCATTTAATACTGATTTTAGGTATATTAAAGATTATTTTCAACGTAAGTGGTAAGTATTTTCAAGAACCCAGGCAATGGATCCTGATGGAATGCTACAGAGCAACCAATTACATTATTTTAAGTCGAAGTCTGACTGCATAGGATTCAACACTATATTACTATTTTAGAAAAAGATAAGTAAAAAAAAAATAATAATAATTCATCCGAGACGTATAGCATTTATTTTGCACCAATGATTCTAAGGATCAGATGTAATAATTTGTATTAAAAAATTTGATTTATTAGACAGATTATCAATTAATTAAAGAAAAGAAAACGTTGCGTTGTGAAATATTTTTTTGAAGATCGGATCCTCTTTCAGCCGATTACAATCCGTATAGCATGCATGGTCGCAGTGACGTCACTGCAAGTCACGTACGTCACGTCACATCTGTGATCAAAATGCCACCACTCTGTGACGTCACATAGGGACCGAAATGTGAACGTGTAGGAGATCGTATGCAAATTAAAAGAAACTTTAAAACATCTTATAACATCAATAAAATTACTTTTAGACAGCTTTGATTTTTTTTGTGACGTTGAAGTGACGTTACTGTAAGTCACAGAAGTCACGTCACACCTGTGACCAAAATGCTGTTCCGATTTGACTAAGGAGTGAATTTGGGAAAAAAACTTGTTAGGGCAAACAATAAAGGAAAAGAAGGAATATACTTTTTTAAATCTCATAAAATGTAGACGTAATCATGTTATGTATCTGAATCTCTCACATTGTCTCTGACTATTTAAACAAAAATATTTACAAAATAAATTAATGAATAATAACTCTCTCTCTCTCTCTCTCTCTCTATATATATATATATATATATATATATATATATATATATATATATATATATATATATATATATATTAATGGAGATAAATTATTCACATTTTCATGCAGTTTTTAAGAAATAGTAGTAATAAAAAATAAATATAACATAATAAACATGCAAAAATCCTTAAAATAAACATAATAACGTAGATAAGTTGTTCGGGAAAGTTATTCACCAATAGAGCTTCCATTGTGATAAAATTGTTAGGAATTTAAAGGTTTATTAGCATTTTAAACACAAGCATTTTATTATATTTCACAGCCGCATGAAACGCATTTGATAATTTTGAGATACTAAAAATATTTCTTCAGAAATCTCTACTTTTCATTAATTATATTTTGGGTGTCATTCAGCCCATTACTGACCAAAAAATTAGAGCCGATATTTGCTAGTTCGATACCGGCGCGATCTAGGCTGATAAGCAAGGATTAAAGGCTTTTCCTTGTTCGGGAACAATAATTCGGGTCACTTTCCCTTTAAAAATTGCTCCTGAAGGTATCATTCTAATAGTAATTTAGCAAAAACTGGTCGTTTCTTATTAAAATTCATTACAATTTAAATAAAATATATTAGTATTTAGTAAATTTATTTATAAACCAATATTGATATTACATAGAAATTATTGTATAAAGGCTTCGTATTAAATCAATTTTTGTTTATAACTTTTGTATACTTTGGACTGATAGTGAGCTAATGCAATGTATTAAAATATTTAAAAATACAAATTATCATAAGTTTATTTCTAAGAAATTTAATAGAAGGCACTATTAAATGCAAAATTCTCTCATATAAAAAGAGAATATTAAAACATCAATATAAATTAATTTATTGCTTATCTCAGTTACAAAACATTTAAAGAATCACCATTTAACTTCGTTTCTTTATATATGATTTGACTAAAGCAGGTGTTAATTCGGCTGTGACTTCCAGTCACAGCCGTTGTGGTATTTTTTTGCGCAGAGCTTCACTGCGCATATTTAAAATAGACGATATTTTTATTCTTTGCAAGCTGAATGTGTTGTTCTTTTAATGTTGTTGCGAATTAATATCATTTAGGTACATTTTAAATATTTTATTAGAACAAAAATATTTACGTGTCTAGCAGGGTGTATTCTTAGGTCTGAGTGATATTTGATATTCAGTTCTTTGAATACATCTTTGCTGGTTCACTTTTATTGTGATCAGTATTTAGCACGGCTCTTGCATAGGTATGATATCTAAACAGACCAGCAGCTACAATTATAAAAATGGATAACCATTCACTCGGGATTTCAGCGATGGCGGATCAGAACGGTATGTGACCTTTAACGTCTTTACATATATATAGCATAGCTGCCAACTTTTACGCTTTTTTGTTAACACTAAAAATGAATAGAAAATTTTGCCTTATTATATAACGATTTCGGCAATTTAATAAAGTAAAATTTACAATAAAATTTTAGTGGTAGGAAAAAAGCGTAAAAGTTGGCAGCTATGTATATAGTTTAATATTTTGGTAATAGTACGTTTTTAGGGATTGTACATTTAATAGTGTATTTTTTAAAGGTTACGATGCTTAATGCTTCTTTTCAATTTAAAATAATAATAATTGTTAAATTTCATCTTTAAATTTTTAATAGTTATTTATATGTAGTTTGGGAGTATAATCGTTCTTATTTCTTTATAAACAATATATTTTTTAAACGTAAAGTTTTATTAATAATAAAGATCAAATTTGAATTTAAAATATTTTGCGTTTCTTGGTTCAATTTTCATAGTTATTCATCTAAAGAAAATCTGGGGGGGGGGGGGGAGATATGTGCTTTATTTACTATGTTCTTTTATTTACTGAATATGATATGGACGTCGGAATATACTATTTGTATCATACTTCATAGATCCATGAAATTTTCTTTCTTGCCGAGGGGAATATGGCGGTAATGTAGAACTTATTTGCAATACACAGTTGTTTACGGATTGTTTGTTTGGAGGAAATGGTACTGTATTTCACTAGGAGAAAAAACTTTTAAAATAAATTATTTGAAAGACTGTTTCATACTCATCCCTCCTTAAGTAATAAAATAAAATTATTTTACTGATATTGTTACAGTAATTTGTTTCCGTCAAGTTTTGACGAGTTCCATCTAGTTATAATTTAAAATTATTAATATTTGATTGTTTAAGAAATAATTCTGATAAATTTGCAACAATTGTGATAATAATAATTGTTTGCATTAAATTTTCATAATTATTCATCTAAAAAAATGTATAATTTATAACTAATAATATTTGATTTTTTGAAATACGTTCCTGATAAATTTGTAATAATTGTCACAATTTAGTACGTTAATTGACATTTAATTTTTGCATTTCACACACCATCAAAAAACAAGATAATTAATGACAAATTGTCAAATTGATTCTAAGCGTGTAATCAGTAAAAATATCTAATAAAATAGTGTGTATGATTTTAATTTTAATTTTTTATTTAGATCACAATTTGATTTAATGCTTGATATAACGGTCATTATTTTTAGAATATTTAACAATAAATATACCTATCTATATTTTAAATATTTTCCTAATGTAAATCTTTTACGGTACTTATTTTAAAAAATACATACTTACATTTTCATTAATTAAATAATTTAACCACATATAGCTAATATGGCAAAGCGCGTATTTTAGAACTTCAATACTTAACGGCAAGATAGTGCTAATTATTGTCAGCAGTTTTTCGTTTAAATATTGAAAATGGAAGTAGAAGACAATTTAAAAGGTTGTTGTCCACTTGCATAATCGAATTTCATATTATTGAAATACTTATTTTTATTAAAATTTGCAATTTATCCATACCTACATTTTTAAATTCAATATTTCTTTTTACATTTGTAATTTCACTTGTTTAACTTTACATTAAATTCCCAAACCGATGTAAAATTCTAACTGAAAGCCGAGTTACACAAAGAAAAATTATAGCCGATCGGATATGAATCATATTCAGATTTGATGAAATCTTGTTATCCGTCTCTATGCCAAATTCTAATCTGTAGCTGAGAGTAGTAGAAAATTTACAGCCAATCTAGCGGTGTCGGGTTCTGGTAAAATCTGGTTATCTGGAATTTGGAGTTAAAAAAAGAAAGAATAATTATGTCGACTCGACTAGAGTCCTACCTCGGATTGGATAAACTTTACTTTTCCCGCACCCGATCCGATACTATATGTATTGCTTTTGATTTATGATATTTGTTTTTGTTGTCACGTTTTGAATCTGGTTGACTATAATGTTTTTTTATTAAAAACTAGCGGCCCTCCCTCGCTTTGCTTCGGGTTAACCTTGAAAACCTTCATATCTTTGTGTTTTCTGTAGACCTTTTTAATGTGTACAATAATTAGTATATTATTTTGATAAATCTTGTAGGGTTCAGCCTGCGTTTGCAATGTATAAGCGGAAAAAATGAAATTATTTACGACATCACATTAAAAAACTAAAAAATAACAGTATTTCTCCACTATTTAATGGATATACATATAAACCTTCCTCTTGAATCACTCTATCTATTAAAAACAAGAACGAAAAATCATGCGTCAAGCATAGATTATGTAACACTTTCCAACGCTTCCAAAATAATTTTACAAATCATACCGTTTAGTAAGCTAAAAGATAACATCTAAGTAATCCGAATACTTTTATTCAGCCCTGTATAGGATCTATAGATTTGTATATATACTACATAGGATGTTAAATTTTAGTTCAGTTAGGAAACGCGTAGCACAGTTTAAAATTCTCCGTCTGGAGTTAAATAATACGGAAATGTGTTCGCGAACTTTTGTACTTCCCTGTATAGGATATACAGAATTTATACACACCACATAATAGACAAAAAGCGAGTTAAAATTAAAATCGCGATCAGTAACTTAAAACGCACTTCCAGGAATTATTGTTAACTTACAGTAGAGAATTCTTTTGTGTGTCCCTGTAAATGAACAATGACTGCTGTACACACACTATTCTGTAGTAAGCCTCTTGAAATACACCTTAGTGATATATATAAATTTCAATGCGTTTAAAATAGGGAAACATTATTTAAATAAACCGCAGACGATTTTTCTCCATAGACGTAATGTAACAGAATTCTTTTGACTGTCCCTGTAAAGTAACTATCAGTGCTATGCACACCCTATTCCATATTAAGCTTCTTCTAATGCACCTTAGTGATATATATAAATTTCAATGCGTTTAAAATAGTGAAACATTATTTAAATAAACCGTCAATGATTTTTCCCCATAGACCGCAATGTAACGGAATTCTTTTGAGTGTCCCTGTAAAAAAACTATAAGTGCTACACACTTCCGTTGAAATAGGGAACATGCTATAGATAACGACTATAACATATAAAAATTGCAGAGCAATCCGAGCATATTTACGGGAGTTAGAGCACGGACAGACGGCAGACGGCAGACGGCCAGACGGCCAGACGGCAGACGGCCAGACGGCCAGACAAACCGAAGTCATAAACACTTTTCAACTAGGTTGGAAAGTGTTAAAAACCGCATCAAAATCCGTTGCGTAGTTTTAAAGATTTAAGCGTACATAGGGATATAGGGACAGAAAAAGCGACTTTGTTTTATACTATGTAGTGATACTATGTAGTGATTACAAAGCAAAACATATGGTTATTATACATATAAACCTTCCTCTTGAATCACTCTATCTATTAAAAAAAACCGCATCAAAATCCGTTGCGTAGTTTTAAAGATTTAAGCGTACATAGGGATATAGGGACAGAAAAAGCGACTTTGTTTTATACTATGTAGTGATACTATGTAATGATTACAAAGCAAAACATATGGTTATTATACATATAAACCTTCCTCTTGAATCACTCTATCTATTAAAAAAAACCGCATCAAAATCCGTTGCGTAGTTTTAAAGATTTAAGCGTACATAGGGACATAGGGACAGAAAAAGCGACTTTGTTTTATACTATGTAGTGATTTAATCTTGCAGCTCGGGTTCTTTTTAACATTTTTTTAAGACAAAAATATTGTTTCAGATGAAAAACTGTATTTTATTATGAATGAGTCTTTATATGTGTTCATTTTTCTATATGAAAGATAAAATTAATATGAAAGATCTGATTATACACATTTTTTCTATAATTGTATCAAGTTCTAGATCTATTTTCTTTGATTTCGGGTTTCGAATCTGGATGAGTGCCGATTAAATGATTTATCAGGTTCGGTCGGGTTGTGGGCCTACAGATTTTTGGTTGGGTTAGGGTTAGGGTATGAATGCAGGTTGAATTGAAATATAATTTCAATCAACCATCATTCATGTTCAAGTAGATATTCAATCATGTTCAAGAAGTGTTTAACCGGATTCGTGCATGACTAGCTCCGAGCCGAGACGTATCGCGATACAATTTATGATAAAATCTGTTTACTCGATCGTATGCAGGATTCTATTCCGTGCGAGACTTAGAGTAAAAACCTTATACCCGACCCGGGTCAGATCGGGTTCACGAAAATCAGGCCACCCGACCACTAATCCAAATATAATCTGTAGCCAAAAAAATCCAAAAAGATCGATCCGAACTTTTTAGGTTGGATTCTGATAAAATCTGGCCACCCGACTCGGTGCAGTGTCATCACACATGTCAAAAACCTGTAGCAAAAAGAAAATGTCGAACCGAACAATCCGGATAAGATTCGGGTAAAATCTGGTCATCCTATCCCTTGCAGATACGTCACATTTTTCACATTGAAGTCGCACGGTGACTTCACAAAGTAGTCACATTGTGAGGTCACAGAAAGCCTTAAAAACGGCCATAACGACTTCACATTCAGGTCACAGTGACGTCACAATGCCTTACGGGAATCATCTAAAGTTACCCGTAGAGAGTTGTATAACATTAAACAAATAATGGCTTATTTTAAAACCTAGATCTATACTTATAAAGGAGTAGCTTGATTTTCTCATAATCAACGCCGAGCCTCAACCGTTTGTCCTAGAACAATGAAATTTGGAAGACATGTTCATTACACAATGTAGACGCATACTGAGAAAATATTTTTGAAAATTCACAACATAAGGGGGTCAAATGGCGGGTCGAAAGTTTTAGATAATTTCGTTTTTTCAACATATCTCAGCAGGAGTTTTAAGTAGGAGCGTGAAATTCGGGATAACAATTCTACTAAAGGATAGTTAAACATGTATTTCAAGCGATTTTAGAAATTCAATCATTAAGTGGGTTAAATGGGGGTTAAAAAATTTTCGGTGATTTCACATTTCTTCATATTTCATCAGCAGTTTTAGGTAAGAGCGTGAATTTCAAGATAACAAATCTACTAAAAAATAATTAAACACGTATTTAAGCGATTTTAGAAATTCAACCACTAAAAGGGTTAAATGGGAGTCTGCAGTTTTAGGTCTTTTGCCTTTTCGCCATATCTCAACAACAGTTTTAGTTAAAAGCGCAAAATTCAGAATAACAAATGTACTAAAAGTTAGTTAAACACATATTTCAGCGATTTTAAAAATTCAACTGCTAAGGGGGTTAAATGGGGGGTCGAAAGTTTTTAGTCATTTCACGTTCTCGCCATATCTCAGCAGCAGTTTTAGGTAGGAACGTGAAATTCAGGAAAACAAACCTACTAAAAAAATAATTAAACACGTATTTCAGCGATTTTAGAAATTCATTCATTAAGGGGGTTAAATGGGGGTTCGAAAGTTTTAGGTCATTTTGCTGGTTCGCCATATCTCAGCAGCATTTTTAGTTAGGAGCTCGGAATTCGGGATAACAAATCTGCAAAAAATATAGACAAACATGTATTTCAGCAATTTTAGAAATTCAGCAACTAAGGTTGGTTAAATAGGAGGTCAAATATTTATATCATTTTACCATATCTCATTAGAAATTATAGGTAGAATCATGAAACTCAGGATAACAAATCTACTAAAAAATAGTTAAACACGTATTTCAGCGATTTTAGAAGTTCAGACACTAAGGGGGGTTAAATGGGGGTCGAATGTTTTCCGACATGTTGCCATATCTCAGTAGAAGTTTTAGTTTGGAGCGTGAAATTCGGGAAAACAAATCTACTAAAGGATAGTTAAACATGCATTTCAGGCGATTTTAGAAGTTCAACTACAAAGGGGGTTAAATGAAGGGTCGAAAATTTTCGGTGTTTTCACTTTATCACCCTATTTTATCAGCTTTTTTAGAAAAAAGAGTGAAATTCAGGATAACAAATCTCCTTAAAAAAATAGTTTTTCAGTGATTTTAGAAATTCGGCCACTAAAGGGGTTAAATAGTGGATCGAATGTTTTATGTCATTTTGCCATTTCTCAATAAAAGTTATAGGTAGGAGCGTGAATTTCGCTATAACAAATCTACTAAAGAATAGTTAAACACGTATTTTAGGCGATTTTAGAAATTTAACTACTAAGGGGGTTAAATGGGGGTCGATAATTTTCGATGATTTCACCTTTTCAACATATCTCATCAGTAGTTTTAGTTAAAAGCGTGAAATTCAGGATAACAAATCTACTAGAAGATACTTAAACATATATTTCACAGATTTTAAAAATCCACATCCTAAGGGGGGTTAAATGGGGGGGAGGGTCGAAAGTTTTAGGTCATTTCGTCTTTTCGCCATATATCAACAGCAATTTTAGGTAGGAGCATGAAATTCGGGATAACATATCTACTAAAGAATAGTTAAACATGTATTTCAAATGATTTTAGAAATTCGACCTCTAAAAGGGTTAAATGTGGGGTCGAATGTTTTAGGACATTTGACTTTTTCGCCATATCTCAACAGCAGTTTTAGTTAAAAGCGTGAAATTCAGGATAACAAATCTACTAGAAGATAGTTAAACACGTATTTCAGTCGATTTTAGAAATTCACCCTCTAAAAGTTTAAATGGGGAGAGGGGGTCGAAAGGTTTAGGTCATTTCGCCTTTTGGTCCTATCTCAGCAGCAGTTTTATGTATTATCGTGAAATTCAAGATAACAAATTTACCAAAAAATAACACATATTTCAACGATTTTAGAAATTCAACCACTAAAAGAGGTAAATGTGGGGTCGAAATTTTTAGGTCTTTTCTCCGTATTTCAGTAGCAGTTTTAGGTTGGAGCGTAAAATTCGGGATAGCAAATCTACTAAAGAATAGTTAAACATGTATTACAGGCGATTTTATATTTTTAACCTCTAAGGGGGTTAAATGGGGGTTGAAAGTTTTATGTCATACTAGCCGGTCTTCGCCCGTCTAGCCGGTCGCTTCCGAGTAGGGCCCAGATACAAAGTACTACTTGGGCCCCATCCCTAGATAATCACGGGTAGGGTGAAAAAATATTTATGTCTCGAAGTCTTTATTTAAGTGCTTTTTTATATTCTTATTAGTTATTTTCGTATACTTTTAATTTAAAGTATTTTATTTATTTTTTTCTGGTTGCATGTAAAATGCACTTTCTGAGCCCCAAGCGAAGTCCGGGCAGTAGCACTATGTATCTGGGGCCCCACTCGGAAGCGACCGGCTAGTATATGATAAGTTATTTAATGGAAAAAAGTTAAATAAGTACTATAATAAAAGCTTGGAAATTTGATATCACACCATTTTTTAGCCACAACTTTCGTTTTTTTTTTATTAAAGCTTGGCTTTTTTTTTTTACTTTTGAAAAGTTGATTTTTGTAGATACAACATACAAGTGTCAACAATTTAGATTTCCATGCTATATTTTATCGATTTGTCATTTAAGACAGTAAAAATACTTTTTCGTGTGATTTCAATTTATCTATCATTGAAAAATAATATGATAATTCTTCACTATTTGTTATTTTATAAAATTGTTTCTCGGAAAAATGATACGTTCTGAGGAAATTTGGATGTCATATTTAGATTTAGGAATATTAAATCTGTATAGTTAACATACGTGTTTTGCAGGGAGGAGAAATTAATTTTTTTTTTGCTGACTAGCGTAATTACATCTCGAGTTATAAGTGTTTTAAGTTGTCAGTACCTTATATTTATAATACACTAAAACATGGGTGGCTTCCATATAAAAATTGACTGAACCCCACTCGCTCCCTTAAAATGAGTACGTTTACTATACAAAATTTGCATGAGTTGCGAAAATTTGGATCCGAGTTATAAGTGTTTGTGGTTATCGAACCCTATCTTTGCACTATACTAAAATTTAGGGGCTTCTATTAAAAAACCTACAATGTGTCCTTTAAAATTATGTCACTTTGTTCATGCACACAAAATTTGAGCCCACTGGGACAATTTGATTACGTGTTATACGATTCTAACTTTGTCGGGCTCTTACATTCAGTTTTTTATAAAAAAAATTAGGGGTTTGATAAGAAAATGATAATGGTCCTCCTGATGTTGCACCATAATACGTGGGACAAACGCTACGACAATTAGAGTCCAAGCTATAGAGGGGGGGGGGACGAAATAGCATCGAAGGAACCGAAGTGTCATGTACTCTAAATTTTATTGTGAAATAAATAACTCACAACAAAATAAGTAATTATTTAGCTATTTTACATTCATTTGTTTTTTGGGCGCGAGGCCCTGTGCGGCCGCACCTGTCGTACACCCCTAAGGACGGCTCTGAGTTTGACCCTCTGAAGCCCTTGTTTTATGAAACTTTGAAACACATAAAGGTAAAAAGAAAAAACATAATTAAAAATTGTCTTCTACTGGGGATCCAGGAGCAGAGCCCCATGTCGAAAGATTTTTAGTTCTTGTTTCTCTTTGTGTTTAATTATTTTATGTCACTTACGAAGAATAAGTTTTACTTTTTTTTTCAAATCATCAGAGATAAAGAAAATTTAATTATCTTGCTCCTGCTCCCCCATCCTTCCCGCCGGCACATATAGTAGTTTACAGTTTTTTTTTTTTTTTTTTTTTTTTTTTCTTACAGATGATTTAAAAATATCATAATCTTAAACTCTACAAAGATAAAGCAAATAAAAATTTGACCCTTTCATTTATTAAACCAAATTAAATTAAAATATATAGCAGAATACTGTTATCCAAAAGTTTCGCTAAAGAAATATAGATTAGCATAAATTTTTAACTTCTATTTTTACGGTACAGACACTAACTGATATCTTACATGGTCCGGTAACAATGAAATCTACACACTTATTTACCCATGTCTTCGGACTAAAATAGAACCCTGACCCGACCTGGCACGGGAACAATGAAGTCTAGGCTGGCCCGGCTCAAATCCAATGAAATAAATCTCGGGTTTTAGGCCATGCCGACCCCATGCAGACCTCTAATTTTTTCCCACCAAGCCCATGTTGGGCTCACATTTTACTTACTTATTTTTGTAAATATTATAGTGGTGTTGTATATTTGTTTAGCGAAAGTTTTAGAAATTTAATTTGTTTAATAAATTAGATATATATTTTTTTAATCTACCTTTTTTATTTGTAGAGCTTTAAAATTATTGATTTTTGGTAACTTCTTTTACATTCGTTGATTTTTTTTTTTTTTACTGAATCTTCATTTGAACGTAACAGTCTACGTCAGTCCTTTAACCATTGTTTAGGTACGTAATTGTCTAATTAGTCATTAATATTGTTGATATTTTGTATTCCATGAATTTCGAGCACAATCGGAAAATAAAATCTTTGCATAAATAAGAATACTTTTTGAATAATTTTAATAGTAGGATAATGTTGCTTCAGAAATATCGGCATATTTTGTAGCAACTCAGTCGGGCCGGACCGGGCTCGGGCTCGAGTCGAGATTTTAGCATTTATACCGTGCTGGGAGTTCAGGACGAACTTTTAAATATGATGCCGGGCCGGGCCAAAAAGTCTTTTTCGGTCAGGCCAGACCCGGGCCTGGAAATTTCAGCCCGTGCAGGCCTCTAATCTAAATAGTGGAAATCCAAGTATATTTACGAGAGCCAGAACGCGGACAAATGACAAAAGAGACGGCCGGCAAACATAAGGCATAAATATTATTCAACTATATTGGAATGTGTTAAAAACTATGTATTATAGTTCTTTTTTAAACTTTATATTATCAAACATTACCTAATGGTTTGTGAAAAACTTAAGTTTTATTAACAAGAATAGTTAAACTTTTAAATAAAACAATTTAAAATGGTTTCTAAAAAATGTTACATGATAGCTAACATGTTGTTAGTTGTTCACGTAAATGACTTTGATTCAAGTAACTTTTGACAAGTTAAATTACATTTTTACAAAAAAAAAATTATATATATATATATATATATATATAAATATATATATATATATATATATATATATATATATATATATATATATATATATATAAACTTATTGCAAAAATTAACCATTGAAACAGAAGCAACTGACCATATGCAATGAAATTATTACCCCATATAGCACTGTCAAATTATATATACAGGGTGATCCTAAAATATATGTCAAAAATGTAAAGGTAGGTAGAGGGGACCTAAATAAGCAGATTTCGTATAGGAATGTGGGTGCAGAAATCAAGCATTGAGGCAGTAGAGGGCGCTGTTGAGTTCGGCGGATGAAAGCGCTTCGATGGCTTGAATCGTCATTCTCCGCACAGATTTCGAGCAACATCCATCGTTACATCAATGTGGAGCTTGCCAAAATGTATGAGGCTGTGCAAGGGAATGGGGCGGCTGCTCAAAGGGAACTATTCCCGAATAGGAATCTGCGGGATCGCCGAACATTTGAGCATCTTCATCGGGTGTTGTGCAAGAGTGGATCGTTTTATGCTTCTAGGCGTAATACGGGCACTGGAAGATATCGGAGAATTCCGGCTGTAGACGAAGAAGTATTACGCACAGTAGAGGATAGTCCTTCGATGGACTCGAGAGTCGTTGTACGTGCGCATCCTTTGAGCAGCCGCTCCATTTCCTTGCGCAGCTCCATACAGGAAATGCATGTCGGCAAGCTTAGTATTGGTGTAACGATGCATGTTGCTCGAAATCCATGCGGGAAATGACGATTCAAGCCAGTGAACTATTTTCATCCGCCGAACTCAACAGCGCCCTCTACTGCCTCAACGCTGGATTTCCGCACCCACAATCCTATACGAAATATGCTTCTTTGGTTCCTCTCTACCTACCTTTACATTTTTAAAATATATTTTAGGACCACCCTATATATATATATATATATATATATATATATATATATATATATATATATATATATATATATACATATATATATATATAATTATTTTAAGGGATGGTAAATGCTGAAATGAATTTTCTTTTTTGATTTAAAAGCTCTATAAAGCTATGTCTGGTATGAAACATTTCCCACGTGCTTATAGCCTTTTGAAATAAAGTATAAAAAAAATTCTGAACAAAGGTCTTATTTCATAAGCATAACGCATAAGAAATTATTTTTTTCAAATGTTCCATGCAATTTCTGAATGACTCAAAATCAATGATTACTTTAAAGCAAAAAATATTTTACCCATTCAACAACGCGAAACTTTTTGACACGTTTTCTGACTCATTTTTTAATATAAAAGTATAATACATTAAAACAGAATTATCAAAGGGATTTCATGCAAACAGTTTTTTCTTTTTCTGACAAATGAATTTTGAGTTATAAGCGATGATTGTTTACGGCAGTTGTTTTTTCTTTTCCTGCGCTGTTGCAATCCAATTCAAAACACCCATTTTGAAAGCATTTTCTGGAAAATCTTTTGCCTTTTTCAGAAAATTGAAAAACAGTTAGATTACATAGTTTCTTAATAAGAGCACCTGCCAGTGTGACATGTTTCCAAACAGAAATAAATTAAAAAATCCGTCCAAAAGAAGCCTGTATGGATTTGAGAACAGCTTTAATAAAATCCTTGCTCCTAAAAGTACACATGTGTATTTATTTTGATGTATATAAATTATAAATTATTACTTAAAATTATAAATATATTTTCCGCAAATTGGGCGAGGGTTTTTTTTTAATTATTTTTTTATTTTATTTTTTTATAATTTTGCTTTGATAGTTATTCCTCGTTTTTCATACGGATACCCACTTATTTAAAAAAAAAAGTTAATATACTTGAGAAATTTAAAAGACGTTGAAAAAAAATATTGTATGAGACACTTTAGTCATTAGTGAGATTTCAGAACTTTGTAAAATTAGTAACATTTAGTTAATAATTTTATATGATTTAAATCCCATTCGTAATGGTTTCAGATGAATCTAGATAATTTATTAATACAAAAATTTAAATCACACTGATTTTAATTTGTTTATTTTAATTGAAATATTTTTAATTTTACCCATTTTCAAATAGATTAACTTTAAAGACCAAAATAAAAATATTCGTTTTTTAATATTGTTTTTATTTTTAAAATATTAAATTAAAATTTATAGTATATTCTGATGGGTACCTCTATCTCGATTTTTCTAAAGAATATTTCCCTTTTTCCCGTATTCTTCAACTGTACTTATGTTAAAATGCGAAATATACAGGGTAATTCTAAATGATGGACCCATTTTCCAAAAATTGTATTTATTAAAGTACAAATCCAAAATGAACAATCTTTATACCAATGAAAAGAGGAAGTTTCAAAGTTTTTTTAAGACATTATAAATGTTCAATGTGTCCACCGTTTTCTGCACGGCAAACATCTACGCGATAGCCAAACTCGTCCCACACTCGAGAAAGCGTATCTGTTGTTACTGAGTGCACGGCAGCAGTGCACTCAGCTCGCAATGGCCTATTGCCGCGCGACCTCTACCGGCCGCCCCTGGAACCATTACCGCTTTGAAAGCCGTGCACTCAGTAACAGCAGGTACGCTTTCTAGTGTGTGGGAAGAGTTTGGCTATCACGTAGATGTTTGCCGTGCAGCAAACGGTGGACACATTGAACATTTATAATGTCTTAAAAAAACTTTGAAACTTCCTCTTTTCATTGGTATAAAGATTGTTCATTTTGGATTTGTACTTTAATAAATACATTTTTTAGAAAATGGGTCCATCATTTAGAATAACCCTGTATTTATAAATATGTTTTTACGTTTATGAATTTCGAAAAGACACAAAAACAAGCAAAAACTGAATAACGTCGCAGATTTTTCAATTCCTTTGAAACTAACTGTTCGATGGCTACCTCATTGCAACTTTTTTGTTTAGTACATAAAGAACTTATTAAGGGTCCTGTCCCCTCACGTAAAAACATCTGCTCGCTAATGTTAATCCTATGGGACAGTTATTTTATCACATATCGTTTGCATATATTTTTAAACGTTTTTTGAATTGGATAGCTGAGATCAATCTCTACAACTGTCGTTTTTTACTTTTTCGATTTTCTTTGACGATTTTTTTTACGAAGATACTTTTACTTTCGGAACCGGTTTCAAAAATAAAAATATCCTTAAAAAAATACGCAAACAAAATCGAAAAAGTAAAAATAGGCGCTGTAGAGATCCATCTCAGCTATCCAATGCAAAAAAAAAAAAAAAAAAAAAAAAAAAAAAAAGTTTAAAAATATTGAAACGCAAACGAGATATTTTAAAATAACTGTCCCATAGGATTAACATTAGCGAATGCATGTTTTCGCGTGAGGGGAGAGGACCCTTAAGCAAGGATTTGTTTTATAAACATAACTTGTTCTTTATATTTCTTTTACAATAAATCCCCAGTGGAATTCTATGACGTTCTATGGGCACTGTGAATTGCGATTGGCACCTTGAAATAGAAAACAATATAGCTAGGAGGATCAGAGAGTTGTATCAGGGCTACACTAGATACCGGGCTTGCTCATTCATTATCATGACGTCACAAATGGTGGCTGGCTGCTACTCGCTACCAGCGATTGGTACAAAGCGAAACGACAAAATGAAAGACATACAGCGATTGGCACAAAACACGGGCTCGTCGCTTTGCACCAATCGCTGGTCGCGGCCAGCCACCTTTTGTGACGTCATGATAATGAATGAGCAAGCCCGGTATCTAGGTTGTATTCATATTATCCCAAGATTACTTTATCCTAAAGAAAATGACAATCATTAAAGTAAAGAGTATGTACTCAAGAGATAAATCCAACGCGTGCAGTTTCTATAATAGAGCTCTATAATAGAAAAAAGAAAATAGATTCTACTTTTCTAAAAAAAAAAAAAAAAAGGCAGGGGAAATATTTTTACGATACTTTGAGTACAGCATTAAAACTTTTGTTAAGAAGGAAGACAGACATTACTGCTGTGAACGTAAAAATATTAATTCTGGATGTTTTGCATTAACCACTGTTTATTCTAGTTCACACCCAAGATAGCATAAATGGTTAAATTAAAAAAAAATGAAAATTGAAGTACAAAACTAGGTTTTACAACAAAACAATACAAAAAAACTGGAGGGGCAAAAGGGAAGTCTTGCCCCTGCTCCTGAAAAACTAGGGGGGGGGGGGCACATGCCCTCACCAGATTACGCACATGCAGGCTCGCCACGATGCTTGTCGACTCGGTTTTGTTTAAAATCGTCTTAATGAAACAACTGTAATTTCACGTATGTTGCTCCTCTCATATAGAGGCTCCCTAGGGTGCCTCTATTAGAGAGAGTCACGTGTAGTTGGGAAACACGACTACACACTGTTAAAAATCTTCAGAGTTTACTGCATAGTCACTTCCCCGCTTTTATAGAATATCTCTATTTTAACCTATGAAAATGCTCCATAATATAGTAAAGTAACCGTTTTCTCTGAAAGCGGTGGAGTGTGTCTCCAGCAAAAGCTGGTTAAAAACAGTTACTGCCAATTACACTGTTTAAAATCTTCAGCTTTTGCTGCAGACACACTCCACCGCTTTTAGAGAAAACGGTTACTTTACTATATTATGGAGCATTTTCATACGTTAAAATAGAGATATTTTATAAAAGCGGTGGAGTGACAATGCAGCAAAAGCTGAAGATTTTTAACAGTGTAGGATACATCTATAAGAGAGTTGGCGACATATGGGAAATAAAATTGAATTGGTCAAAATAATTTTGGACAAAAACGAATTGCCAAGCCTTTTGGAGTGTCTGCCATTATCGTCAAGCTAATATTTGTTGAACTGTCTCATTCGTTCACATAAGGTCCATTTACATTGTGGCGTTATCATCCTCGGCGTTGACGTTCCAGGCGTTAAATCATAAGACTCAACCAAGCAGCGGCGCGCGCGTAAACAGCAAAACGCTAATTGGTCGGAAAACCGGTACACTGTTACAAATCTTCAGCTTTTGCTACATAGTCACTCCACCGCTTTTATAGAATATCTCTATTTTGACCTATGAAAATGCTCTGTAATATAGTAAAGTACGAGGCTATCGAAAAAGACAGGCTATTACGGTGCATTCCACTTATCTTTTTTTACAGTCCGCTAGAGTGTGTGATGCTCCTTTGGTACACCTGCATTGGTGCATTCGAGCATCACGTGACTCCTGCGGTCTGTAAAAAAAGATACGCGTAAGGCACCGTAATGAAACAACTGTAATTTCACGTATGTTGCTCCTCTCATATAGAGGCTCCCTAGGGTGCCTCTATTAGAGAGAGTCACGTGTAGTTGGGAAACACGACTACACACTGTTAAAAATCTTCAGAGTTTACTGCATAGTCACTTCCCCGCACACACTTTCTGACTACACACTTTCTTTTTAGTTAGCCTCGGTAAAGTAACAGTTTTCTCTAAAAGCGATGGAGTGTGTCTGCAACAAACGCTGAAGATTTCTAACAGTGTACCTCACAGATCTCGTAGACCTGAAAAGACGCTTATGCCATAATGTAAATGCAGCATCAGGGTCCGGGGAAGACCAAAAGGATCCTTTACAAGAAATAAGTACAGAACTATGCCACTTATATCAAGCAATGGCTGATCGAATCAGCAGTTTTTTAGAATTAAGACCGTCCCTTAACTGTTGTTTATTTGAATCAGCAGCAACTCCCAATTATATTTTGCTTTGTAATTGCAAACATGATTAATTTAAAAGGTGGTTACTATAGCTTGTTCGAAAGTTACATAAAATAATCCATTTAAAGGTATTATGTTTGAGAAAGTATTCTCAATTGATGGGAAAAACTTTTAAATTTCATATTCTTATATCATTCACATGTGTATTTGTGCGTAGATATGCACCAAATGACCACTCCTAATCTTTCTTTAAAATGGGGAATTTACGGTAAGATATACTAAGCTAATATGCATAGGATGTTGCATTTGAAGGACCTCACAATTAAGTAAATGTATCAAATGATGCACTCAGATTTATTGCAAAAGGTGTCGTCCCTCCCCCCCCCCCGATAAAAAACTTACCAAAAAAGGAATATTTCAGAATTTTTAATTATAGGTTCTTTCTTATTGGTTCTTTCTGAATATATATAGAATATTTGCATGTAAGATAAAAGCTAACTTTCTTTACGGTAGTGAGTTTTTGTTTTGCTGACTCATCCGCTCGTGATCTCTGATCTCAGATAATTTCACATTTCATTTCATTCATATGAAATGATTTTTCATTCATTCCCCGTGTTTCCTTTCCGGATGTATAATTAGTGACTAACAGTTTGACAACTACATTAAAAATTCGTCGGAAAGATTTTTTTGTGGTCAGCTACCATCGAAATAAAGTTGCAAAAAGAGGAAAAATCCGGGTTTATTCCCGGGAATGAATCGGGTTTTTTGGGAGGGAAATATTAAAAATTTCCAGGAGTTTTCAGAAACTTTTTAATTTTAAGGAATTTTTTAATTTTTAAACATTTTTTTTTTTTTTTACAAATATAAACAAAACCAGTAACACAAATACAGTAAAATGGCACAGTTTACATGAAAACTAATGAAATATATGCTTAAACTGCATAAACATTAAGTAAAATAAAATAAAATAATATAAGTAAGTTGATATTTTAATCTTAGATAGGTAAAAAGTGCGAGAGGAAAATGACAGATTGATCTTGCCTGACATGAATATAAACATCACCCATGTTTTTTGATTTACATTTTATTAACATACATCTGACCCGTATGCTTGGCGTCAAGCGCCCGCTTATAAGTCATCGTCAATATATACAGGGACGAGATAGCACACACAGAAATACAGCCGTAACTCCACAAAGAGTGTGCAACCGCGACCTACGTTATAGACGGCCGGTACATGACGTTTTAAGATATGTTTAAAATATGTTTAAATTTCCTTGTGGCTATCTCGTCCCTGTATATTGACGATGACTTATAAGCGGGCACTTGATGTCAAGCACACAAGTCAGATGTATGTTATCAATAAACAGACGTTTTAAACGTCATGCACCGGCCGTGTATAACGCAGGTTACGGTGCAACGGAGCCAGCGGCATTCGAACACGCTCCCACCTACACTCGCAAGCGATTAGCGGTGTGATGCTTTGACCACTCAGCCGTGAGCCCAAGTTTATTGATTAAAATGAAAACGAAAAAGAAAACGAACAAAACTAAAAGAAATCAATTCAAAAATACACTGCAACTGACAAGAAAATTAATATAGAGTATGTCTGAACAGTAAATATGCCAGCTAACAGAAATTATACAATTTTAATTTTTAAAGAAACGTTCAAATTCTTATCAATTCACAGACGCCATTGTCGTAAAGCAAATGATACATTATAATAAATTATATTAGAGCTTGAAATCCTAAGTTTTGTAAATTCATAATGAAAAACATATTTTAAACTTTTCAGAACAGTGTCTGAAATTTCTTAAAAATAAAAAATTGAAATTGTAAAATGACTAGTTTCTTTCAAAACTTCTTCAAAATTTCCAATATTCCCCAAAATTCCGAGTTTATTCCCCAAAATTCCCGAGTTTGTTCACAAAATTCTCGTGTTTATTCCCGTCCCTCAAAAACTGCGGATTTTTGGCAACTCTAGTTAGATTAGACGAGTGAAACAAGTTAACAAACATCCGATTTGTGATAATGGCAGGCAAATAAATTTCACTCAGAGTTACAGTTGCAAAAATCTGGTTTATTCCCAGGTTTATTTCCAATAGACCCGGTTTATTCCCAGGTTTATTCCCAAAAGACCTGGTTTATTAAAAAAACCAAGTTTATTCCCAAAAAACCCGTTTTATTCCCAGGTTTTTTCTAGCCTTTGTAACTCTACTCAGAGTACAATCAGGGCTACACTAGATACCGGGCTTGCTCATTCATTAACATGACGTCACAAAAGGTGGCTGGCCCGTGACCTACGTTATACACGGATGGTGCATGACGTTTAAAACGTCACATGCAATGGATCATTTTTACACGGTGATTGGTGCAAAGCGGCGCGCTCACCATTTTGCACCAATCACCATGTAAAAATGATCCACTACATGTGACGTTTTAAACGTCATGCACCGGCCATGTATAACCGCGACCTACGTTATATACGGCCGGTGCATGACGTTTAGAACGTCATATGAAGTGGATCATTTTTACACGGTGATTGGTGCAAAACGGTGGGCTCGCCGCTTTGCACCAATCACCGTGTAAAAATGATCCACTCCATGTGACGTTTTAAACGTCATGCACCGGCCGTGTATAACGTAGGTCGTGGCTGGCTGCGACGAAAGACATACAGCGATTGGCACAAAACGATGGGCGCGTCGCTTTATACCAATCGCTGGTCGCGGTCAGCCACTATTTGTGACGTTATGAGAGTGAATGAAAAAGGCCCGGTATCTAGTGTTGCCTTGGTACAATCATCATCTAATCATTTCTTGAATAATCATTTCGCAGCCACACTGTTAAAAATCTTCAGCTTTTGCTGCATAGTCACTCCACCGCTTTCATAGAATATCTCTATTTTGACCTATGAAAATGCTCCATAATATAGTAAAGTAACCGTTTTCTCTAAAAGCGGTGGAGTGTGTCTGCAGCAAAAGCTGAAGATTTTTAACAGTGCAGGCTCGCCAAGATACTTGGTGATTCGTTTTTGTCCAAAATCGTCTCAATCAGTCAAATTTTATATATCATATGTCGCCACCAATATATACAAGGATCCTCATAAAGAGCACATATATAGAATTATCACATAGATAACAAACATTAGCTTGGCGATAATGGCAGGCTCGAAAAGATGCTTGGCGATTCATTTTTGTCCAAAATCGTCGCAACCAATTAAATTTTACATCCCATATGCAGTAAAGTAACCGTTTTCCCTAAAAACAGTGGAATGTGTCTGCAGTAAAAGCTGAAGATTTTTAACATTGTACGTTACACTGTTGAAAATCTTCAGCGTTTGCTGCAGACACACTCCACCGCATTTAGAGAAAACGGTTACTTTAATATATTATGGAGCATTTTCATAGGTCAAAATAGAGATATTCTATAAAAGCGGTGGAGTGACTACGCAGCAAAAGTTGAAGATTTTTAACAGTGTATACCCGCGACCTACGTTATACACGACCGGTGCATGACATTTAAAACGTCACGTGGAGTGGATCATTTTTACACGGTTATTTATCCAAAGGGACGCGCCCCTCGTTTTGAACCAATCGCCGTGTAAAAATAATCCACTACATGTGACGTTTTAAACGTCATGCACGAGGCTAACGAAAAAGAAAGGCTACCGCGGTGCCTTACGCGTATCTTTTTTCACAGACCGCGGGAGTCACGTGATGCTGGAATGCACCAATGCAGGTGTAGGAAAAGAACACGTCACTCTAGCGGTCTGTAAAAAAAGATATGTGGAATGCACCGCGGTAGCCTGTCTTTCTCGTTAGCCTCGCGTCATGCATAGGCCGTGTAAAACGCAGGTCGCGATATACCACGACCTGCATTATACACGGCCAGTTCATGATGTTTAAATCGTCACACGGTGTGGATCGTACGTAGGTCGTGGTATAACGTAGTTTACGATTAAACACAGCTCAAACCTTCAAAACCACGCCCTAACGATATAAAATCTTGGGTTTAGGTTAAAAGTTCGGTCGGTTAGACCTTAAATCGGACTGCCTAGCTCGTCGCCACACTATTTCTTCTAGACGCTGTGATAAAATTACACTTCATCTCCTTCCTCATCTTATTACTCTTCATCATCCAGTCTCCTTTGCGAGCTGGCGACCATATGGCCATTAGTGAAGGGATTTTTGAATCTTGCATCAACCACAATTTAACCAACGAACCAATCAAGAAAATTTTTATAATTCTGTAGCCAGTGCTGTTCACTTATAAAGTGTGATGTAAATGCCTGTCTTCTTTTAGATGAAGCATGTGAATATCTGTACTTCAATTTTATATATACATTCTGTATTAAAGAATTTTGTCTGTTAAAACAACGTGTTAACATGTTTAGGGGTATGTATAGTGATTCTATATTAGTCCTTAACTGGTTAATCGTGTCCTGTCAATTTCATAATAGTATGGCGTTAAAAACACATTTATAATTCGAAAGTAATTACGTTTTAATTATTTTAGAGTTGAAGGGGTGAGTAAATAATTGTAGTTTAGGTTTTGTATTTGTTTTCGTGGTTAGGAAGTAAAGAGCCATTTCAGGTGAAAACAACCCTTTTATTTTTAACATTGTTGCTTTATAGTTACAGATATTTAAAAAATCTTTTAATAATAGTTAAACACTGGAATCTAAATCTTTTTAAATAATCCGTTTAGTAGCTATAAACCAAGTCAAAGGTGAATGAAACTTGATATTTTTTAACAATAGTCATCCATCTTTAATTTGACCATCTGTGATAGGACCCAACTATTAAACTGATTGCTTCATTTCAGTAATCTGGTTGTAATGTGATGACATCTGCAATTAGGGAGAACAGTAAGTAGTATGCAGTATGCACCCCACATATGAAAAAATAAACTATACTTTTTTAAATAACCGTTTTCCAGGTGCATCAATTTTTAGTTAATGTAAAATGAATATGTAAGTTATACTTTTTACGACAGCGTCTACAACAGAGGAATAACATAATACACATTTCATTCAACAATGTTTCTCATTGGAGTTGAACTTTAAAGTTTTGAAAGTGATCGCCATGTTGGAAAACATAAATCTTCAGATTATTTTAGAAGTGCAATGAATTTCGTACGTGCCTTTTTTAGCAAATTGACATGCAAAAACAATTGAAAATCAGAGATGAGCAAAATACATCGTAAAACCATGTTCAGGACAAAATACTTTGGTTTTGGAACCTTAAATACAAAATACTTTTCAAATTTCTATATATAAAATACATGTATTTTTTAAAATACAAAATACATTAATTTTAATTGTCGTGCATTATCTTGCACTACACAAAAATATTTTAATTGCAATACATTTTACCTACTGTGTGGACAGTGTATGGTTATTACTACTGTAACTAGAAGTAGATGTCTGGGTGGGCCGAAATTTCCAGGCTCTGGTCCCAGCCCGACCCATAGAAAGTAATTTTGGGCCCGGTCCGGAATAAAAGTTAGTTCCGATCCTGGCCCGGTACAAAAGCTAAAAGTTTGGCCTGAGCCTGGACCGTATGAAAACTTAATTGGCCCTAGTGAATTTCTACAAAGATATATTTTTATGCCGTTGTAGTTAAAAATTCTTTTGTACGAGGCGTTCGGACAAAATACTTATTTTAACTTATTTTTAATGCTTATATTCTTCATTTTTTAAAAAGCGCACAGAGCTACAATGTACAGACGCATCCGTTCCAAAATACAACTTTCACTAAATTTATTTCTGCCATTGCTCATGTAAACTATTTTTTATGAATCTCTATTTGTATGCAAATGTTTATCATTAATTTATATTCCATGGCTTGGAGACTTTTACATCTGAAAAATTCTCTACAGAAAAATTTAAGACTGAATCGCATAGGTGAGAAAATCCGTTATATAAAAGTTCCCACTGTAGCTGGTACATCAGTTGCTGTAAATGTATATTCTTTCTAATGTATTATTACATTAATTTTGCATGGATCAACACATTTTTCCATTTAAGACAGGATTACATTATAGACAGGTGTCTTTTCACAGGTTTTCGTGTACTTAATTTTTATTGCCTAGAAATATATGTACTATTCTTCAAGAACTTTAAATTTAAAATTTTAATTATAGAATAATGACGATTTAAAAATATATGCATTTTTTTGCAAAAATTGTTGAATCTGGCCAAATTTTACTGATTTTTGCACGGACCAGGCCGGACCAATAATTTTTATACGATCTATGTCTAGACTGGACCTGAGAATTTCTTCCCGTCCAGACCTCTAGGAAGAATGTTCAGATCCAACTCAGTCGGGAAAAAAAGATGTCTGACCCGACCTGGTCCACAAAAATATGTATGACCTGGCCCGTATCATCAGTAAAAAGTATATAGCCCAAGTCTGATCTGGTCCGGAAAGTGTGATGACCAGGCGCAGTTAGTTTCGGCCTGAAAATAGTGTTTTGGTTTTACACTAATTATAATCAATAAATAAAGGCCAAAATTAGTCCACTAAATGACAAAAAATGACTATTAAACAATTCTGTCTGTGGCCACTTTACTACAAGGATGTGGCCACTTTACTACAAGGAAAAAGTAAAATTTGTTTGCCTTTCATCAAGGATACTACTTTTACTGGTTGAAATATGTTATTAAAATATTTTTTTGGCTATTTAATATTAGATACTTGAAACTTTAACAAAAGTTTACTGTTTAGAACTTTTAAATAAAAAAGTGATCACTAGTTTAAAGGAAGTGGCCTCTTCTGAAACCTACTGACTACTGACCACTGGCCACTAATGAAATTTCCCAGTTTTGCTCTTTATCAACAAATATTATTTTTAAATATTTCGAGTATGCTTATATCTAGCTTATTGTATGCTTATTGTAGCGCGATGTATCACAATTTCCTTTCATTAGAGATTCCCAAGTATGTATTATCAATCTTTTCAAGTTTCTACGCAATAACTAAATGCATTACATGTCTAACATACTTTAAAAATGCAATACTCAGAAAAACTCTGAACTTGTTTCACACGACAAAATTTTATAATTTCCATAGCAACATTAAGAATTATAAAAACTTTTATTCTAACGCTTCAGTAAAATTGTTTCGGCAGAAGATAATAATGCTTATAGTACCAGATTTGAAAAAATGTTTATCTTCCAAAAACGAATTCTAAGACTAAGACATGGCAAGCATGCATTTTTCTGTTGTGAATCAATAATTTGTGGTTTAAATACAAGTTGCGGTTTAAATACAAGTTCAAGTCTGGTATGAACAGTTTGAAAAATTGAGAAATGTATTTTGAAAATATAAAATACGTGGAAAAATCATTTTAAAATATGTGACCAAAATACTTTAGTTTTATCTGTTTAACATTGTTCGCTACCGAGATGCATATATGTGGCGTCGTTTGGTCATTGATTTGATATTCCTGTTTTAATACAAAAATACGAATTCGTACCGGAAATTTTGAAAGAATAATTTTTTTTATGTAATCACGAAATGTCTGTCATTAAATAAAGTAAATATTGCTATTAGTATTTTCTGGTATGAATTGGAGATTTCTGAATAAAATAAAATTCCTGTAATTTTAACCTGGTAGTGAACGTGTTAAAATACAAAATACAAATTTTGAAAATGTATTTCAAATACATGTTATTTTCGATACCGCCCAACTCTGTTGAAAATGAACTAAAAAAATATTAAAAGATACTTAGAGTATGCATCATACGCTTGGATTTTGTCATATGTACATGTCTGTAATATAATCTTATAGTAATATGTCGGATAAGTCCTATACACATGTCACTATGCTTTATATATGACATGTATAATTGTAATGTCAAATGTCTTATAATTTGGCGATGCAACTTGATCGCTTGCTATTCATACTCATGGACCGCTATAACAAAGTACCTAATTTTTTTGTTTATGTATTTAAATTTCCTTTACATATATTTATAAAATTTAAAAGAAAATTCTGTCATTAAACAATCTTTAAAAATAAAATTGCAGCAATGGAATAATTGTAAGGAAAAAATACATAAGTCTAGAGATAATGTTGTAGAAAGATTCTAAATGTGGTGAACAAAATCAAAATAGCAGCTGATTTCTTTTCTAGGAGCCCCACCAGTGGCTGAGAAGTTCTGCTCTCAAAGCTGGTAAACGGGGATGTGCTGGGTTCAAACCCCTGTCGCGCTCGTTGACTTAATCGTTCGGAGTTCTCCGTGGTTTTCTTAAAGCCTTGCTGTAAATACGGGTTAGGATCTCTTAGAAAAACCCCCATGGAGGGCACCACCCCTAGGGCCTATATGTCACGTGTAGATAATCGGCCGTCATAAAATCAATCAATCCTTTTCTAGGAAGTATTTTCTGCAATATAGATAATCTGAAAAGCCTTTTTGTTATATGTTGATTTTATCTGTTTGTTATACCTCTTGTTATCTGTGGGATAAATGTAAATGACATGTTTTGCAGAATTTAATGATTAAAAAACAAACTTAAAGTTTGAAGAAATAATAAGTAGAGATCAGTGGTCGCGGTCGGAAATAGTGCACTACAAGTGGCGAAACTACAGCACTCGTTACTTTATCTGGTAGTTTATAGTGCAGCGTGCTATATTTTGAAAAATGTAATGTAGCAAGTTGCATGATACAAAAGATCAGTAGTTTGTAGCAGACTTTGGCGCTACTTTTAATGCTACTTGAGAACAAAATGTGCCATTCTTCTTGTCACATGTTAGTAACAACTTCTTTTGTGTAAAATGCGTTTTGCGCAATAATTTGCAAATGTTACCAACATTAAGCAACACATCATATGATGTCAAGAATATTTTCGTGAACACTTGCCGAAATCAAAGAAATTCATTTTCTAGTTGGAAACACTTGTCTACCTATTCATTATTAGATCTTCATGTTTTAATGTCATGTTTCTTCTTTTGGAATTGCTTTATTTACAATTTTCTTTTATATATATTATGACCCAGGAAATTAAAGTTGAATTGCCCTGGTTGACATATAACGAGTAATATGTGTTTAAGGTAACGTTTTAGAGACTAACGGTAAAACATTTTATAGCATTTATTTGATTGTATCCTGGCAAATGGTATATAACAAGGGGTCATTGTATTGATTAGTGTCCCAAGTTTCAAGTGCAGATTTAATCCTTTTACAAAATCTGAAGGCAGCAAAGTAGCGACTATTTTTGAAAAGTAGTTTGCATTTGCTACATTTTAAAACAAGTAGTTATAACTACCTTTTGGATAAATATTTTTGACATAGTTTTTCTGATCACTGGTAGAGATGAAACTGAGTCAGATTGGTCAGATGGCAGAATGTTCAGTAAAATTTGCTACCTATATTTCTTTTTAACCAGCTGTCATATGTTTTCTCCCCATTGCTTATACATTTATATGGGTTATATATTAGTTATATATATATATATATATATATATATATATATATATATATATATATATATATATATATATATATATATATTAGTTGAAGTTCAATTGGATTAATTGGCTATTCCATGTATTTCTCTTTGATCATATTTTTTGTGCATTCCATTAACATTGTTTTTATGATCATTTCAATTTCACTACCAGTATTAATAATTTGATAATTGGATCATTTTAAATCATTAGCCATATCGGTATAACTTAATAACAAATCAATTATTTGTATAAAGAAAATCAGGGTTAGTAGCATTCCTTAAATTTTCCACCTTATGATACCATTATTTCAAAACAATATTCTTTGGGGTAGATTTCTATTGCCGGTCTTAAAGGAATATAACAGATTTTTGTTTTGAAAGAGTAATAACAAAGGTAGAAAAATTTAGGAACGCTGCAAGCCCTATGAAAACTTAAAACTAAATGCATTTTTACAAAAATATTTAGTACCTTTTTTTAGCTTTTACCTTTCCATTCTCCTTTAACAGAATGCCCTTAATTTTATCAGCAAGCAGCATACATAGTGAAAGATTACTTTTAGAGAACAATTTTTAATTTATGAAATGAAAAAAAAATTACCTAAAAAAATCTAAACAGTTGTAGTTTTTCTACAATAATTTTTAATGGCTCATTTTAAATTTATACGCATATTTGATGCTCTGAAAATAAAGAATTTGTTCCTTGTAAAGTATTCAACACTTTTACTTAATGTCGCTACCACTTTTGATATATTTTATTTGCGCATTAAAAAATACATTTAAGTATGTTTGAGACTTTATTTACTAAGCAAATAATTAAAACAATTCATGACTCATGTTCAAGGGTGGATCCAGCCCTCGATTTAGGGGGGGGGGGGGGGCACATCTTTTTTATAGACCTCTTAATGAAGTATTTTTCAAGTGTAAAACCTGTCTATAACAAAATACTGTCTTAATCGGAAAATTTAATGTTTCCAATGAAGATAATGCAATAATTGAAAATATACAGACTAAAACGAAAACCTGTCTAAAGCGGAATTATTTTTCGTCCTGTGTAATTTCATCTTAGTAAGTTTCAGTGGCAATATACAAGTGAGAAGAGGGACTGAAAGGGCTGCATTCTTCCCTCTCAAATTTAAAATATCAAGTTTAATTAATGTTTTTCAAAATGTAGTAAATCATGGTAACGTGGAATCGAAAGGAACCAGAAAAATATTCTGTTATAGACAAGTTTTCATTTTAAAATTTCGTCATTTAGCATTGACTGTTAATTTTTCTTTTTAAACTAGGTTTCCATTATAGACAGTTTCCATTTTTACAGGTTTTATTGTATACAATATGATATATAATGACTAAAATTGCATTGTTAATTTTTTATTAAGTTTTAAAACATTTATAAAATACTTGCTTCCGCTGTTTTTCATTTTTAGAATTTAATTTAAAGGCTTGCACCAAGTTCTGAGGTAGGAGAAAAATGGTGTTTTCATATATATATATTTAACTAAGCAATCAACATTTTGTCAAATTTGGTACTTTAAGTCGATTTTCGTAACACAACTGTTTCTGGAAAAGTCATGATTAGGAAGCGATCGACTGTAATTCCAAATGTAACCATTTATGAGAAATTTAAAAACGCTGTTCGATTCTTAGATACTTAAATAGTAAATTCTGCAAATATCTTGTTCTAAAATGAGTTCATATATGCGTTGCGTAGAGGAGGAGGGGGGGGGGGGAGAGGGATGAGAATATCCTTTAAGTAGTGTTAAATTTAGACTTTACTTCGGTTTTATTTGTTATTTATTGACGTTATTATTTAACAGATAATTTTCTAGAGTCTGTTAAACTGTAGCGCGCATATTTTTACATATGCGATTCAATAACACTGTCACAAAGGAGATGCGGCAAGTGCAATGTACTTGGGCCACACACTTAGAGGTCACCAATGAGTAGGGCTGGATTATTTATCAATATATCGGTTTTATATTGATACTTTTTAAACATTGCATTAATGATATCTAAGCTCTGACTCTGCTGATTTATCCCAATCACAATAATATTCTTTTGACCGAACTGAGATTTCAAACCACGAATAACAGCGCCGAATATCTCTTATCAATATCTTCAATTCTTCTTTCTTCCAATCAATGTATTTATTCACTGCCTGCTTCAATTGAACAACATCTACTTCCTCAGATTATTTGTCTTTCACTGATTATCTACAAATAAAGAATATCCCAATATATTCCAAAAACTTTACTTATTAAGTTCATTCTTTTCCCCTGCAAACCGCAAACTATACTTTTCATTACAGATGAATAACACTTATCGCCCGTTTTTTGTACAGCTGCTGCTATTGGTCTATATACATACATAAAGTATGCCCACTAAAGTCCCTTGCCACCCCCTTAACTTCGGAACGGCTGCTGCTATATTCATAAAAGTAGTGTTTAGGTATAGTAAAATAGCCATGCGCTACTCAATGAAACCGCCTACGGCACCATCTGGTGAAATGTTGCGGAGTTAGCATTCCTATCTCGAAAACGGAAAAATATAGAGAAAAAAAATGATTTACAAAGTTGTAGAGCATCATCGATTTAGTACAAAAACACCTTGTGGACATTAATGCGAAGAATAGAACGGTTAAAACACGCATTTGTCTTTTCGTGATTTCCTACACTGTGACGTGACAAAGATTTTCAAACTTCTCACCGTCAGCTGCAATGCATATTTGGATGTTTGTTTGAATTTCACGTTGCACATGTTGGAGCATAGATGACACGTTGGCACAAGCGTCCGTAATAGCGTCGTTTAATGTCCTGCAATGTTTGTGGAGGAGTCGCACAGACCTGCTGTTTCATAACTGGTTGTTTTTTCTTTCTAAGATCATTTTGTCACGTCACAGTGTAGGAAATCACCAAAAAACAAACAAATGCGGGTTTTAACCGTTCTATTCTTCGCATTAATGTCCACAAGGAGTCTTTTCGTACTAAATCGACGATACTCTAAAACTTTGTTAATCACTTTTTTCTCTCTTTCAGTTTCCGAGATAGGAATGCTAACTCCGCAGCATTCCACCAGGTGGCGCTGTAGGCAGTTTCATTGTGTAGCGCATGGCTACTTAACTATACCTAGACACCACTTTTATGAATGTAGCAGCAGCCGTTCCGAAGTTAAGAGGGTGGCAAGGGACTTTAGTCGGCATACTGTATAATATTACGATATATCAAAGCTTGATATATCATGAGCTTGAATATGTCTGTTATTACCGATAGCATTGATAAAACTACATAACATAGTGTATTTACAGATCTTTAAATCATATACAGGAATGAACAAAAGAATTCGAATATATATTTCCGGCTGTAGATAACAGCTGAAATATTCAACAATTTTAAACGGTGAAGTTCCGTTGCAGTATTATGAAAGAGTTGGAAACTGTTTCATAATCTATGCTCGATGGCTGATTTTTCTTTCTTTTCTTTACTATTTATGTTTAAACATCATTCTTTTTTATTACAGAAAATATTATAAAATTTTGATTTTAATGTAACCAGTAACAAATTTGTCAATATGAAATTTGAAAAAGCATTAAATCATGGGCTTTTATTGAAAAACTGTCATCAAACAGCTTTTCTATTTTTTGGTAAATACATAGGGATCTTTCAGAAAATACTATCAAATTTGGCTTTATGAATCGAATTTCAGGGTGCGGAAAAGGAACAAAAGCTGCCGTCATGCGTCAACAATCGTTTAGAATTCAGCAACTCAGTTATCGAAAAATGATAAATATCATTAGATTACAAATCAAGGCTGCAAGTGGAAAGCTTTTACGTTTAAAAAGGAATTCCTAAATGTGTCAGTTTCGCATTGTTGAGAGGGAAAATATAGTTTTGAGAATCGCTTGCAACATTTTTTCTTGAAATTCACTGTAAAAAATTTCCAACCCTTTTCCGTTTCGTAAAAGATAAATTTCCTTTACGATACGGAAAACAACCGATAAAATAATTATTCCGAATCACAACAGAAAGGTTTTCTACAGTCATAAAAATAATCTATTTATATCGGATTAGTTTCCGAAAGGATGGAAAACAGCTTTCTCCGGACTTACTGCGCAGTCTCGCTCTCTGCTGACGTATGAAAGGCGTTGCGTCACGTGATTGATAACAGAACAGAATCGAGTTTTTGGATGAAGATGGACGCCATGTTTTTAAATATTGGACAACTGCTCTACGTACTTCTAACTTCGCAATAGTTTTACCTCTGGTAGGAGTCTGGTTTTTGCGGAGTAAGACAGCTGTATAGGAATAAAAAACTCACCAGGGCCAAACCAACAACAACAACTTCGCAATGGTAAGTACTAAAATTTATGTGATTTTTAATATTTTGGATTTGATATGTACATATATTTATAGTGCATGATTATCAACTCGAATAACATGTTTAAGGAGCTGCGTAGCCTGAAATAAAATGCATGTTATCTTATTTCTCGCTCAGTTTATTTTTTGAGAAAAATATCCCCGAAGCAAAAAATATTTTGATGTGCCAGAAATTTCTAACTTAGATATTATCTTAATGAAACTTATTTTTTGTAGGCTGTTTTTTTAAATAGTTTTTAACTTATTCTAAATTAAATTCCTTGTTTATTTGTTTAATTCTGTAAGACATCCAGTGTTGAATTCAGGGGGTGGGGGGACAGTCCCCCCCCCGGAGCATTGAAATGTCCCCCCCGGAAGATTTCACATTTTACGATTTTAATAGTCAAAAAGTGCAACCCCCCCCCGGAACCACAGAAATCCCTCCCGGAGAAAAATAATGTCTGAATTCAACACTGAAGACATGAATAACATACCTATGATCTTAAAATAAATTGATGATATTTTTCTATGTTCGATGCTATATCAGAATCATATTATCTTTTTTCAGGTACTGCATTATTATAGAATCAATTTTACATTTTATTATTTGTAGGGATGTAACGAATAGTGATTTGGCCGAATACCGAATATTCGGCCAAGTTTTAGCCGAATACCGAATATTCGGCGGCCGAATACTGACTTTAAAAAAAAATATTTTATTTGTTTAATTTTTTTCAATTTTAAAATCAAAAATTAAATTAAGGACTAATTGAAATAAATTTTTTGTTTGAGTGTTCAAAAATCATAACAGCTGAATGTATGTAAGCACGGTATATAGTGAACGTTTGTTTTCTGAAGCTGGTAATATATATATGAAACCAAACGAAACAGACTTCTTCCTGAAAATGCTGAAAAGTTATTTTTGCATCACAATTTCAGGCTTTACAGTGATAAATAATTTTGTTCCCCTGTATGTTATTTTGAAGTAACTCATTAAATGTTTTTTCAGTATGGGTAATAGTTTTTTTCTTTTCAATGTATCAAACTCATTAGTTCGTTTAATCAACATCTAATGTTTAATTTTTAATTAGTAAAGTAATTATATAGTCATTTGTTTAATTTTTTTCAATTTTAAAATCAAAAATTAAATTAAGGACTAATTGAAATAAATTTTTTGTTTGAGTGTTCAAAAATCATAACAGCTGAATGTATGTAAGCACGGTATATAGTGAACGTTTGTTTTCTGAAGCTGGTAATATATATATGAAACCAAACGAAACAGACTTCTTCCTGAAAATGCTGAAAAGTTATTTTTGCATCACAATTTCAGGCTTTACAGTGATAAATAATTTTGTTCCCCTGTATGTTATTTTGAAGTAACTCATTAAATGTTTTTTCAGTATGGGTAATAGTTTTTTTCTTTTCAATGTATCAAACTCATTAGTTCGTTTAATCAACATCTAATGTTTAATTTTTAATTAGTAAAGTAATTATATAGTCATATATTTATTATTTAAAAGTAAAACTAAAAGCTAGAAAAATGATTTAATTTGTGAAAGATTAAGCATTTTTACAAGACAGTAAAATATTTGTTTTTAATATTTATGAATTTTATTGTTTAAGAAACTTATCATTATAAATCAGATTAAAAAAATAGATATAAAGTTAATTTTTTTAATTCACTGATGAGAGAGAGAGAGAGAGAGAGATTTAAACTTTAAATGCAGTATATATTTTGCATTTTAATGTAAAATAAATTAATGTTGCTATACTTACTTAAATTCATATGATGCCTAAATATGCAGCAAGAAAAATATTTTTTATTTATGTAATTTCATTATATACAGTTATTTATAAGTTGTCATGAAGCTTTAAAATTGAGTAAGTATTAGGATTTATTTTTCTTATAATAATTAATGTATTTAGATATCATTCTTTAATATTGTTTGTTAAAAATATTTAAAATCACATTTTATTTTATTTTCTGGAACTTATTTAACCAAATATCTTAGAATATTCGGCCAAATAAGCAAGTATTCGACAATATATCTAAATATATTCGGCTACAGGTATTCGGCAGAATATCTGTTCAATATTCGGCAAAAGGGCCGAATAAGCCGAATACCGAATAGTGGTCGAATATTCTTTACATTCCTAATTATTTGTAGTGTATTAAAATTCAATTGAAAAGGGGAGTCCTTTAAATTCTATAATGTTAATTAATAAATTGAGAACTTTATGTTAGGACGATATAATGAAATTTATATTGGTATATGGTAAAATAAATTTCATTATTCTTTGCATATCAGACAAAATTTTAGTTGTAACAAACGTAAAGTTCAATATGCTGAATATCTTGAGGTTGATATTATCTATATTCAGGCTGTAAAAGCTTGCATGCAGAAGCTTACATCTTGGGCAGCAGAGATCAACTGCCTCGCCCTGGATATTCAAGTTTAATTGGCTAAATTTTATTTTTCTTACATTATTTTGAAAATAAAAAATGACATTTAATCTTTTCTAATAATTTAAAATAAACAGAAAAAGAAAAAAAGCAAACAGGGAATTTTTGTCAGTAGAGATGGATGGGGGAGATCTCCACTGCTGAACATCATGTCACATGTGGAAAGGAAGTCAATTTTTTGTTCTGATTTTTATTTCGTGCTCATGTCTTGAAAAATTATATTGAATGGGCTTCAGGGAGAATAAACCCTCAAAAGGCTTGAATTTTTTTTATTTCAAAAATATAAAGCTTCAATTTTTCATTAATTTAAAAAAAATGTGGTGGTTTAGCAAAAAAAATTTCTTACTTGATTTTATTTCATATTTCTGCTTTCATTTAACTAAATCTTGTCATGTATTTAAATGCACGTGTTAATACTGTTCAAATTTCAAGAAATAAAAAAATGTTCAAAAGAGTCACGATGTCAACATATAAATCATAAATGTCACTAGAACCCAACTTTAAACTTCAGAGTCCTAGGCACAGCATTTTTGCGTGCCCTTCCAAGCACTACTCTTAAGTAATCTCAAAGCTTAGAATTTTTGTGATACGTCCTCATCCAATCATTTATTCCAGGGCTGTGGAATCTGAGTATGTCAGGCACTTTTTTTTTTTTTTTGGGGGGGGGGGGGGGCGGGGAGATTCGGTGTTGCTAAAAAACTGGCCGACTTGACTCAGTCTCTAGCTTGTTTTTTGGGCAATTCAAAGTGAAATTAATTATATGTGATTTTAAATTTATAAACTGAATTATTATTTTTATTTTGGGATTATATACCGCATAGATGAAAACTGTTTTTAATTAAAAACTCCCGTTGATATTTTCCATTTAGTATACAGTCTTTTCACTCAGCTTTTTGGGGTTTGCTGAACCCGAGGTAAGGCAAAAATTGAAAATTCTGCTACTTTTGGAGTCTACAGAACCCCAATATATCATTGTAATAGAAACTTTTTTTAGCTCCCAGTCTGTCAAAGCCAGAAAGGGGGGCTAATTCGCCACCCCCTTAATTTAGATAAATAGGTTTTTCATACAGAGTTATCCGATTTCAATTTTTGAAATTTTGTATATAGGTTGATTCTGGTAAGGCGGTTCCTTGATTAGTTATGGAGGTTCATTGGTTAAATATAAAGGGGGAGGGAACGGGGGCTGATAGCCCCCTTTATTTAGATAAACGGTTTTTTTATGCAGAATTATCAGATTTGCTTGAAATTTTGTATATAGGTTCATTCTGATAAGGCGATTCCCTGATCAGTTTTGAGGGTTTATTGGTTAAGTATAAAGGGGAACGGGGGGGCTAATCCCCCCTAATTTAGATAAAGGGGTTTTTCATGCAAAATTACCCAATTTGCTTCAAATTTTGCATAAAGCTTCATTGTGAAAAGGCGCTTCCCTCATTAGTTTTGGAGGTTCATTAGTTAAGTTTAAAGAGGGAAACGGTGGTTAATACCCTCCTCCTTTATTTAAATAATTGGGTTTTTTATGCAGAATTATCCGATTTGCTTCAAATTTTGTATATAGGTTAATTGTGATAAGACGCTTCCGTATATCCGTTTTGGGGGTCCTTGATTAAGTATAAACAACAGAACGGTGTCCAATCGCCCCCTTAATTTAGATAAATGGGTTTTTAATGCAGAATTATCCAATTTGCTTCATATTTTGTACATAGGCTCATTGTGATAAGTCGCTTCCCTGATTAGTTTTGGGGTTCATTGGTTAAGTATAAAGGGGAAACCAGGGGGCCAATCCCCCTCTTAATTTAAATAAATGGTTTTTTTTATTCAGAATTATCAGATTTGCTTCAAATTTTTTATATAGGTTAATTGTGATAAGACTCTTCTCCTTATCAGTTTTGGGGGTTCATTGATTAAGCATAAAGGGGGAACTGTGTCCAATCCCCCCTTAATTTAGATAAATGGGTTTTTAATGCAGAATTATCCAATTTGCTTCAAATTTTGTATATAGGTTCATTGTTAAAAGCCGCTTCCCTGATTAGTTTTGGGGGTTCATTGGTAAGTATAAAGGGGGGAACGGGGAGCTGATACCCCCTTAATTTAGATAAATGGGTTTTCCATGCGGAAATATCTGATTTGTTTCAAATTTTGCATATAGGTTCATTCTGATAAGGCGGTACCCTGCTCAGTTTTAGGGGTTCATTGGTTAAGCATAAAGGAGGGAACAGGGACTAATCTTCTCTAATTTAGGTAAATGGGTTTTTCATGCAGAATTACGCAATTTTCTTCAAATTTTGTATATAGCTTCATTGTGATAAGGTGCGTCCCTCATTAATTTTGGGAGTTATTTCGTTCAGCTTAAAGAGGGGAACGGGGGCTAATCCCCCCCCCATAATTTAGATAAATAGGGTTTTTATGCAGAATTATCGTATTTGCTAAAAATTTTGTATATAGTTCCTTCTAATAAGTCTCTTCCCTGATTAGTTTTGGGGGTTCTTTGGTTAAAGATACAGGGGGAACTGGGGGCTAATGGGTTTTTCATGCAGAATTATCAGATTTGTTTCAAATTTGGTATATATGTTCATTCTGATAAGGCGCTTCCCTGATCAGTTTTGGGGTTCATTAGTTAAGTATAAAGAGGAGAACGGTGGCTAATCCCCCCCTCCCTTAATTTAGATAAATGTGTTTTTATGCACAATTATCTGATTTGTTTCAAATTTTGTATATAGGTTAATTGTGATAAGACGTTTCCCCATATCAATTTTGGAGGTTGATTAAGTATAAAGGAGGAAATGGTGTCCAATCACCCCTTTAATTTAGATAAATGGGGTTTTTTATGCAGAATTATCAGATTTGTTTCAAATTTTGTATATAGGTTCATTCTGATAAGGCGCTTCCCTGATCAGTTTTGGGGGTTCATTGGTTAAGTATAAAGGGGGAACAGGGGCTAATCACCCCTAATTTAGATAAATGGGTTTTTAATGCAAAATTACCCAATTTGCTTCAAGTTTTGTATAAAGCTTCATTGTGATAAGGCGCTTCCCTCATTAGTTTTGGGGGTTCATTTGCTAAGTGTAAAGAGGGGAACGGTGGCTAATTTCCCACCCCCTTAATTTAGATAAATGGGTTTAAGCAGAATTATCCGATTTGCTTCAAATTTTGTATATAGGTTAATTGTGATAAGACGCTTCCATATATCCGTTTTGGGGGTCCTTGATTAAGTATAAACAACAGAACGGTGTCCAATCGCCCCCTTAATTTAGATAAATGGGTTTTTAATGCAGAATTATCCAATTTGCTTCATATTTTGTACATAGGCTCATTGTGATAAGTCTCTTCCATGATTAGTTTTGGGGTTCATTGGTTAAGTATAAAGGGGAAACCAGGGGGCCAATCCCCCTCTTAATTTAAATAAATGGTTTTTTTTATTCAGAATTATCAGATTTGCTTCAAATTTTTTATATAGGTTAATTGTGATAAGACTCTTCTCCTTATCAGTTTTGGGGGTTCATTGATTAAGCATAAAGGGGGAACTGTGTCCAATCCCCCCTTAATTTAGATAAATGGGTTTTTAATGCAGAATTATCCGATTTGTGTCAAATTTTGTGGATAGGTTCATTCTGATAAGGCGCTTCCCTGATCAGTTTTGGGGGTTCATTGGTTAAGTATAAAGGGTAGGAAAGGGAGGCAAATCTCCCTCCTTAAATTAGATAAATGGGTATTTCATGCAGAATTATCCGATTTGCTTCAAATTTTGTAAATAGGTTCAATGTGACAAGTTGCTTCTCTGTTTAGTTTTGGGGGTTCATTGGTTAAGTACAGAAAGGGGGGAACAAGGTCCAATCCCTCCCTTAATTTAGATAAATATGTTTTTCATGCAGAATTATCCAATTTGCTTCACATTTTGTATATAAGTTCATTGTTATAAGGCGCTTCCTTGATTAGTTTTGGGGGTTCAATGGTAAAGTATAAAGGGGGGGATCGGGAGGCTAATCTCCCCTCCTTAATTTAGATAAATGGGTTTTTCATACAGAATTATCAGATTTGCTTCAAATTTTGTATATAGGTTCAGTTTGATAAGGTGCTTCCCTGATCAGTTTTGAAGTTTAATTGGTGAAGTATAAAGAGAAGGAACGGGGCTATTCTCCACCCCCTAATTTAAAGAAATGGGTTTTCATGCAGAACCGGTAAATTTTTACTTTATAAAAAACATGAGGTTTTTTTTCTTGTTGATGCTAAATGAAATTTATTTGGATTTATTAAAGAAAGGACAAAGTGTTTTGAAAGGAATATTAAACGAAACCCTTTGAGCGATGTTCGATCACACTTACCCACTAGTTCTATTATATTACTGTGGCACCATTTTTTTTTCATTTAATGCTGATCGTGAAATCCCATGGTAACCTATGTAAATTTTAAAGAGGTAGTAAATTCCCTTATACAATTATCAAAATATAGCTTTCACCAGCAGGAAGCAGATGTCCAATGTGCATCTTTAAATTAACATTTTTAAATTGTACATTTTAAAAATTTTCCTTAATTTTTAAGTATTTAAAAAACTTATGAAATTTGAAATTTTTACTTAAAGGTAAATTTTCAAATTTTATGCTCTTAAAAATACTTATCGCTGAAGACGAAGAGTCCTCTTAATCATTCATTGCTGTTGTGCTGTTTTTGTCCCATTAAATATACATGATCACTAGAAATTAGTAAAATAAAAATATATTAATATTATTGTTGTTATTGCAGGATAATACTGCAGTGATCAGTGTCGCATTCCAGCTAGAGCATATCATCCTTGCTTAATAGCGAATGATGTAAGAAAGGAAATCATTCTGTTCTCGAATAATATTGATGGTTTGACGGTTTTTTCGGAGAAATGTCCTAGGACAATTTTGTTTTGGTAGCATCATATTGTGTAATCAATTAAGGCCTGGAAGAAATTAAAGAATCTAGGCATACTTTTTTACTAAGTGCAGCTATTCGAAGGCAAGAACTGTCAATGGAAGTAATATCAGTATTGCTGTAATTTTTATTCATTATAACATTTTGATTTATAGTTTTGTTGCAAATAAATGTTATTTTTCAGTATAAATGTTTGTTTTATTTTTTCTGTCTTTTGTAGTTAGCCAGAAAAAAAAAATCGAGTAACTTATATATATTTTTTTAAATAGTATTTTGTTAGTATGTGCAATTTAATGTTTGTGCAGATTAAATGCGATTGATTTATTTTACTAAGTTTTTGTTAAAAAAAAAAATAGCACATACACATTTGCGAAGTCAGATTTTTTTATTAAATACACTTATTTTTTATATATTTTTCCTGAATTATTTGTAATTTTTAATATTCTTCTATTAAGTGATCTGCCATTGAAGAATAAAAGACTCAAACATTTCTTTCTTTGTCATTAATGATGATAAAATTTTGACTTTAAATATACATAAATTTTTACAGGCAACTGGACTTCATAAATATAGTAAAATAAATATAGGTCAGTCAACAGTATATTTATTGATATTTATGTGGATATCTCATGACTTCATTGTGCACATGTAAATAACAAATGGTTCAATATTCCAACGTAATTTATGGAAAGATTCGGAAAATAAAGATTGCATGGTAAGTAATATACTTTGAAATGTTATATATATTTTTTTCATACAATTTCAATTACTTGCAAATGTAAACTCATAAACAACTAAAGTTTTAAAATCTTAAAAAAAGGCCTGATTTAATTATTTTTATTTTTAATTCACTGTAAACTCGGTAATCGCTTAGGAACTCATAAAGCTGGAAAATTGGTGTTTCTTTTCAAACATTTTAATAACAAAGAATATTTTTTTCATATCCATTGAAATTTATAAAATATAATCATAACCATCTTAAGTGTGTTTAATATATGCTCTAAATTCATTAAATGAATAAAGAAATTTGGTCAGAACAAAAAGCTTTAGCTTTTAGTAATGCAGATTGCATATGCTTTTTATTTTATCAAAGGGGTAATTCAAGGTGGTATATGTATTTTATACAGAATAGGATATCTGTTAAATTGCAGTTTTTGTAAATAAGTGATGACACAAGACAATTTGTTTTATTTATTTCATGTTTTCGAAAATAAAGAGAATTCACATTTCTAAAGTAAATCTTTTTCTGTAGCTCCATTTTTTTTAAACTGTATATTTTTAACTATTTATATGATTAAAATATTTTAATTTAACCAAGTGAATGAGTTTCTATATATTTTTTTATTTTCAAATATTTAAATGGACACTTCTAATTGTTAATTTTAATTATTTAGTAAAGTTTATTTTACTGTAAAATGTATAATTTTAAAATTGTATTTTGAATTTAAAAAAATAGCTGATTTAAATAATTAAAAATATATATGATTTTTTGATTAAATAAATCAGTAAAATCACGAACCCTGTTTTTAAAAAATATTTTCATTTAGCAAGGCTTTTTGTTATATAATTTTCAGTTGAGCTTCAAGTTCAAAGTCTTGTACATTTTCAAATTGCATGGCTTCTAAAAATTGTTTATCATCAAGCTATTTATTAGGATTAGCTGAATTCTGTATATTCTTATAAGTTACATGGCTTCAAAAGTTTTTAGATTTACTTTATTAATATTACACTGGTGTCCAGAAATTAAGGGGCAGTGACCGATTTCAGACGTTTCGTCAATTATCTTACTGAAACTCGTGAGGAAATGCCCGGAATGCCCTTAAGCTTTGAGGATGTAAAGAACATGTTTGACTTGATGTTTTTCAGTGAATATTTTATCGCGAGGACAACTATGGGGGGGGGATAATAACTTTAATAATAAAATAATATTTTCGATCACCCAAGTAACGAAAAATGCTAAAAATGGTCTGTCACTGTAGTAAATGACTATGTAGGTTCTGTTCAACATTTGTGTGCATTTTTTGTAAGTATAGCATGTATATTCGTGAATATATTAACGTTTCTGTGAAAAATTCAAAAGTTTTTTTTATAACATGCAGAGTTTTCAGCCAAATTTAACACCACTTTCCAAAAACTTGACAAAGAGTGATAGAAAGAGTATACTGTGATTAAAATATTAATATATTGAATATTTGAGATATAGGTATTTTTATGAAATTAATTTTAACTGCGCATGCGCAAACTACAGCAAACATTTTTGTTATGATTTGATAGCAATACTATAGGGCAACTCGTATAAAAAGACCAGTGAACTATCGTGAAAACTCAAATAGTTACAGCATTGATAAATACATTGAGAAATTGAGAAATAAGTCTCATATAATCCTATGTTTTAAGCATAACTCAAAAACTACTTACCAACTATCTGTGATTTTGGATTTGCATATTTGAAGCCTCCAGAAATCCACCTCTATTAAAAATTCATAGGTTGTTTTTCTTTTTTGAAATGAATTTAAAAGTACCTTTTTTTTTTTTTTTTTTTTTTTTTTTTTTTTTTTTTTTTTTTAATAAGAGAGAACTAAACATAATCTATACAATTTTAACAAATAGATTTTGAAAATCTTCAAATAAGCGAATTCAAAATTATTATGTCAAGTAGTTTTTGAATTACGCTTAAAAAGCTACCCGCATTGCAATTTGTTTTTCATCAATTGCAAATTAATTTCACATTAAGACTTCCAAATTTTAAACCTTCATATTTCTTAAACCACTTGACCAAGTGATTTCTTGTTTCGTATCCTTGGGAGAAATTTACAGAAAAAAAAATGTATAACGTCAAAATTAGGTGTATGTATTGAAAAGTTGGAGTTTGGTACAATTTAAGAATGATGACGACCCCCTAAGCTTATTTTTTTAAAACCTATTATTGGAAGAAGATAATTTTCAGTCAAATATGGCTATTTCTGTTTTTTAAGGAGGGGTGGGCAATATTATGATTTAAAAAGATAGGTTTTGTATGTCCTTTGTTTTAGAAATATAGCTATAGAAATTCTTTCCAGCAACAATAAACTTCAAAGTAGTTGCATACACCTCATATGCATAGAACATGTTTCATACTTGTGCTACACCCAGTGAAATAAATTTGAGCTTTTTGAGGATACAGGCTTGTCCCTTTTTTTTAGTAATATTGAACAGTTGTTTGGCACAGTATTGAATTCAGGGGGTGGCCCGCTGGGACCCCCCTGGAACATTGAAATCTCCCCCCCCCCCCCAGAAGATTTGAGATATTATGCTTTTAATGGTTAAAAAGTGCAATTTCCAAAAAGGAAATATATAATTCCCCCCCCCCCCCCCCTCCTCGCCGGAGCCGCAGAAAAGGCTTTGAATTCAACACTGGTTTAGCATCATCTGAATATTTTAGTGATATTATACCCATGAGCGCATCAGTATACTTGTAACAAATAAATAAAATTTCAAGCTGATTCTGTATTGTAAAGAAACTTTTGTTATAAAGAGTAGGACCAATAACAGATGAAAATATTGCTTTTGGTCACAGTTTTGATTTCCTTTTATCTCAATTAAATATTACTAAGAACTTTTTTGAATACATACACACATTTCGTATCATAAAATGCATTTTGTTATCATAAAATGCATTACATGTAATTCATTTTATGATAACAAATACTTAAAATGTGTGTGTGTATTCAAAAAAGTTCTTAATAATATTTAATTGAGATAAAAGGAAATCAAAACAGTGTCCAAAAGCAATATTTTCATCTGTTAATGTTCCTACTCTTTTAAAACAAGTTTCTTTACAATACAGAAAATTTTCCGATCATAATAAAAAAAAAAATTCCGTAAAGCAAAGAAAAAGTTTCTATTCTACACAGGAATTTTTAATTTTTCAAGATTACTTTACTGACTGATTCGGAAAGGTTTCCTTTTTAAAACGGAATACTTTCTATCTATTCTCCCATTCTTCCAAAACGTTTCTTTATGTGAATGGAAAGTTTTCCTTTTTAAAACGGAATACTTTCTATCTATTCTTCCATTCTTCCAAAACGTTTCTTTATGTGAATGGAAAGATTTCCGTAAGACCCAGGAATTTATTCTGTGTCTAAAGATTAGTTTCTGAATCAAACGGGAAAAGTTTCCTGACGGAAAGAAAAAACTTTCGTTTTTTTTTTCCGGTTTTTTTTTTCGTGTTTCGGAAAAGTTTCCTTACCTATACGGGCAACTGGAAATCCTATTCCTACCGGAAACTTTTCCGAATTTTTTTTTACAGTGTTCTGTAAGCATCCAAAGAAAAACATTGTAAAAACCATTATTTCTTATTAATATATTCATTTAAAGTAATATATAAATATCGTGTAAAAATTGTAAACATGTTATTTTTTATCTTCTAAGAAACAGTAACTCTACAAATATTTATTAAAAAATTTCAAAGGTAAAAGGATAAAAGATGATAGTTGCAAACTAGATAGTCTGAGTTGATTCCCTTTACAAATAGTGTGAATGTCCTATCTTCAGCTGTGTATTAGTACGCCTATCAAGCCATTACACAGATCTGTTAGCTCAACTTTCACAAAAATGGACTATCATCGTTTTTTCTTTTTAAGCCTTTCATTTTCACAAATTTATACACACAAAAAACAAACCTGAAGTTTTTTCCCACCATTTAAACGTTTCCGGGAATTTTACATCTATAATTACAATATAGAAAATGTATATTGCAGTAAAACCTCCCAATAGCTGACATTTCGGCGATTTGTCCACTGTTTGGAGATGTCGGTTTTCTAAAGGTAGAAATATAGATGGGTGTGAATTTAAAATAGTGTCTGTTATTCAGGAGTGCCCGTTACAGACGTTTTACTACACAATTTGGCAATCTCCATAATTGTTTTATTCCAAACTATTTTTTAAATAACATTCAAACTGAAAAAAAAAAAAAAAAAAAAAAAACTCTTATGATTTTAAAAATACTTTATCACAAAACACACTTTTCAGCCATATTTTGTTTGAATGACTTATATGCAGCCAAGCCGTTTTTCAAGCCTCCTCCCCTTTCTCCATAAACCAAAATAGTAGGTTTCATTTTTGTTTTATTTTATTTTTTGCATTTATCTGATAATTCTGATAAAATCTGATAATTCTGCTCGAAAAATCCATTTATCTAAATTAAGAGGAGTTATCCCCCGTCCCCCTCTTTATACTTAACCAATGAACCACCAAAACAAATAAGGGAAGCGCCTTATCACAATGAACCTATAAAAAAAATTTTGAAGCAAAACGTCTATTTCTGTCAAGAGTTTTCGTGTTACGTACATACCAGAACCGGCGGGCACATTAGCTCTCAGGCTTTTGATAGCCAGTGAGCTAATAAAAAAGGGTGTGTGTGTGGGGGGGGGGTTATCATTTAAGATTAGATTTAAAAGTTGCCCCCCTTCCCTCCAGGGGGGCAACTTTGATATCCCTAAATAGATTTTTAAAAAATATTGAACATGCACATTTCTTTTTTTCAATTCGATGTATATTTCTCGAGTTATTCGGCCGTTTCCAGACTTTTCGGACACCCTGTATATATACTTTTTAAAGTATTAATTTTATAAAGTCTATAGGCATAGGGGGGGGGAGGGAAAGAACGAGCTCTCACCATCCGCAATATAGAAAAATATCTATTCAAATAATTTTATTTAAAAGAATGATATTGTAGCTGTGCTTTCCCACGCCCACACACCGACCCCCCCCCCTTCCCCCCCCCCCAAAAAAAAAAAAATCCAACAAATTCCTTGTTACTAGTTAGAATTATGTACTCAAATCCAAAGGAACTACTTTTAGACACATTTTTGAATTTATTTTTGTTCGGAAAAGCATGATATTGGCTAGATAGGTGTTCTTATTCAGAAACTTTGAAATCTAATCGTTTTAAATTTTTTGGTAAACGCAGAAGATCTTTCAGAAAATACGTTTAAATTTGGCGTTTAGAACAGTTTCTGCAGCAAGAAAAGAGAAACTGGTCGTCATGATGACAATTATCGCTTATAACTCTAAGTAATTTATTTATAAAAAAAAAAAAATAATGAAAAACTCATTTCGATCCCAAGTTGTTTCAATAGTCAGACCTGCCAATTTTATGCCTTTACATTTAAAAATGATCCCGAAAGTATGTCCCAAGTTTCGCGTTGCTCAAAATTGAATTTGAGAACCGCCTTAACTCTTTTACTATTTAATATCATTAGTTTAGAAAACTGAAAGGCCGTAGACAACTCAGTTTCATTGAGTATGATAAGTGGTGTTAGAGAGTGAAATGTTTAAAGTTAAAATAAAATTCGATTTAGTTTTAATGTAATACAACGAAACACTTCGAAATAAAATTATCATAGAAACAAATTGCAATCCTCCAATACTCAATTCCACCACAGACTTTTATTGCTTTGGGGCTGTCCATAAATGATGTCACACCTTTTTTTCAATATTTTTGATCCCCCTCCCCCCCTTAGTCACAAAGTGTCACACTTCACCATACCCCCCCCCCCCCTCTGTCACATGTCACGCTATATTATATAGACATATACTTGGAGTTCAGAAACAAAGCACTACGTTATAGATCATGTTTCAAATTTTATTTTTCAACTTTAACTATAAGTTTTAATGACATTTGTGAGCATAACAACAAAAATTATCCGTGTATTTATTTTGTATAAAATAAGATTAGGGTTTATGACTAAAACATAATATACAATAAAATAATACAATTAGTAATAAAATAGTTTTTTTTTTTTTTAAAGAAAGGAATATAAGTGAAAACAAATCACGTGAAAGTTGTTTTAGTCCGATTAAAAAATACACTCAAATTCTGGTAACTTCAAAATAACTTCAAAATTGAATCTGCTGATTTTAATGATTTTATTTTAATCAAAATGTGTGATGTCACACTTCTTCTTACCCCCTCCAACCCCCTTGTCACAAACTGTCACAATTTCATGAATCCCCCTCCCCCCTCCAAGCGTGACATCATTTATGGACGGCCCCTTTTTTAAAATCTTACTTTTTTTCAAAGATTTGGAGGGGGATGCTTCTCCTGCATATCCTTATGTTTCAGTATAATGAAAGATACTTGTTGTTGAGAGCGATTTTCGGTGTTTGTTTTTATTACAACCACAACATTAATAAACACAAATCCATTAATTTCATTTTACAAAAGAATACTTTTTGTTTTGTTATTTTAAGGTGGTCCTCAAATAACTTGCTCAACAACGCGAAACTTTCTGACGCATTTCCTGACTCATTTTTAAACGCAAAGGCATAAAATTAGAAGGCCTGACTAGTGAAGCGATTTAAAATCGAAATAAGTGTTCCCCCCTTTTTTTTTTATAAATAAATTACTTAAGTTACAAGCGATTCGTGTCACGTGACGTTTTTCCCTTTCTCGGTATACAGAGTTGGGAATTCGGTTTAAAACGTCGACTTTGACAGTATTTTGTGAAAGATATTCTGCCTTTACAAAAAAAATGGAAAACGTCTTTCGATTACGAAGTTTCTAAATAAGAACAACTGACAGTCATGAGTTTCCGAATAAAAATAGATCAAAAAATATACCAAAGTAGACAGTTTGGATTTGAGAGCAGCCTTAAATATTATTGGCACCCCCACCCTGCATATGCCCATGCCCATGTTTCTGTATAATGAAATATTTGTGTTGTTGAGTGTGAATTTTGTTTATGAAATGCTGTGATTGTAATTAATACAAACACATTTCCATTCATTTAATTTTCAAAGTTTTGTTTTGTTATTTTAAATATATTACTGGCATGTTTGGTCTGTATTCCTGATAAAATTTCTCTAAAAGTTCAAATCCACAAACATTTTTGCTCTAGTTTTAATCATTTCAAAAATAAAAAAACATTGTGAATTTAAAACCACAATTTTAATGTAATTACACTGATTAACAAATCTTAACGAATTATCTGTTCCTCTATATACATTGGGTGTTTCTTATTGATTTCAAGGTGCTGAAAATGGAATATGTTTGTAAAAATTTTCTATCGCCCTCCAATTTTAAGTATTTTCATTTATAAGTTTTTAATTACATAGGCTATCATATAGCAGTATAACCTGTCTTTCGGCGCAAGTGTGCTATTTCTTTGCTCTTTTTTAAGTCTTTTTAGATATATTTTGTTTATAATTATCTTATATTCCTCTAAAATATGTGAAAAATCTTTTTAGAGGTTGTGTTAATGAACCTGATTCTTCTTGCTATGTGTGCGGGGAGCTAACTTTGATAAAGCATCAATGCACTTTGACGCCTAATATGCTTGAAGATTACTGTTGGAACCTTAGTGATTGCGTCTATAAGAAAACGTCCATAGTTAAGACATTTACTGCTACACAATGCATGAAATTTGGGAGATTTCTTACGAATATCATTTCTTTTCACAAAAATTCTTACATTTTTCTGAAACTTTAGTAACAATGTATATTTTCAGTGTTTTAAGTATTAGTTTTAAGCTTTCTAAGTGTTTATTTAAGCTTTCTAAGTGTTTATTATTACTAAAATACCAAATGACAAAATTTATAAGGTAGATGTATTGAATAAATACTACAAAATTGAGATTTTCAAGATTTTGATTTTTTTAAAAATCTGTGGGTGATGGAATATTTTTTAATGTCATATTCTTTTTCAACAACCCATAAAATATAAGTGTCACCACTTGTATAATGAGGAACAGAAACCTTGTTTATCAGTGTTATCTGTAACTTGACGGAAGTGGTGTGAAATTATCATCAGTAGGTTTGCAGTTTCTCTTGAACCTGTTCCCGTCTTTCGCCAAAATTCCGCCAAGAGACTAGATACATCTTTACGAAATATATATATATATATATATATATATATAAAATCATAAGTGGCTCATTTAAACTTAAATCCGTTTCATTTAAGCGGTCAATCGTTTCTGTATTTTAAAGATTTTTAAAAAATCCGATACAGAGAGATATCTTATTAAAGTTGTCAGCGCACTACTTTTTGTTGCGGAGGTATAAAGTTCTCAGTATATTTTGTACTGTCAACTGCGCGTTCCCTAACAGTATAGTATAAAGGGTCTATTGTGGAGATAACGATAACAAATGAATATCTTGGGGTGAATATTATGCCACCTGTAAAGCATTTAAAATTGATCTGTTTTTCTTTTACGAACAGAAAATCACATTGAACTCATTCAAACAATCAAATCCTCCCCACCCCGCCACTTTTAAGTATATATATATATCTAGATAATGGTGTATAAATATATTTTTTTTAAATATCAAAATACTTATATGCAACTAAACGAAAAACTAATTATAATTTTTATATACAGTCGAACCTCGATTTAACGAATTGATTGGGACCCACAAATCCGTTCGTTAAATCGAAGAAATTCGTTAAATCGAATATCAATTTTTGTAAAGAGTTTGGTATAAAAATATCAATGCAAAATACCTTAGATATACAGATATGAAAAAAAGAATGATTATTGTTTACTGCGAGCTTAAAAATTATAAGTTATACGTTAGGAGATCAACTAGGATAATGTTACTTGCTTTTAAAACTTAATACATGCATACTTATTGGCACTTTGGAAAGAAATCCTTGATGGTGCTTTCTTTTGGGTTCTTTGTTTTGACATTCCAAAGTTCTTTGTCGATATTGTCTAACTTTGTAAGAACAACATCATCAACCTCGTGAGACAAAATTTTTTTTAAAGTGTTCAAGCTGCAAACTGCTTCTTGGAATGTCACTTTTTTAAATTCAATTTCAGTTTCTTCGTCATCTTCAATGCTTTCATAATCTTCATTCCTTTTCTGTTCACTATCGCAGGTACTTAGCTCCACATCGCAAGACACATATTCTGGAAAATTTAAATTACTAGGAACATCTTCCTATCTAGGCATTTGGCTATCTTCCCATTCCAACCCATCGTTATCAATGACTGCTTCTTCATCGCTGTCTTCATAGGCACTTGCTTCGTTTGGAACATTTGGCAAGAATCCTTGGCAATTAAATTCTGCTGCATTAAAACAATTTACAAAAGTAGTTTCTGCCACCGAATTCCATGCTTGTCTTACTAGGCTCATCGCTTCGAGGATGTTTAGAAAATTTACTCCTTTTTTCTGGGAGTTTCCTTCCATGTTGACAAGAATTTTCCGAACAAGGAGTTTTCGGGACTGCACCTTTTAAAGGACCTTTATGACACCTTAATCCATGGGCTGCAGTTCACTTGTACAATTTGCTGGAAAGAATTTCACTTTTACATTTGAAAATTCATAACCCGAAGGATGTGCTGGGCATTGATCAATGAAAATGATTTTTCTTTTTTCACTTCTCATCTTTCTGTCTAAATCTTTTAACCACTTGGCAAACAATGTTGCGTTAAACCATGATTTCTTATTAGCACTTTATTTTGTCGGAAGCGATTTGACATTTCTGAAATATCTTGGATTGACTGATTTTCCTATTACATAGGGAGGCAACTTTTCAGATCCATCAGAATTCGCAGCTAAAAGAACAGTTATGCGAAGCTTACTCCCTCCATGGCACTTTTCTTTTTGATAACAAAGGGTGTTATCTGGCTGCAAATTATAGAACAGACCAGTTTCGTTCGCATTAAATATGTCAGACTGGAAATATTCTTTGAGTTCTGGTAAAGTTTGTTTTCCATTTTTTGACAGTTTCTGTGTCCATACTTTTCTTTTCTCTGCTCATAATTTTATAAACAATGTTACTCCTCTTAGTTAGGTTGTCTAGCCAACTTCTTGAAGCCTTGAATTTCGTTTCACCAAGCTCAGATGCAATTTGCTGAGCTTTTTCTTGAAGAGGTCTACTTATAAGCTATGTTTCTTCCTCAAGCTTCAGCAAACCAAGACATAAGTTGTTCTTCCACGACAGAAAAAGAACTAGTTTTCTTTGACTTTCTTTTTGAAGCTGCTTTTTCACCACAGCTTGCAGAGCATTCTTCAATATCTTTTCTTTTATTCAGAATAGTTGATAGTGTAGAAGTTGAAATTCCAAATTTCTCTGCGATGCTTTTCTGACTCCCAACGTTCTTATCTATCTCTTTTGATAAACACATTTTTTCATTAATTGAAAACCATTTGCGCTTTCTGGATTCGTTGGCCATCCTCGCACAGTACAGAAAAGTCAAGCAAAGAACACTCAAAGCAGTGTAAGCACGCGCAATACACAACGAATCGGCAGTTTTGAGCAGAGTCACTATCGGCTTTGTTTAGTACTAGCTGCGAATTACTGTATTGCAACACCCAAAAGTAACATTTTTCCGAAAATGTAGTTTGCACTTGAAGTCCCGGTCATCAAGGTCAACTGATTTGTGAAAAGGTAGAGGTCCATTTAAACAGTCATTCTACGACCCTCCTTATCTGTGCTCTTTGTCATGTTTCTAGTTTAAAAGGGGTATAGACTGTCTTTTGAATCCACCAGAAATGAGAAAAAAATTTTAACACTTGGATTAGGGTGTGAAAGATTAAAAATTTTATGTGCAGAAAAATCAAAATTTAAATTTTATGTGCGAATGCGGATTTTTTTTCCGCGATTGTTGTTCGTTAAATCAAAGCTAAAAATTCGTTAAATCAGAGTATATAAGCACCCTTTTTGTCGGGACAGAAAAAAATATGCGTTAAATCGGAGAATTCGTTAAATCAAAGTACGTTAAATCGAGGTTCGACTGTATTAATTTATTTTAAATATTTTACTTAAATTATTATTGGATTATCTTTAATATATATATATAAATTCTAAAAACATGGGTAAATTGTATTAATTTCAGAATGAAGGAATTATGATACGCATCGAATCCGTTTAAAGTTATTACATCTAGGAAAAGGGCCGAAAATTTATGTAGGACAAATTTTTATCATTAAAAATGGCCCCAAAGGGGGGGGGGGTAGAAGAAAAAAATTCATAACTTTGTCAATTCACAAGATATCAAATACGCTTAAATTTATTATAAATCCTCTTAATAGTATCTAAAACTTTTATATTGACAAGATTTTTATATGACCAACCCTTATAGAAAAAAAAATCCCTGCCGGCTCCGCCTGCAAACAAGTTAGATTTTGAAAGTGGGCTGTCCCAACTGCGGCATCATGGCAAAAATGTCATTTTTTTCACAATTTCCAACAAACAGGAGCACCACGGTCTGCGTCTTCGAAATCTACCTGTGCCTGTAGGCCGAGCCGTCAGGGATTTTTCTTTTTAACATTGTTGCTTTATAGTTAGATATTTTAAAAAGCTTTTAATAATAGTTAAACACTGGAATCTGAATTTTTAAAATCTGTTTAGTAGGTAGTAACTAAAACAAAGGCGAATGAAACTAGATTGATAATTTTTAATAATGGTCAGCAACCTGGAATTTGACAATCTGTGATAGGGCCTAACTATTAAAGTGATTGTTTTATTTCAGTAATCTGGCAGCACTATGACAGCTCCAATTACGAAGAAAAGTAAGTATGCACCCCACATATGAAAAAATAAACTTTTTTTTTAAATAACCTTTTCCTAGGTGCCTTAATTTTTAGTTAATGTAAAATGAATGTGGAAGTTATACTTTTTACGTCAGCGTCTACAACAAAGGATTAAAAATAATACATAAAGTGGTGGCCAAAAGTTTGGACATTTTTTGAAAGCTTCATGTTTTTCAACTTTGTGTGCTTGTAGAATATATTAATTTTCACTTAAATACAAACGTTTATATACCAAATTGAAGGTAATTTAATGTAGAATTTAAAACAGTATTACAATATCTGTATTACAAAAAAGTTATGCTCATTTTAGTAGAACAAACACAAATCGTTTTGAATAAGGACGTGTTTTGTAATAAAAGCGTACTAGCCAATCACAAACACTGTTCTCAGGACCAATCAAATGTCTAACTATAGTTTAGGTTATTTGGATGGTAAAAGAGTTATTGTTGTAGAAATATTTTGCGGAATGATGCATACTAGTACAATTAGAGTATTGCTGTTTTTGAATATTTAAAGTCCTTTTTTTTAATTGAACTAATTTTAAACAATGTCATCAACAAGAACTAATTGGACATCTACAAAAAAGAAGCCGAATTGTCATATTGAGAGAAAATGGCCTCTCTTATGCTGAAATTGCAAGACAAGTTGGTGGTTCAGTGACTTGTTCTGGTGTACGAAAGTTCTGTTTACGTTATGAAAAACGAAATCAGTGGAAAATAAGGCCAAATCAGGAAGAAAAAAATGCACAAAGTGCTACTGCCGATAGAAAAATTAAACGGTTATGCCTTCAAGATAGAAATATTTCATCAGATGTCATTAGAAGTGAAATGAATGCAGCGGGTTTTGCAGTAAGTTCAAGAACAATAAGAAGGTTATCAGGATTTGGACTACAAGTTAGAATTCCAAGGAAAAAAACATATTTAAATCAAAAGCAACACAAAAAACGAGTTAAGTGGGCAAAAGAACACATTAAATGGTCCGAAAGTCTATGGAAGCAAGTATTCTGGAGCGATGAGAGTAAAATATCGCTCTTTGGTAGTGATGGTAGAAAATACGTGGGACGTAAAGTAGGAGAAACACTTCATCCTGATTGCATTGAAGCAACTACAAAAAACCCAACAAATGTCATGATTTGAGCATGTATGTCTGCAGATGGTGTGGGCTGAATTAAAGTGATTGGTGGCATCCTGAATGCCAAAGATACATCGAAACTGTCCTGGAACCAAAATTGATACCTTCCATCAGGGATCTCTTCCCCAACAACGCACCATTTTATTTTTCAGCAGGATTCAGCTCCATACCACACAGCAAAAGTATGCAAAGCATGATTTCAAAATAAAGGCATAGATATACACTATATTGCCAAAGGTGACCGGACACTTGCGATTTTAGACGTTTTGTTAACTATCTAGAAAAATAAACGAGGAATTAACCTGAAACTGCAGGTGTGTAAACAGTATAGTATAGGTTATATTTCCACGAAGATTTTTTCACGAAACCCCATAGGGGACTGTTAACAGATTGAAAAAGAACGAATATCTTTTGGATAACTCTGTAAAAACTAATGTAGCACAGGCGTTCAAACTCGAGATTATTAATAAGTGGCTTATTTTAATATACTGTGTTCATTTTTATGAGGATAGCATGTATACTCGTAGAGAAGTGAAGGTTTTTATAAAAAGTCTCAAATTTCGCCTAGTTTTTTGCTTATAATTTGCAGAGTTCTTAATATATAAAAAAAAGTTCTTTTCAGAAAATATGACAAACGACATTGTACACAATACTCTGCAATCAGAATTAAAAAATAATAAAAATTGGATGAAAAATGAGCAGGTTTACTAAAAATGTTTCACTGCCCATGCGCAAATGCAATCAAAATGTAATATGCATAATGTATTAGCTAATTATATAGAGCAACTTTTGCAAAAGTCTCAAAATCATAGCTTGAAAATTCTGAAAATTACCGTCTATAGAATAAGCTCGAAATCCGTTGTTCCCAAAAAGATGAGGGGTTGTATCAAATATCTGTTGATTAGTGCCAAGATAGCGTACACAATATTGTACGCACTACTATATTTGGATACAACCCCTCATATTTTTGCTTCCTTTTGGGAACAACGGATTTGGAGCTTATATTCTATCGACGATAATTTTCAGAAATTTCAAGCTATGATTTTGACTTTTTCAAACGTTGCTCTATATACTTAAATAATACATTATGCATATTATATTTTGATTGCGTTCGCGCATGCGCAGTGAAAGATTTTTTAGTAAACCTGCTCCAATTTTTATTATTTTTTAATTCTGATTGCAGAGTATTATGTACAATGTTGTTTTTCATATTTTCTGATAAGAACGTTTTATATATTAAGAACTCTAAAAATTATAAGCAAAAAACGTGGAGGAATTTGGGACTGTTTTTATAAAAACCTTAATTTCTCTGAGTATAGGTGCTATCCTCATAAAAATGAACACAGTATATTACAATAAGCCACTTATTAATAATCTCGCGTTTGAACGCTTTTGCTACATTAGTTTTTACAGGGTAATCCAAAAGATATTCGTTCTTTTTCAATTTGTTGACAGTCCCCTATGGGGTTTCGTGAAAAAATCTTCGTGGAAATATATAACCTATACTATACTGTTTACACACCTGCAGTTTCAGGTTAATTCCTCGTTTATTTTTCCAGATAGTTAACAAAACGTCTAAAATCGCAAGTGACCGGTCACCTTTGGCAATATAGTGTATTACCATGGCTAGGAAACAGCCCTGATCTCAATCCAATTGAAAATTTGTGGCGACGTTTGAAAATTCTTGTACGAAAAAAACGTCCATCCAATAAAAGACAACTTATTGAAGCTATAATTGATTCTTGGCACCATGTGATTACGAAAGATGAACTCAAAATACTCGTTCACTCGATGAAAAGACATTGTGAAGCTGTCTTAAAAAATAAGGGTTATCCTACTAAGTATGGATTGTGTAAGTATCACTTTAAAAAAAAGGCAAATCTAAGATAGATCTTACTATTAGTTGCATAACTTGTTTTGTAATACATATATTGTAATACTGTTTTTATTATTAAATTCTACATTAAATTACCTTCAATTTGATATATAAACGTTTGTATTTAAGGGAAAGTTAATGTATTCTACAAGCACACAAATTTGAAAAACATGAAACTTTAAAAAATGTCCACACTTTTGGCCACCACTGTATTTCATACAACAGTGTTTCTCGGTGCTTTAGAGTTAAACTTTAAAGTTTTGAAAGTGACCGCCATGTTGGAAAATATAAATCTTCACATTATTACTTACCCATCATACATAGTATAGGGTAAGTCTTGTAATCGTTTTGAAAATCGAAAAAAAAAATTTTGACGTATTTACGTTTCCGGCACTGGAGATTCCGGAAAACATATTTTTAGAAAAAAAAATTGTAGTCTGTAAACGCTATCTCCCGAACAAATTCAGGTAGACTTGAAATTTGGTATATACTTACTATGTAATAATGGGAAGAAGTTTATTGAATTTCAGTAACCTCGATTATCCGAAACTATTTTTTTCGGACTCTCGAAATATTCGTTCTGATAAAAGGTATATAAAATTTTTCGAAATTGTCTATTTTAAGGATTTAATATAAAAGACAATAAAAAAACAAATTTTGCATAAAGAATGAAGTCCATTGGATAATTAGTTGCCGAGATATTTGTAATCATATTTTCCACATTCTTCTATTTTTCATGACCCTGTATTTCATTCAATTTTCAATTCAAAGATATATTTTAATTGGAAATGACTCTTAATCCGACGCAGTAAACCGTTAGTTAATATGATTATCAATTTTGGAGTTATAAGGATGTTTCTTTTATGCAATTCAGTACTAGAGCATTTAAAGTTTGACGTCATCAAGCCACGATTTTATTCGAATTGCAATGCATTTTATAAATTGTTTACACATGTTTCATTTTCATATTTTGTTATGCATATCCATGATGGGTAAGTATTAGGGTAGCCCCCAACGACTAGTGTTAGAATTGCAATGAATTTCGCATATGTATTTTTTAGAAAATTGTCATACAAAAACTATTGAAAATCAGATGGTCAAAATACATCGAAAAACCATTTTCGATACAAAATACTTTGGTTTTAGAACCTAAAATACAAAAAAAAAGAATTTTTATTGATACTTGTTAGTTTTGATACTTTAGTTTTGATTTTTTTTGTTTCACACTACCAGCATTTTCTACATCCTACTAAACTATATTTGTCAGAAAAAAAATCATCTTTCGGAAATTTTTCGTAAAAATAGTTTAATAGTTATTTATAATTTTATTTGCATTACATTATTCTCTTTAACTAATTTTGCCATCATATTTCCCATTATGAATCGAAAATTAACTGTGGCAATAGAAATATCTTAAAATTCAGAAATGGTCAGGAAAATATAATATGATGAATATAAATGATATATGATATGATATGATACTTTTAGCTTACAATAAATATCAGTCTTAGTTCGTCATAATATCGGTGAAATACTGCTCAATGGACATCAAAAATACATTTAGAATCAAAGTAAGGTATTAAAAAAATATATGTATGCATTATGATGTGATGTGATGTGATACTTTTAGCTTACAATAAATATCCATGAGTTTTTCAAGCTTTTGTTTTCTGGTGAAATTTTGATTCAATCACTATTTCTGAAAACTGAACGTTATGATATAAAATGTTATGTTTATTTAAAAATTTTAAATAAAGATTTTGAAAAAACTCACTTGAGATTTTTCACGGGTTTTTCAAGTGAGTTTTTTCGGGTTGGGCAAAATCAAGCCAACCCTGGATCATATGATATCATAAATTTTTCCATGGACACTTTCTGGTAAAGCTATGTGCCAATATCCAAATCGAAGAAATTAATTTTCTACCTGGAAACCCTAGTCTACTTATATATTATTTTAGATCTTCATGTTTTAATGTCACGTTTCCTCTTTTGGAATTGCTTTTACAGATTTGATTTTTTTTTTTTTATTATTATGACACGGGAATTAATGTTTAATTGTCCTGGTTGACGTAATAAGTATATGTGCTTAAACTAACATTTTAAATCATAAAATATTTTATTGCATTACATAAAACATTTGCTAACTTAACATTTTATTGTGTTTATTTGATTGTATCTTGGCAAATGAGATATAACAAGAGGCCATTGTATTACTTAATCAGTGTCCCCAGTTTCAAGAGTAGATTGAATCCTTTCACAAAATCTGAAAGCAGCAAAGTAGCGACTACATTTGAAAAGTAGTTTGTACTTTCTACTTTCTAAAACAAGTAATTATAGCTTACCCTTTTTTATAAATATTTTTGACATAGTTTTTTCTGACCACTGCTAGAGATGCAACTGAGTCAAATATGCCTGCAGATTGTTCAGTAAAATTTGCTGTCAATATTTGTTTCTAACCAGCTGTAATATGTGTTTCTCCCTATTGCTCATAAATTTATATGTACCGTAATTTACGGCATATAATTTGTGGATCAAACAATTCTGTTTCAACCCAGAAATTTTATTCAATAATTGAAGACAAATATTTACAGCGATCTAGTAAGTTACATTTTATAAAATAAAATTTCTGGTTCAAAACAGGATTGGTTTGATCCGAGGATTATACGCCGGAAATTACGGTACATATCTATGTTTATATATTAGTGAGATTTAATTAGCTATCCATTGTATTTTTCTTTTTCCTCTTATTTTTTTTCTTTTTTTACATTCCATTAACATTGTTTTTATGATTATTTCAATTTCACAACCAGTATTATTAATTTGATAATTGGATCATATTAAAACATTAGTCATGTCAGTATAAGTTAATAACTGCAAATCCATTAGGGGCCGTCCGCAAATGATGTCACGCTTGGAGAGGGGGAAGGGGATTCATGAAATTGTGAGTTTGTGACAAGGGGGTGGGAAGGAGGTAAGAAGAAATATGACATCACACATTTTGGTTAAAATAAAATCATTTAAAATCAGCAGATTAAATTTTGAAGTTATTTTGAAATTACCAGAATTTGAGGGTATTTCTTAATCGGAGCTAAAACAACTTTCATTTGATTTGTTTTCACTTATACTTATTTCTTTTCAAAAAAAATATATTTTATTACGAATTGTATTACTTAATTGTATATTATGTTCTCTGTTGTAAACCTTAATCTTATTTCATACAAAATAAGTACACGAATCATTTTTATTGTTATGATCACAAATGTCATTATTTAAAGTTTTAAAATAAAATTTGAAATATGATCTATAACGTAGTGCTTTGTTTCTGAACTGCAAGTATATGTCTATGTAATATAGCGTAACATGTGACAAAGGGGGGAGGGGGTGAAGTGTGACACTTTGGGACAAAGGGGGGAGGGGGTCGAAAATATTGAAAAAAAGTGTGACATCATTTATGGACAGCCCCTTATTTGTATGATGCAAATCAGAGTTCGCAGCATTCCTAAAATTTTCACCTTTTTGTTACCATTATTTCAAAACTAGCTGGCTTCGCCTGCTAGTGGACTCCTAATTTACATCGTGTCCTTGAATTATATAAAACATCGAATATGATAAACCTCGAACCGAACGAACCTCTGGTTCGGGTCCCTGCTGCCTTTGCACCATATACCGAGCGTGTTCCACACGCAACGGAAAAACCCTTAATTTACACCTCGAATACTATAATTCTCTAACCAAACGAACCTTCTGCTTGGGTTCCCGCTGCCTGCGGCACCGTATAGCAGGTGTGTTGTACAAACACTGCAAAATCCATTAGTTCCACCTGGGTGCTTCCATATTAAATCTCCCAGAGCATGGCACCCACCATCAAAAAATTTGATACAATTTAGTGTATTTGTAGAACTTTTAATGCTGATTCCAAAAATATCAATCATATTGAAATTGATCAAACGGTTGAAGAGTTGTTATACTTTTAAATATCTTCCAAGATAGCCGATTTTCCGCCATTTTGAATAGCACATGTGACAACATAAATCTAACTCCTTATAGGTTTAACTTACAACCTTCAAATCTTTTTTTGTTTTGTTCAGAATAAAGTATATTTTCATTGAAACGGATTTCTGTGCAGTTTATTCCATTAAAAGGCTTTCAGAAAATGATTTTTTGTCATTTTTTTAATTAAAAAAAAAGGTGTAACTTTAACAGCTGATTTCCTCCATTGCTCCCACTCCTTCAATTTTCATCTAATTTCATACATAGGCAACTCAAAGTATGTTTCAAAGCCTGATAAAAAAATTTTAATGGGTGGTTCGCAGGCATTTTGTTTAAAGAATTTCAATTTTACTGACCTTCCAAAAAATAACGGAAAATACAAGATGTTTGATATTTATTTTATCAGAAATATCAAACATCTTTACATCTAAAAGTCTGATAAGGTTTTATCTTACATAAAGATATTTTTTTATAAATGTAGCTAAAAAGAAGTGGAATCCCATGGAAATAGACAGGAATGTTAATAATGAATTCCTGCAGGACGTAGAAATATTTTCATGTTAGATTGAAATCTGTTGCAGAGTTTCAGTAAATTTATAAATAAAAAAATAATTATGGAAAAAATTCTACAAACAGTCGCATTTTATAGCAAAATCATACTTATATATTATACCAAATATGATAAATTTACAACTATTAAATAAAAAAATACAGTAAGTAAAAATTATCGTACTTTAAAATTATACAAAATTGAGCAGCACGGATTGAATAATATCAAGATTTGATCCAAAAATTGGTTTGCAGTTCTAATAGGGACTGTATGCTACGTATATGCTGCAAATGTTTCAAGAAAAATGTTCTTGAAGATTTTAAAAGTTAGAATTTCCGGATTTTGAACCGGGAGATACAATAGAATCTAAACAGTGGATATCAACTGACAAAGTAGATTCAACATCACATACATCTACTATAGGCAATTTCATCAATCTTGTTCTTAAAAAGATTGAAAAGCTCTTACCCCATACATAATATCGAAGTCCTAAACTTAAACATCTTATACAACACTTCTTCTATGGTCCCAAACTGTTTATTTGAAAAAAAAAAAGAAATTGCTACTCCATGAGACTCTCCTACAAATAGTAGGGGTGATTGTGTTCCGGTATTTAGTACGCCACTAAATTTATGTAGCAATATTCTTAGTATGTCATCGCAGAATTTATCAATTAAAGAAGAAAAATCTTGCTATTTAAATTTAGTGATGTACAAAATACCGGAACACCATCACCCCTGAAATAGATTTTCTTTTGTACTAGGCACGATGACGCACAAGGCTACCATTTGACGCATGGACTCTGTATTGTACAAACTTTTACTCTATGTAAAGGAAAATGGAAGCAGCTTAAAGTGAAAGCTTTTGCGTGCTTTCAGATGATATGAACCGTGATACATCAATGGCTTATCAAATAAGTTTGTCTACAGATTCTGAAAATCTGAGAAAAATCATGGAGGTTTATCAATCTGGAAAAGTCGAGGAATTTCGAAAAAGTACTTGAAAATCAGAGAAATTTGTATGCGAAAATATTTGAGTATCCTCACGCAATTGATTCGTCGACAAACAGATGATATTTAAGCCAATAATAGTATGCGATAAAGAAAAGTAATTTTTTTATATTTTTTTAAAAAGATACACATGATGTGTGTTTTTGTATTTAACGCAAATTAAGGTGACCAGATGTCCTCATTTTCTGTGGATAGCGCTTATATTGAAGGGAATTTATTCATTTTTGAAAATTTTATGTTACATTTGGAAAAGCTGACCAGGTGGCCAGCTTAATACAATTAGCTATCCCGTCAGATACAGATATGTTTTAGAATTGAACATTCTTCAGAAAATAAGGAAATTTTCTATTCATCATATATTCATTGACAACTATGTGAAAGCTGTTTGACTAAAATTTGAGTTTGGATTTATGAAACTCTGAACCAATACTTTATGAATATTGTGCAATTATGTTTTCTCTTGTTTTATCTCCCAAATGAGGTATTGGCAAGCTGGATAAGTATGTTATACGAGGAAGCGGCATATATTAAAAAATACCGTATGTGTATCGTTAATAATGAAAATCAAGGAAGTCTGATAAAGGTAGTCAGGGAAATCGGGGGAACTTTCTTTCGCAATTTCTGTAGCCATCCTGAATAATGAGTATGCCTTACTTACAAATGTAGAATATTTTACTGACGGCTGTGCTGCCCAGTATAAAAATTGCCAAACATTTTTTAACCTATGTTACCATGAACATGATTTTGGTAGAATAAAAGCGAAATGGAGTTTTTTTGCAACAAGTCATGAAAAATCTGTTTGCGATGGTGTGGGAGAGACTGTTAAAAGACTTGTGACAAACAAGTCTGCAAAGGCTGCTGCATGTTCAAACAAATGTGACTATGGTGTACAAATATTGCAAGCAAAACATTGAAGGTATAACATTTTTTATCACAAAAAAGTGACATGTTGAAACTTTGCAACAATATGTCGCATCGGATGCAACTTGCTACGATTCCTGGAACACACAGTATGCATTATTTTGTATCTACAGCAAATGTATTAATAAGTGGGGGGAAAAAAGTACTGATGAAAAATTTTCCGTTTGTTCATCTTTTGATAGAAATGTTACTAACTTGTTAAAATACTTTGAATAGTCCATCTCTTAACAGTTATGTAGCATGTATATATGAATCGAATTGGTATATAAGCTTAGTTTCAGAAGTCCACAAAGTAGTTGGAGATGTAACTGTTAAATTCCTGCATCCACAATGGCCCATGACCTTCGTTATATTGGCCAGAAAATGACAGTTGTATTGTGCCTTTCAATCATATGCTTTGTGCAGTGAGCATAAATATCGCAACTGGTAGAACATATGAACTTATTGTTATATCCAGTTCTTTAATAAACGCCAAGTTCGCAAAATATAAAATGAGAGGGGAAATAAAACTGGAGGATAAAATGAACAGATTTAAACTAATTTTTTTTTTCATCAATATTACAATAGTTAAATTTTTTAAATTAAATATTTTTACTTTAAATTATTATTGATGTAGATATATTTCAATAGCGTATTTTTACTGTGCATGTGCTAAAGGTTATTTTGTATACTTTTAAAATACGATAATTTTTATTTAAGGGTTGTAACTTTATCATATTTGGTATATTATACAAATATGGTTTTGCTATAAAATGTGACTTTGTAGAATTTTTTTACTTCATTTCTTTTTTATTTGTAATTTACTGAAATTTTGCAACGGATTTCAACTTGACATGACAATATTTCTACGTCTTGCACAGGAATTCATTATTAGCATTCCTGTTTATTTCCATGGAATTCTACTTTTTAGCTACATTTTATAAAAAATATTATCTTTATGTAAGCTAAAACGTTATCAAACTTTTAGATGCAAGATTTATGATATTTCTGTTAATAAAAGAATTGAAACATTTTGTGTTTTCCGTTATTTTTTGGAAGGTCAGAGAATTTGTCTTCTTTAAACGAACTTCTGAGAACCGCCCGTTATTATTTTTTTTTTATCAGGCTTAAAACACATTTTGAGTTGTCTATGTATGCAATTAGACGAAAATTGAAGGGGGGAAATCAAGGAGATCAGCAGTTGAAGTTGCATATTTTTTAAATTAAATGACAAATTATTTTCAGAAAACTTTTTAATGGAATAAACTGCACAGAATTGTTTCAATGAAAGTTTACATTATTCCGAACAAACAAATTTTGAAGGTTCTAGTTTAAACCTGTAAGGAGTTATATACTTATGTGGTCACATGTGCAATTCAAAATGGCGACAAATTGGCGATCGTGGAAGATATTAAAGTTCGTAACTTTTAAACCGCTTGATCAAATTCAATGATTGATATTTTTAGAATGAGCATTAACAATTCTACAATATACCATTTTTTTTTCAAAATTGAAGGTGGTGGGTGTCATTTTTAGAAAATTCTGGGTAGTTTGACATAGAATGTTCCACCTCCAAGGGGTGCAATCCGTTCTATACGAATCTCAGGCACGTGGCCCCGCTGCCTGCGGGGCCGTATAATAGGCATCGTATAATAGGCGTTCTGAGCACGCGCAGCAAAATCCATTAGTTCTACGTTCCACATCGAGGGGGCTCAATTTGTCCTATATGAACATAACCAAAATCTGTAATCCTATCGAAATCAGTTGAGTGAGCTAAACCCCGTCGTAATCGAGCCCATAGAACCATATTTAAGAAAGCGCCCCTGGTGGTGAAACTTGGAATTAAAATCTGTAAGTTCTGTTGATGTCGAGTCTAATAAGCCAAACCATGTTTTAATGGGACCCATAGAACCCAAGTTAGCTGCAAAAACCATTAGTTCCACCACCAGGGGCGCAATCTGTTCTTTAAGAACCTAACTGAAATCTTTGAGGCTGAGTCGAATGAGTCATGCCTCGTCGGGATCGGTACCAGAGATAGAAAAGCGCCCGCTGGTGGTGAAACTCGGAACTAAAATTGGCAAGTTCTGTCAATGTCTAGTCGAATGAGCCAAACCGCATCACGATCGGACCCATAATGACCCGAGGTAAAGTGAATTGAATTGAATTGAAATGAAATAGCAAATTCCTTTACTTTCTTTTTTTTTTCTATACAAAAATTGGGATTTCGCTAAAATAAAAATATGGTCTGAATTCAAAAATTTTTTGAATATCTGAATTCTCAGCTCACTTTAAGCAAGGATGCGCACTTTTCATATCTAAAAATCAATTATTTTTTAAATTTTTATATAGCCTATAAAAATCTCATTCCCTTTAAAAAGGGATTATATTTTACCTCCACAAATAATCACTGTGATGTCTGGTTGAGATATCACGTGTTCACAAATAAATTCCTTTTTAAGCTGTCTAATTAAATAAAAAAATATATTGTAAATTCCGTATTTATTACATATTTAGAATCCTCATGCAAATATATACATGGATGCATAAATTTCAAATCGATAAATCCAAAATTTCAAAAAAATTTAATAGGGACTAAACTCTTCTAGTATAAAGGAGTATGGTTTCCTGCCTCGTTTCAGAAATAAATTGTTCCCAGACAATTTGTCTGTGTTGAAGTGGAGTATTGAAATTAAAATGATCTTTTTTTCGACTTAAAATTAAGTTTATTAATTGATATTTTCTCTTCTAATTGGTCGAATTTCACGAATTTTACCTTATTCTAATCACGATTTTTTTAAATCTCAGTTTGCGAATTTTCGGGCTGATGGAGTATTGTTGCGATTTTTTTTTTCGAAAAAGGCCGGAAAACACGCAGTACGCCATTTTTATTGCAGCTGGAAAGAAAATTATTAGAGTACAGGTCGAAGACGAAAGCTGATTGGTCGGTTGCGAGCCTCGCAGCGGGGTCCAATTTCAGTCAAACATGAACTTCTTTCTTTGTTTCGGAAAAAAAAAAAATTAGTTTTTCACTAATTTTCGAGACATTCTTAATATGTCTTAATGGCCGACTTAATGGTCTTATGGGCCGACTTCTTCAAAACTAATTCCAGAAAGCCCGGATTTTTCTTAATTTTCTGACACCAGAAGTGCCTCGATGCTCGCTCGCTCTTTCGCAGAATTTATCAGTTCTCAGATGCACACACACAGACAGAAGTTTCCGTTAATAATAAGGACTATTTGTGGTAGATATCTATTGCAGGTGTTAAAGGAATGTACCACAAAGATTTTTGTTTTGAAATAGTGGTAACAAAGGTAGAAAATTTTAGGAATGCTGCAAGCCCTATAAAAACTTAAAACTAATTTCATTTTCACAAAATTATTTAGTTCCCTTTACCTTTCCCTTCTCGTTTAACAGAATGCCCTTAACTTATCAGTAAACAGCATACATAGTGAAAGATTACTAGTTTTTAATTTATGAAATGAAAAACAATATAATTTTACTAAAAGAAAAATTCTAGAAAGTCAGTTTTTCTACAATAATTTATAAAGGCTCATTTTTAATTTATACACAGATTTAATGTTCTGAAAATGAAGAATTTTTCACTTGTAAAGTATTCAGCACTTTTACTATGTGTTGATACCACTTTTGATAAACGAGTATTTTATTTGCTCATTAAAAAAATACATTTAAGTATGCTTGAAACTTTATTTGAAAAACAAATAATAAAAAAAATAACTCATGGTTTTGACTGTCCCAAGATGAAGTTTCTTTGAAATATATTGTTTTGTTTATTTAATACCATAACATTCTCATGTGTAAGCATTTTATCATAACAGAAGATAGGGTCAGATCTTCAGGTTTGGAAAACAGTTTGATAAAGTTATTTCAGGCTTCTATTTATCTTCTTTTCTGTCACTTTTTAAAATTTCTTTTATAACAATTAACACAAAGTAAGCATAAAGCTGAAAGTTGCATGTCTTGCTTTTATTATATATTAATTTATCAAATTAAATTCATTTTTGATAAACTTGTTAAATAGTTTTAGAGCACTATATTGTTTCGATGTCAAACGTTTAAATAAAAAAAAATATTGTAAAATTATCAAAAGTAAAAAACTAAGAAAAAAAAATGTTAGCTATGCGTAACAGTATAACCATAAGTCCCCATATAGGTATTTTTGCTCTAAAATGTTAATTTTACGTTATTTTGTAATACAAATTACAGAAAGTTAACCCTGAATAAGTGTTTTATTCTATACAATGAATAAAAATGTTCTTAATTACTTTAAATCCAGTTTTTCTCCTCATTACAATCAAGTTATACCATCCAAAATTTTAAAATGGCTGCCAAGTATAATATAGCAACAAATATTTTGTTATTTATTAAATTACGGATGCCTTTTAATACACTAATTTGGCAAAATAGTTGCAAAAAATTACAATTTGTAGTTTTAAAAATTTCAAACCTACTTATTTCACTCCACCTGATCCTACTATTATAAATGAAATATTACATAAATTAATTCTTAAAGTCCTTATTTTATTGTATTTTTTTTATTGAAAAGTGGGTGACCGTGGTTTGTGCAACTTCTGTTACTAGGTATAATTTTTTTTCTGTTCTTGTCAAAGGAGACACCATTCACACAATTCAGTGACCACACGGGACACAAATGAAGTTTATAGGTAAGCAAGTTGTCACAATAGTCATTTTTAAATATTTGCTATGAACATCTCATTTTACATTTTTCGTGGTAATGTTTTTTTCTTTCTGTAACCAGTTATTCATCACTATATGTTGTGATTTTAGAATAGTTACATATAAAATCAGTTCTGATTTATTACCACTATCTAACAATTAAACTGACAAGGAGAGGGCCAAAATTGATAATCTGTTTGATTTTATATATATATATATGTTGTAGGATAGAAGCCCCCTAGTCTCAGGTTCAACGGATTTCATACAACGCTCCTTAGTTCTCGAGAAACAGGGGGTCTAATATTATAACATAACTTAAATACTTACTTAGTAGCAAAATTACTGAGTTGATCATAGCCAAGATGTTATGGCGTCTGCTCGTTGAACCGTGGACCAGGGTTTGAAACAGGAACACGCTACTTTTGTTTTTCTCATTTTTTTGTTTTATAAATATACTTGTAATTATAATTTAATATTCTCAATTAAAATTTTTAATATAGTATATTAATTATGTTAACATATTTTAATTTATTTAATTTTTAAGCCATTATTAAAAATTTCTCATTTAAAGGGTTTTTTTAATGGATTCATTATTGACGAGTAAAAATTCCAAAATCATACCTTATTTTATTAATTATGAAATAATTCAAAGCGCAACCATACGTATTACAAATTTAAAAATCTTTAATATGCAAAAAAAAAAGAGTTGCAATTTAATTTTTATGCTAAATTTTAATATAATTATGCTTCTTACTTTAAAAACAGTAGCATTATCATCGCATTGACATCGCTTGTTAAGGCAATATATAAATGTTTCTTTAAAATCACGAATTGACACAATTGTTCCCATATCATTGCATCGATAAAGCATATATGAAATACATCTTAAAAGTGATTAAAATAAATTAACCGTTTAATGATTAATTTAGTTACAAATAAAAATAAATAGGTTAACATTATAGTTAATGCACAATATATTTTTAATTAGGATTTAAAATTAAAAGTATATTTATAAAATAAAAAATGAGAAAAACATACGTAGCTCGTGCCGGTCTCGAACCCGGGCCCGCGGATTAACGAGCAGACTCCATAATAACTGAGCTACGAGCAACGCAGTAATTTCGTTACAAAGTAAGTATTTAAGTTGTGTTCTAATATTAGGCCACCGAGAACTAAGGAGCGTTGTATAAAATCCGTTTACCTGAGACAAAGGGGCTTCAACTCTAGAACATATATAAAAATAATCAAAATCTGTGATTACCAAGCTTGGTTCTATCCTTGTGAGTGAGTAAACCAAATAAAGTGTGTTCTCAGAATATTTTTTTCTTTCTGACTGTAACCTTTCTTATCTGTAACTTCTGTTAAAAGATAATAGAGATTAGATGATATTCTTCAAAATTAGCTATTAATTCATTTAATTAAGGAAATTTTTAGTGTAGAAAACTATAAACACCATTCCTTACGTAGAACAAAATCCTCAAAATAAAGTTGTTGGTAAATTCTGTTACCCCATTTAACCTCTGTTATGAAGAAGTATGTAATTTATGAATTTCGTATATCTATTATTATATAATCTGTCAATTGATCTTCTTAAGTGTTTAAAACGTTTTACGTTGATCATTTTATTTTTAATACTTAAGTGGCCAAACAATAACTAAAAGTAATTTTTGATATAGTAATCATTTTTCAAAGCTTAAAGTGTAAAGTATACAATTTGATAACAGAGGTTAGTTGGTCAAAATTTTATTAACTCTACGTAAACATATTTTGATTAATATGCAACATGAACTTGGCTAAGGACATCTATTAAACACTGTAGTAAAAAATATTGTTTGATTACTTGTTCTGATAAATACAATGTTTTATCTGGTAACAGAGGTAATAGTAAATTTCTACACCTATGTATCTTTCAACAGGTTTGTTAGCCTAAATAAATAACATTAAGCTCTGCTTTTAGTTATTTACTTTAGTTTAAAGCTTAATAGCTACAAAATGAAATTATTGTGGCCAAAATGTTAAAATATATATATATATATATATATATATATATATTAAAAGTAAAAATCCCGAGTAAACTTAAAATGACCCAGACATAACCTCAAAAATTCTTTTAATCTTTCCTTAAATGGACATTTTTTTTGTTATAGAAGTTTAATTTTTAAATAACTTCATTACTTTCATTTATCTCGGTAGCTAAATCCCTGGCAGATGTGGAAATACAAAAAATCCAAAATAAATGTATTTTAAATAAATGTTATGCATTTTTCTTTTACAATAGTGATCATAAATAAAATTTTCTTAACACTGAAATAGTATTAATTAAACAAAAAGCTTCGTAATATTGGTTTTCCGTGCTATGAATTATAATATAATTTCAAATTGTATGTTTTGCTTTATAATCTTCATAATATCCTCATCCTACATAATATCCTACTGCCAATTTTTTAGCATATTAGCCAGATATAGCATGTTCATTGGACACTTGTTGCATTCTTAATAATACGTTAATGTAGTTGTCTTTTAAACTGTTGACATGACTGCGACTTGCTTGTATATTTCAGGAGTTCTTGTGTTTCACGAATGTGACATAAAATTTAGTTTTTAAGGATTTATTGCACTAATACAGTTCTATAAATGATAATCACTTTCTATAAATTAAAATTTTATGTTGATTTTCAGATGGTGGATTTCCATATTTTTTATGGCAAGTATACCAAGAAAATTGGGAAACACTTTCTTTTGTTAAAGTTAATGGTCTCAACAAAGCAGCTGATAAAGACCAAAAAAGACTGACACTGCCTAGGTCCGATCCTAAAAAGAAAAGCACCATTTATTTTGAAAAGATGATATCAAAAAATGATAAGTTAGGTGAAAAACCAGTGCGTTGTCTAATCTTGAACAATAAGTCAGTGTATGCAATTTGGACTTGGAACAAAGAGGGTAATGGCAATTCTATATGTTTTCCTCCTCGTATGACTTACTTTTTAGAGCTGATGTTTCTGAAGGAAGTGCCTAAAGTTGATTTTTATTATAAAGGTGACTATGAGGTGGATATTTCCCAGCTTGTAATAACAAACAAAAACAGTGGATTCTCCTCTCGCATTCAACGAGAAGAAATAGATTTTATTCATCCACGTTGGAATCAGGCAGAAATGAAAAAACATGTTCGAAACATTGTTTCTTCGGAACGTCTAATGGAAAAAGTTTCCCTTTATAGTGTGAACAGGTATAATATTTAAAAATGTTTTTCCTATTGTAGAAATTCCATGTAGTTGCTTAATTACTATGCTTAAGATGTTGGTACATAAGATTGTCAATTTAAATTATAGATAATACAGTAGAGCGCCGCTAATCCGCAAACCTGTAATCTGCAAAGGCCTCTAATCCGCAATCAATTTATGAATGTAAACAAAGAAATTTCATTCTTGAAAAATGCTTCAATGGTGACAAAATTTTGAATTTTGAAATTTTTTTTCACCAATTTTAACATTTTTCTTATCTTTATATATAGTATTATATATCATATAACATTCTTCTTTATAGTTTAAAATGAAAGCACATTTAATTAGTACATTATTTTATATATTCATTTCTACAATACTTGTAACATACAATTTGAGCTTTTGTGACTTTTTTTTTTAATGATAAAAAATCCTTACTTAGACAATATATTTTATAATTTATTTATTTTTTCATTAAATTATAATTATAAAATTGAAAAACACATAAAACAATACATATATATTGCTTTTGAACTTTTACTTAAAGATAAAATTCAACACTATAAACCAAATGTCTTAAAACAGACAACAATTGAAGCCATATTTAAGAAATTTAAAAAATAATAAATTATTTTTTACATAGTTATTACTTTATCTATACATTAAAATGTGTAATTTATTTATTTTTTAGTATTAGCAATCTAAATTTGTCCAAAATATGAAGATTAAATAGACATGGCCTGTAATCCGCAAAAAGCCTCCAATCCTCACAACACTTGGAACCAAGCTTTGCGGATTAGTGGCTTTCTACTGTATTAAAAATATATTAATTATAGAAACAATTGTGTAACTTAAATGACCATTAAAATGCTTCTGCTTGTATTAGGAAATGTTTTTACAGTTATTTATTATATCAATCATAACATTTAAGTAGCCTATTCTGAGAGAAATGGTGTAACTTTTAGGCAGTATCATTATTATAATAAGATATGATTATCAATATTATATAATCTGAGATCATTGTTATATAAGAATCGTAGCTAAAGTTTCATAACAAAGCATGTTATGTCTTTTACCGATTTAAATAAGGTGATATAAATTTAGAGAATAAAAGATCTTTGAAAATATTAAGGAATCTTAAATATTATCGGACAAAAATTTGAGAAAACTTAATAAAAAATATGTTCATAATCTCAATTTTATGGAGCAGTTAATGCTATAGTTAATGCTATACTTATAGTTATGCTGCTAGTTAATGCTATACTTAAATTACGCTTCGGGGGTTGTTTACATATTGTAACAAACTTTAAAATTTTCATCACTAACACCTAATTTTGGCATCATGTTTGGATTCTTCAGTAAATTTTATATTCAAATACTAAACAGGAAGCCACTCAGTTTAATTTAGGAATTATGCATATGTAAAATTTAGAACTCCTAATTTTAAATTCATTTAAATTATTGCAAAACAAATTATGGGTAGTTTTTTTAAGCATAACTCAAATTACTTGACAGTATGAGCTGTAATTTGGATTCATATATTTCAAGTTTCTAATCTATTTCTTCTAAAAGTTCATGTTACAATTCATATTTTTTTCGAATATAAATTAAAAAAATATATAAATTATTTGAACCTTAGCATTATGGACCAGAAAACGTTTTTAAAAAATCATTTTTTTATCTTTTTGCATTTTTTAAACATTTAAATTATCTAGAATATGCCCTCAAAGCCGTTTTCTGCTCCATCCAATGTTTAAGTGCGACAGTTCGTCTAATAGACCAGTGTCACGGCTGACAAAAGATTGCATTGGATTTTAAACTTTTTTTTTTTTCCTTAAAGCAATTTTTTTAAATCTCTGTATGCTCTCAGGATTAAACTATTGAAGCTATAAACGTTTTCTTTTTTACAAGTTAAACCAGAATTTTGTAATTGGAGGACAGACATTTAAAAGATTAAAATGTTTAATTTTAATTTTTGTAACTAGTTTTTCAAAAATGAAAATAGGTGCCAAAAATTTATCTTAAACTACAAACAGCTGCCATGTTGTGAAATTTTAGTTATCTGATCAATTTAAGGTTCGACATTCAACTAGTTTGATATATTTTAAGAATGCATAATATTTTTTCTTCTTTCAGATGATCATTAAGAGCACATTCACTTATATTCATTTACTATGCACACCATTCATAGTGAAATTTAGATTGATTAAAATAGCAATATTTTTGTGAGAATATTCAAACTTAGACAAAGATACAGTAAATTCTATACCTAAATCCATTTTTTCTATGTACATTACTTTAAAAAGAAAAACCCGAAAATATCCTAAAAATGAAGCTTTACGGGGAGAATTTCCTCCTAATTAGATGATATTACTCATCAGGTGGTATCAGTTTCATTTTCATACAATGATTTGAAGCAGAGTTAGTAGGTGTATCCTTCCTTTTTTTTTTTTTTTCTTTTCCTGGCTGTACATTTGACATCCTTTTTTTAACCATTTAATTTTAGTAGACATCTTATACATAAATAGTAATAACATCCCATACTCCTCTTCCTCCAAAAAAATATCCTAATCATTTCATTGTTTTGTTTCAGAGCCGTTTATGATTTAACCTTCTAATGCTCCTAGTAGCATATATGCTACCATCAGTGTTGGCAGTAGGGCGAGATTTTGTTATTCAGATTGCTTGACTGCTACTACTTAAAAAAATATAGTATTTATTTGCCTTATTTAATGTCAGATTAAATATGGCAAATATTACTTTTTCAAAATTGTGATGGCAATCAATCAATCTGAATACCCTACCCAACTGGCAACACAAGGGTATTAAAGAGTTAAAATAAAGTGATACTTCTCATGATTCCTCCAAGTACATGTATGTAGTACCTGAAAGCGTGTTTTAAATGCTTTTTCACATTTTTACTCTATTCTTCAAATTTTTTCTTAAATATTTTACTATTTGCCATTTGTGAGCAGAAAAGTGTTTTCTTATCTTTATATTGAAATGTACACAGTTATATCATGACTTTTGAATGCAGTGACTGTAATTTTTTACTGTATTTTGTTAACATTATCATGTATTAATTTTAAGCAAACATTTTACATATTTTTTAGTAAGTATTCAAGTTTGTTTTCTAATCACTCAAATCACTACTGGGATTTGCAGGCTCACAGTCCTTGCCCTGATAGTTTGTTTTGGCATGAATATATCAATCTATATTTTCAACATTTAATTTTTTTTAGGGTATTGAGTCTCCTTAAAGCCAGAAAAGTTAGTTTTCACACTACTTTAAACTATTGTTGGTTTAAAATTACTACGTTATTTGTAAATGCCAGTGTATAAGGGTCTAAGAATATAAAATGATGTGAAGTGCATTAGACCAAGTATAAATGAATATTATCAAAGAATTGAACATATTTTAATATTACTCGCCGTCATATCAATATTACTTTCAAAGTTTTCAATTTTTATTTGATTTGACATGCACATTCATCTGTCAGTTGAATTGCTGCATTTTACAAACGGCGTTCCATGAAAACTGAGAGTAAAAATCATAAGATATCAAGAAATATATTTACAGCAAAAATACATCATTGTTTTTTAAAAATACCTTCCCTCGGATGATATGCAACTGTCCCATCGTTTAACACAGTTATCAAAACAAGTAGAAAAACCTTTTTTTGGAAGCTGCTTCAAAGAACCTTGCACTGCTGAAATAACTTCAGAAACTGCGTTAAATTTCCTGCCACGGAGCTTCTTCAACGTCGGAAACATCCAGAAATTACATGGTGCGAGATCTGAACAGTAAGGGTGATGTTTCATGATTTTAATATTGCATATACTAAGATATTGCTGAACAGAAGTAGCGACATGCGGGCAAGCATTATCGTAATGTAATGTCCAATCCCTTACCAGTTCATGACGCTTTCTCGATATGTGTTGTCGCAAAATTTTCAAAACTGAAACATAATATTCACCATTCACAGTAGTTTTTGGAGGTACAGTATTCTGATACACATCTATGATCAAAGAAAATAATCATCATGACCTTTCCAGCAAATTTGGTTTGTCAGAATTTTTTTCGGAAGCGGAGAATCTTGTGCGTTTCCATACACTTGTTGCGGACTTGGTAAGGTGATCAAAATAATGCATCAAAGTTTCATCACCTGTTATTACAGTCTTTAGAAAATTCGGATCATTTTGAAGCATCTGTTTTTACTCACAACATTGGTGAATTCTTGTTTGCATTTGTTCTTTAGTAAGGTGATGTGGGACCCTTCTAGAACAAACATGACGAAGCTATAAATTGTTGCGTAGAATGCGAAATATCGACGTTTTCGAAATGTTAGTTGATGCCGCTATCTCTTCCCATGTCATTCGCCGATTTTCTTGCAAGATTTCCCACACAGTGTTAACATTTTGATCATTCGCAAAACTTTCTTGTCGACCAGACTCAAAAGCCAGTTCTGCAGACAAACGTTCCTTTTTAAAAATTATTATACCATCTAAAAATCGTAAACTCACCAAAACGTTTGTCTTTGTAATCTTCTTTCATTAAATTAACTGTTTCTAGAGCTGTTTTGCCCAAACGATAGCAAAATTTTATGGCACAACGCATTTTGTTTTTTAACTCTGAAACACAGGAATCCATTTATGTAGGGCAAATAAGCAGTTCTTTAAACCAGCACGAAACTGGGAAAATAAAATAGTCTGCTTCGTTTAGCATATTTATAAACGTACAGTTAGTAGTTTGAAAAAATCGCCTGCTGTTGTATTTTTTAGATTCGTGGTGTTGCCACTGTTAATTATCTTCTTCCCTCCCTGCTTTAAAACTCTTTTCTGTGGTTTACTTTGTTTTATCTTTATCTGAAAAATTAGTTTCTTAAATTAATTTTTGTGTTTTGCTGAAGTTTGAAGTTTGTCTTTCTGACGAATTTTCTTTTTGCTCATATTGTGTAGTTATTAACTCCCATTGAACCGTGTTTCATTTTTTTTATGTGCCCATCTCATGTTTGCATTATATATTTATATTGCTGAGTTTACTTTCCTATTTCTTTTATTTAATAGTAAATATAAATTGTCTAGTCATGTTTTATCAAAAAATTTGAAACTTTAGCTTTAAACATTTCCAGCATTTTTTCAATGTCTGTTCAAGAGCAGAAAGTTCAGCATGTAAAATTTCAAAGTTTTAACTCGTCAAAGTGCAATAGTAACGTAATTTTGTTTTTTCTTTTATGTGAGAATGCTTCTTTCATTTGAAAAAATATTTTCTATTTTTATAGTAATTGTTTTTGGACTTACCAGAATTGTGTAGTGCCTGTTACAACCGCCATTTTTTGTCTATTTAAGGTACTGTTTGCTAGTTAAGAGGTTCTGAATTGGAGTCTTAATCGCGCGTGTTCATAGCCATTAATAATTTACTTTAAGTTGTAGAATCCAAAGTAAGCCTTTATGAGCAGAAAATAACAATAACATACCCAAGCAGTCTGATAATTCCTTATGTTTCATGTAATAATTCTGATGATGAAAATAAAACTATTCAAATTCTAGGCATATCATTATTCACCTTTTTGCAAAACCTATTGAATGGTAGGTTTTTAGGTTGATTTCGTTAGAAATCTACCTATTGCAATCTCTTTGTTTATACATTTCTTTATATTAATGCAAATCTCCTCTTCACAATAACGTCCAAAATGCTGCGCCAAATCAAATCTAATTCGGACAGTGTATTTATCCTGCCAGTGTCTTGGATGAGTTCATTAATCAAGTATGCTAGCTCTTATAGTTTATTAGCAAGGACGCAAAAGTTTTTGACGGCATTCATTGAATGATTTGGATTCACACTTTGTTTGAGCATCGGAAATATATTGCATTACTACTTATGGGAACTTTTTAAACTAGAATTTCAACATTTTTAACATTTTTGATATAATTGTCTCCTATCCATTCAATTACATTTGGGAAGCCAAATTTAAAATTTCCTCGCTAATTAGCAATCTTAGGAGTGAGACTAATTTATTTAAATTTCTATTAAATCTGATTTATGTATATTCATTGAAATTTTAAAGCTTGTTACAATTTCCTTATGTTGATTATCTCCTAAGCAAAATTTAAGTATGGCATTCCTTAGTAAACTTATTACTGATCGATTTGCATCAGTCGCATTTTTATACGATCATTTGCGGCAAAGTTAGTAGGGGTGTGTAATTTTTTTATGCTGACTGTACCATATATATATATATATATATATATATATATATATATATATATATATATATATATATATATATATATATATATATAATATAAAGTATTTTATGATTTTAAGAAAAAAAAAACTTCAAGAATGCATGCAAAATTAAGTACCTTAAAAAAAAAAAAAAACATACTCTTCAGATTGAGTCGGAAGGATTTATTCTTTGTGAAGTTTATAGATCTAAAAGGCTGTCCCAAGCTTTTTTTTTCCTTTCATGAAATTGAAATGTATTTTATATGATTATTAACCCCCCCCCCCCCCCCAAAGAATGCATGCAAAATTAAATTTATTTAATTTTTGTCTTAGAATGAATCATTCATGTTTGGATTTGAATAAAAACATATTTTATATTGATACTATTAGCATTAATTGAATACTAGCAGCAAAATATTTATTTCAAAGCCCTGAACATTGGGATTAATGTGCCATTTAAAAGGATTTTTAACTTTGTACACTTAGCACTATAGTTTGCATTGTATGTTAGTTATAAATTACTATCCCTGTGTAATTTATGTTATTTAAAAGAAATATACATTTCAAGATGTTAATATCCATTCTTAATTATTTCTATGCCTTTCAGAAAGGAGAAGGTAAGAAATAATTGTTTTCCAACAATGCGTAACATCTTTTTTTATTTTTTTTTTTATCTCATTTTGATTTCTAAAATGTATAAAAGAATGATCAAATTTTTATATTCATGAATCTCTACAATAATTTATATTTTCTTAAATATTGATACATTTTTACCTTTTCTTAAAGTTTGATTCAAATGTGCAGTATTTATTATTGTCATTTTTTTTTTTTTTTTTTGTAAATTTAAAGTATGTTGCTTGTAGATGTCTTTTTCAGTAGTCTAAATTAATATCAGTAATGTATATTATAAATTTGTATCTTCTGATTTGTCGGTTTAACTATTCACTGCTTAGGGTTGCCCAATGTCCTGTATCTTACAATGTAATTTTCTATCATGTGCGAAAATTGAACATGATGCACATATGTAATGTATTTGCTTACTAGTACCAGCAGTTCAAATTTGTCAGTCATGCTGTTTATTCTCTGCTGATATTCTGAACTCAAAAATAATATGGATGATTGGAATAACAAACTGTGCCAATGAATATGTATTTCTATTCTTCAGAAAAATTAATTCAACCATGCTTTGTGAACGTATGACTTTACATCAATTTATGCTCAATGAGTGTACGTAGAGTGAGGAGAGAAACAGATTTAACCCGACAGCAGTGGAATCCATTTTACAGTGTTAAATGAATTTGAGCTTGACTTGCAGTGAATTTCATAACTGTGTTGCAGATATGGAAACTTTTTCTACTCTCCCTCTGTCCTATTTTACAGTTTTGAAAAAAATACATAAGAAATTTTTAAATTTGCATTAATGATTTATAAATTAATGAATATTAATTTATTAATGAATATTATTAATGAATTTATAGAGTTTTAATGAATTAGGTGATTATTTATTAGAATGAGAGTATTGATAAATCAGAGTATGAATTTGCATAATTCCTCAGACATGTGTCTATTAGGTATATACTCTTAGGTGTGTATACTCATTTTTCTTAAGATATATCAAGGCTGCTCTCAAATCCAGAGGAGCTACTTTCCGACACAATTTTGAATTCATTTTTATTTGGAAATGGATAAAATTAGCAGATGTTCCTATTCAGAAACTATGCCATCAAAATATTTCCAATTTTTGGTAAAGGCAGAAGATCTTTCAGAAAATTCTGTCGGTCTGTGTTTTGAACTGAATTCCCGAGGCAGCAAAGTGAAGTGGGAGAAACGTGCCGTCACGTTACCAGAATTGTTTAGAACTCAATAAGTAATGTATTAATCAAAAATTGGAAAACTCATTTTGATTCCCAATCCCTTCCTGTTAATTTTATGCCTTTGCATTTAAAAATGAGTCAGAAAATATGTGAAAGTTTCACTTTGTTGAGTAGGTCATTCAAGAACCAGCTTGATAAATAAAAAGATGCTTTGCACTTTTTTTTTAATTTGTAGTTTCTTCCTAATGCAATTTTTTTTATATACAGCAAGAAATGGGCTAGATGTAAGTGACTGTTTCCAATGGGGCTAATTTATCCATCCTTCTCTCCTTCCATTTTGATGTATTTTTCTTAAATACTGCTTTAAAAGTTTTCTGGTTAACTTCTGTTTTCAGGATTCCCACTAAATGGGATGGGGCTGCGGAATTCCACTATGACTGACTGTAGCCGAACGTTAAACTGTAAAATGATTACAACCAAGAGGATGTAACACATTGAATATTTTGTTAAGGGATTAGAAATAAATTTGGTTTCTTCCTATGATTTTATTTCAAAGAATTTTAGTTTATTCAATATTTTTAAAAAAGAAATTTGTGGAAACCAGGATATTATATGGGTTTCATTTTTTAAAAAGAGACATTTAAGAAAAGTGTTAGGACACCAGGATATTAAGTCTAAAACAAAAATGCCTGGTCATCTTGAGTAGATCTAATAGAATAAATTTAAAGAAAAATAAAAATGCCTAAATTGAATTATTTAAAATATTTTATATTTTGATGATTTCAATTATTGCCAAGAAATGACAATACGATTCTAGATAATCCAGTATCCCACTTATTAGAATGTATCTTTGAAAATGTCTAGTACAATAAAGGGATTCAAATACATGAATTTATTCAATATAATGCACTGCATATATATGCTAAAAATATATTTTGTGGTGAGAATGAGGGATATAAAAGATTATTTTTGCGCGTCATACTTTCTTTTGACATGCAAAGTTTGCAGTGAAAATTTATTTTAAAATTCAGTTTAAAAAATTACATCCCAAAGCGTTAGAATGTTGTTTTAAGATAAATATTAGGCTGTATCAAAAGTATTTTCGTTTTTTGAATATTTTAATACTAAAGCCTGTAGCTGGCACTCTATCACTCCTATTGCAGAATTTAAATGTTATTTAAGAAAATACATGCCCTTCTATATTCTATCATACAGGCTTCTTTCATTTTTAGGTTACATAAAGAGTGATACAAATGTTGCGATTTTATGCATCCTAAGGCCTGATTTTAAACTAAGCCTTAAAACCAATGAAGCTGTCTTCAAAACTCCTGTAGTTGGAGGCCATGACAAGAGTAGTTTCCAGACAGTTCAAAACAAATCCAAACGTTTTAAGGAAGGGGTTCTCAGCCTTAAAATAAAACCCAGAAGATAAGATTGAGATAAAAGAGGAAAATCCATTCTTCGCAAAATCTTTTGATGCTAAAAATGAACAAAACTACACATTAAATAATTATTAATGTTTGAATGCCTAGTTTTGTTAATTTGTAGCATCCAAAATTTACTGTGAAGAATGGATTATCCTCTTTAATCACTTAAACTGGCCAAAATTCACATGTCACTTCTGGGTTTGATTTCAAGGCTGAGCTCCCTTTCCTTTTGAAACGTTTGAATTTGTTTTAAACTGTCCAGATACTGTTCTTGTCCTGACCTCCAACTGCACGAGTTTTGAGGACAGCTTCATTGATTTTAAGGCCTAGTTCAAAATCATGCCTTAAGATACATAAAATCACAGTATTTGTATTACTCTATACGTAACCTAAAAATTAAAGAAACCTGTATGTGAATATAGAGGAACATGTATTCTCTTAAATAACATTAAGTTCAACAATACGTGTAACCAAAGCTGTGTGGATTGATTTTCGTCTATTGTATGTTTGATCTGTTATTAATTTAAAAATGTCAGGAAAAAATATTTCCGTAACATTTCATTGTCTCCATATTTTATTTGTTATTTGCGTCGTCCAATTTTTTTTATGATCTTTCCTATGCTTTAACAATGTGCATCTTTTTTTCTTTTTGTTTTAAAACATATGGGTTTTTGTATGTTTTTAAAAGTGTAACTTTTATTTTACAAAATTTTAATGTATCATTGTGTGCTCTGTTAGAATATTTATTTTTTATTTAGTTTGCTCTGTATAATGTTTTTCTTGTATTATCTGTGTCAAGGCAAAAGCAAATTTTCCTAGCATTGTTTTTCTTAAGAAACTTTAATTTCATAATCCTGTATGTGCAAAAGCACTGCCTAGATGAATGGAACCTCCCCTCCTGATATCAGTTTTTTTAAGGGAGCCCAGTACCCTTTGAACTATTTTTAATACCTTTTGACATATTAAGTGTGCCCTCTAACCCTAAGGACCACATTTGTAAAAAGTTCACTAATTTCAGAGAAAACAATGACATGGCGTATGTAAAAATAGAGCAAAAAGACTATCACTGAATATTTTTGTTTTATAAAAATAAACTATTTATATTGCAAAATTGATCCTTGCTTTTTTAAAACATTATCATAAGGAATGTCAATAAAATACAGGGTGGTTATAATATAAGTATCCCTATTTGGAGCTGTCTGTAGCTCGAAGGAATGATCCAAATGAAACCAAAATCTGTATACATTTTATTAGAGAAGGGGGAAGCAGAATGCAATAACAATAATAAAAAAAAAAATCAATAATCACCGACAGATGGCGCAACTGAGTGCGAAATGTAATGTGTAATAAAAGAACAAAAAATTAAGGCGCAGACCGAATAGCACACCTAATTTATTGGAAAAATGTCACAGTGAACCTGGTTAGTCTTTTGCATGGTGGTGCCGCGATCATGTTCAAGTTGCACATGGTCATTGTGATGGAGGACAAAATCCAGGCTGTGCAAAACGTGCTCAACTGCGGAATGTAATGCATCAGGAGTGATGTTTCGTACATGTTATGATATGCGGTAAAGTCATTGAGGTTTGTGACACCTCCACGGTACACAATATTACACATTACATTTCACACTCAAAAGCGCCATCTGTCGGCGATTATTGCAATTAATTTTTTATTGTTCCGTTCTTCTTCCCCCTTCTCGAATAGTAAGTGTACCGATTTTGGTTTCATTCCTGTCATTCCTTCAAGCTACAGACAGCTCCAAATAGGGATACTTATTTTATAACCACCCGGTATATAAAGTAATCTGAGGAATATTGGTTGAAGTTTTGTCACTTTCAGCATACTTGTATATTGAAAAAATACAAACTGTGGAAAAATAATTTAAAGACTCTAACTCTGAATAATTTAAATGGATATGGATGCAGCAAAAAGCTTTTTTTCACATATTTATAATTATTGAATCTTTACATAACTTTGTCAGAATATACTGGGATATCTAAATACATTTTAAGCAAAAAATTGAAAAAATGATATTTGTCATTTTTCTGCAAATGTGTCCGCTTAATGTAATCATGAGCACATTCTCTCCATTTTCATAGCTTCACATATAAGGTCTTTTCTTAATGAGCCCAATCTCCCCTGAAACAGAATTCTGGTATGTTACTGTAGATACAAATCTGATTCAGATATAATATTTGCTTATGAACAAAGGAAAGTTTTCTTTATTTTAAATTATAATTCAAAATAAATTCCATTATTTTTTTATTGGCTGTCTGGAATGAAGATAATAGTGAATGATAAAGTACACTCCTTTTTTTTGGGGGGGGGGGGGGAGGAAAGGGTTGAGGGGGTATTTTAAAACAGCCTGAAAAAAAAATTCAAATACCATTCTCTCCTGTGAAACACAAGTTTACCACCTTCCTCCCCTATCTCTTAAAAAGGCGAAAAAGAAAACTTTGCCACATATGCTGTAAAGACAGTGAAAAAAAACTAGGTTTTTACATGGTGTTATAAGTGTAAAAACCTGTTTATCCCAATTTAATATGTACTAATAAATTCTAATCCATGGCTATTCTAGAACAAATTTTGCAGTATTTTAGAAGAAAAATTTGAGAGAATGAATGTCTAATCTTAGTTGTGAAATGAAAACAGTATTAGAATATAATAAAATTATCTTTTTGGGTCCCTGATAGAGTAAATGCTTACTTATTGGAAGGGTTCCATGGAGAGCAGAGCAAAGTATAAATGAAATGTGTTCCATTTAAAATGTTATTGCTTAAAGTTCACAGGAATATCATGGTTAACATTTTTTATGACTTCTAAGTACAAAACATGTTACTTTTTTTTTTGTTTCATGTTTGTTTTTCCTTTTTACTTTGTTAAAAATTATGTGCCAAATTAAATATTAGCTTTATACCTAGACAAATTAAGTCTGTTTAAAGCAATATAACTATCCTCAAGTGTTTTAAAAGATTTTTTTAAATATAATTTCAATGTACCCTCTGCAAATTATTTTTATAAATTTCGTAAATTTTTGAAATGATTGTGTAATTTTAATATACAGATACTTATTTTTTTCATTTTTAATATTGCAGGATTAAAAATCTGCTTTTTAACTTTCCCATAACTGGAACTGGTGTTTCATGTTCTACTACTCTTGCTTTACTAAGCCATAATTGGATTTCAGTTTTAGAAACAGATGCTACATCAAAATATAGTACTTTGATCATGGTGGATCCTCTTTGTACTCTAAACAAATCTAAAAAGTGGAGTGTCGTTTCTGAAAAGGGTGATTCTTTCTCTGCTTCTTTAGTACTTGCAAACATTGAAGAGAATATAAATAAATTTTATATTCTGCAGTTGTTGAAATTCCAGAATAAAAAAAAATATGTAGTTTACACTAGATCTGGTAGAGTTGGCTATGATGGAGGTGAAGAATTCTCTGAAGTTATTTCATGTTTAAAAGATGCTAAAGAAGAGTTTCAAGAAAAGTGATTATATTTAATTTCTTCTAATACATATGCATTCACACATTAGTAGATAGAGTAGTTTATAAATATATATACATATCATATTATAATACGAGCAAATCTTGTGTGTATATGCAAATTTTATCTTAAAAACGGCTCTAAATATTTTGACGAAATAAAATTTTGTATCCTACCGATTTAGGGCACCGGAAGACCATTGGGCTAGGTCGCATGTTCGAGAAAATTCGATTAGTGGGTCATTTTTGGGTAACTACGGGTCAAGCTAATTTTATCTGAAAATGTCTCTAACGTTTTTGACTAAATTTTGTATCCTACAGCTTTCGGGAACAGGAAGACCATTGGGCTAGATCACATGTTCGTGAAAATTTTATTACTGGGTCATTTCTGGGTCGCTGCGGGTCAAGCTAATTTTATCTAAAACACGGCTCTAACGATTTGGACTAAATTTTGTATCCTACCTTTTTGGATTATAAAAAGACCATTGCGATAAGTCACATGTTCGAAAAAATTCGATTAGTGAGTCATTTTGGGTCACTATGGCAAGGGTCAAGCTAATAATTTATCTAAAAAATGGCTCTAACGATTTAGACTAAATTTTGTATCCTACCGTTTTTGGATTACGAGAACGCAATTGGACGAGGTCATATTTCCAAGAAAATTAGATTAGTGGGTCATTTTTGGGTCACTACGGGCAATGAGAATCAGTGTGAAAGAATGTTGAAATAGTTAAGTTTTAGAACAGATGGCAGTAAACGAAATTTCTTCGCCAAATTTTGCGAAATATTGGCGCCATTTGCGAGATTATACTTCAGAGATTACTAATGTCAAAACACATGTGAATGTGATGATTATGCCAAATGAAGGAATGTCGCCAAGTTTGCGACTTTTCACCAAATGTTAGCAAAAACATTGGCTTTCAGAATCTTAAGGAATTTTTCAGAAATTCCAAACAGGAGCCTACATACATGATTCAACCAATCAGTCCATAGTTCTTTGTGCACCAAATGCTGTACTTCGTTTTCTGACTTATAAAAAGGCGTACAGGCCTTAAAGTCCTGCTACCAAAATAAAGTGTGCAACGAACTGAAAATGTCGTTTGGAAGGATGTCCTTTTGTTGTAAATTTTTAGTAATGTAAAATTTAGAAATATATACATAGTTTTACTATTGATTGCTTCTGTAAATAATACTGTTATAAAACAAAATGCATAATACAGCAAGAACTTATTGCTATATATAGAGTTGAACACAAAGCTGACTTTAACCGAGCGTAGCTCGGGACTTCCTCGCTGCTGGTGATCAAAATAGTAAATACATCCAAAAATAAAATAAACATCTGATTTAATATGATGTAGGGCTACTTTTCATATGTAGTATAGCTTGAATTACTCTAGGAATTGCATTATACTAATCTTAAATGATTGCTAATAGTATGTTATACCATTCCTCATGAGATACTACAAAAGTTTCCATACAGATATTAGTGGAGGATATTGGCTTCGGACTCAAATTTCCAAAACAGTGAATCAATGATATAAAAGTCGGGGAATTATGAGAGCTAAGTGAAATGTCTCGCTTCATTGTCATGGTTATCAAGCGAAGACAGGACAGATCTAGCTGTAGAAATTTTCATATTAATCTGAAAAACACATTCCCTTCAGGAAATACTATTATTTAGACCATTGGATAAACATGGTTGGCTACGAATTTGACAGTCCTTCTTTATCAATGCCCACAATTTATTTCAACACTTGATGGTCTCTTTCAACGAGCTTATTCCTTTGGCCATTCCTGCAGTTATTTTTTTAAGATAATCCCTTCTACAAGATATGCCATGACTTCAGAGACTCTAACTCGGTAAATATTTAATACCCTAGCAATTGTGTTGACTGAAGCTCTCAGCTGACTTGGCCCAAATATTTGGCTCTGTTGAAAGTCTGACATTTAACACTATATCTGAAAACAATGTCAAAACTCTTATATAGCTCCTTGAGAGTTGAATAATGTATATGTATCACTTACAGTTAAAAAAAAACTAATATCTAGACTTATTTTCTTGAATACAGAACACATTCGTTAATACCTCTAATGGTAATCCCTGCTTCAATTATTTTGACCACCTCTTGTTTATGCTTTATATATATTTGTACACTCGCTGTTTTTCAAAGGATTCTAGCAAATTTTTAAAAGATAGAATTTAATTAAAGGTTCATTCCATGTCAAAGCAACTCAGCTCAAAACCTGACTTTCTTGAAATTTTATAATATTAAGCGTAGTTGTTAGGATCATAGGCAAATAAATAAAATACTTAATGATACGTTTCATTCTCTTTTTCTGAGATAATTATCTTCAAAGATGGTCAAAAAATGAAAATTTTTGCATTTAATACCCTAGAAATTTATTCATATTTTGTTTTCCAATTGTCACAAAACCTTACTTTTTGTGTCGTTATTGATTTGGGCTTTCCTACTATATATATTTTATGCATATATTTTTTGAATTTTTAATTTCAAGGTCAAACATGTGTAGCTTTCATGCCTCGGAAACTGACACTTTAATTTTTTTGAAAAAAAAAAATTGTTTCTTATACTTATTTTGTATAATATCTTAACGTATCCTTTTGGGACCATCAAGGCATGCAGAGTTATAAGTTAAAATACAAACTGCTTGTCCTAATTCAAAACCAAAATCTCTTATTTAGGTCACTTACCTACATACCATAGATTTATCTATATAATTTATGTATATGTATGTACATTTTGCTAACAATCTTTTTCATTGTAAAGTTTCTCAAAGGTTTTTGGAGGGGGGGGGGGGGGTGACAAGGATTTTCATGGTTATTCTATTTTAAGTAGAAAAAGTAATTTTATACATAATCAAAGCAAAAAATAGTACTTGCATAGGCTGCACAGACAACAAATTCCTGAAACATTAAGTTTCATCATTAACTCCAAAAATAGAGCACTGTATTTTAAGATTTCCTCAATTGCAACAGATAACACATGTACTTATACCTCATTGAAACGTTTTAGAAAAGGGTAAATAATGCTAAGCTCCTAAAAAGAAAATAGCCCTATCTCTGTCCGACATACGGGAGCTATGTGGCACTCCCATACACAACCAAAGAAAACTGGACTCACTAAATCAAAATTAACGTGTCCGCGAAAAGGCCCTGATGTGGCGGTTATCCCACAACACCCCCCCCCCGAAAGAGTTCTGTCATTTGCCGGTCAAGGGCATCCTCCCGAAACTGAACTGAGGGCTGATCGAACTCCCCGAAGAGGAAAGTCCAAAGGCCATGACGGACAATTAAATTGCATTCCGAATAGAAATAAAACCTGAAGTAGCTAATAATGCAAATGAATATGACCTTTATAAAAGACTCTCATTGCACAAACTAGTTTTTGTTCTTCACAGCACAATTTCTTTCCTGCTTGACCACATTTAATATAAAATATATAGGATAAAAATTATCCCTTTTTATCTTCTCTTCTGTTACTATAAGCATTTGCCACCACAGTCACCTTTGTCTACCAGTTCTTCAGAAATTAGCCATCTCCTTGCTGGCAGTCTCTAAATTTATACTAGTCAAAATTCAAATTTCTAAAGTATTAAATTTATATTGTCTGAATTTATAGTTACTTAACTATTAACTTCATCCAAAATCTTTAGGGAGGGGGGATAATATTACAAAATTTAATTTTTTTCCGCAATTATTCTATAAAATTTGTCCATTCAATAATATTCGGTATATAACCCAGCTTATTAAAATAATTCTCATTCTTAAAATAGCCTTTTACTATCCATATGTAAAGTCAATTTGTCCTAATCCACTTAATATTTATTCGAAAGTAGCTAGTCTAAAAATGGCGATAGCTTTTTTAATTTATTCTTTAAATAGAACATCGTTATTTTAATCCATTATTAAAATTCATTAGTATTATTCCCGTGTGGTCAAATTGCTATAACTTCTTTATTTAAATGCTAAAATATCGTATCTCTTAAAATATTCCGCTCAAAAAACCTTATTTCATAAAGTTATCCTATTATTAAATATCAAATGTCTATTAAAATATTTCCGAAAAACTTTAATTCTTTCTTTTTTTTTCCTTTTATAAAGATTCATTTTCTTTTCTTCTTATTATTTTTATTACGTATTAAATTCGAAGTTTAGCTACAGCCTAAAAACAGATAAGCTCGTTTGTTGATATGACAGGCATCTGGTACGAGATTATGGAATATTCTGGAAGGGCGTAGAAAGTTTTTGGCGGTAAGGAAGTCATTTTACAACAAAATAAATCCACCGGAAATATTGATTAAGTTCCAAAAGAGACCTTTTGATTCGATAGAAGTGGGTCACGTGATATATTCTGTATTATTACGCAAGCTAGTTTAAAAACACGATCATCCTGATTCGGAGAAATTTTTTGACGCTGGTGTTTGCTAAAAGAATCGGGACGGATTCTAGAAAATAATGGAACGTTGTATTTTTTTTTTCGTTTAGCGTTGGCTAATGAGCATTTTCCCTGAAGAGATGTTTTTAACTGGAAATAAAATGTTCTTCGACTAAAAATATGGACTGAATTTTCTTGTTGTTGATACCACACGGCCGCCTGATGCGAGCTAAAAGGGAAACCTATCACCTAGCTAACCCTGTTTATCACGAGCACGACTGCCTTTTATCCCGGATTTGAACTTTGAAATACGACATACATAAATAAAATTAAATTTTAGCATCCATTTCCAAGAATTTAAAAAACAGTTAAACCTTAATTTTCAGGTATAATAATACTGAGTACATATTACACTAAGCAATCTAAAAAAGGCTAATCAATATATTAAAAACTTTATTATATAATCTTCAAAATTAAAAATTCTGGACAGATACTAAAGATAAATAATTTAACCTAACAAAGTTTACTTGAAATTCCAAAAAATTTTTACAAAAAAAAATCTTTTATAATAACTTAATTTTTGTTTGAAGTCTCTTTGATTATCAGGTTCTCTAAATTGCTTCATTTGGGGACCCTCTTCAAAATATCTGATTATGCATATCTTTAACATCTCAAAATTTTCAACAAGAGGTATTTTCCAAGAATTATCAATAGTCACTTAGATTACATTATGCATAGTCCCAGTGCTGATAAATATATGTAATTTCACTAAATAGTGAGTATTCCCTACAGCAAATCCCCATGGTAGATAATGAAAACTTAATTCAAATATTTCATAAAGGTTTAACAAAAAAATATTCAACATTTCTGAACTCATGAGTCAGCAACAAAGATTCCAGGTCAGAAAATTTCAACTAAATGGATGTATTAAAACCAACCCATTGATATAAGTTATGTGTCAATTTTTCAGATCTCCAAAAATTATCAAAACAAGTTTAACTTCCTATTCAAACCCAAAATTCTTATTTAACGCTATGTTCAAAAATTTAAATTTTTCAACAGTTAAAATTAATAATCTCCTCTCTTTAAATTAAGATATTAAAAAAAAAGTAATATATAAATTTAGCTATACATGTATTCACCCCATCTAAAACAAACATAAGGTGAACTCAAAATACTAAAATTTTTACTGAACCAGATAATTTAACTTTATTAAATTATAAAATAACCTGTAAACAAAAAATTTAATTGAACCACTATTATTAAAACATTAAGTAATTACTGTCAAAAGTTCCAATAAAAATTGAAAACCATTAACTATTATAAAATAACTTGTGCAAGAGGGGTCATATCACAAGTAACAACTTAACGCGTAGTTAAAAATTTTAAACAGAATCTCAATGAAACTTTAAAAACTAGAACCATTAATTTAAACATTTTTGACACTTAAAAAGATATTCAAATATTTAAACTTATCAGTAATCAGACTTATAAACTGGACAACAAAAACTAGTAATTAAACTGTTAAAAATATTTGCATATCTGCCATTGATCCTGTCAAAAACATGAGTTATTTTTCCAATACAAAAACTTGATCTGCAACCATGAGCAATGCAATTTTATGAAAGTTATTTTTCATCTTAATCCATAATTTGAGAAATCCAGTAGAGAGGATATAAATGGGCCTGCAATTTCACTTTTTATTAAACATATAAAATTCAAAACATTAAATTCATATAAATATTTTAAAAAGGGAATAAGTTTTACAGACGGTGGGCTATCATAAAAAAGATCATCACATCATGATATAACAAATCTGGATCTTTTATAAATTGGACAATAACACTTAAATGAAAACCTAAAAGGTTAAAAATTTAAACTCCTCAGACAGTCAGCGATTTGGTCATTCAATGCAAATTTCACCCTTGAACGGAAAATTAATTTTCAAAGATAAGTTCATAAAATAAAAAAAAAATCAACTTTTATGTAGATAATCGAAAACATACAACAGAGCACCAGCACGCTCCTCGTTTAGAAACGTACTGGTTAGGTTGTACTAGTTTTGCTTAGTTAGGTACTAGTTTTGTTTAGGTATTGAAAGCCTGCACGCAATCTTTTTGCATCCAAAAACATATTTTAACACTTCTTGAATTTTCGATTATTGCATAACTCTTCTTGACTAAAATATAGGATTCTCCGATCAATAATGAAAGTCATTAAACTTTCATTGGGTGTTTTGAGTTTTTTGCTGCACATTGTTTGCACTGTGCCAACTATGTTTAATTACTTTTTTTGTTATGATTCTGTTATATATGCAAGATAAAAATTGAATCAAATTTATGTTTTCAGATATCTTTACACAGAGGCGTAGCGTCAAGGGGGCACGGACCACTTTAGTACCAGTATTTTTATATACTATATTTGGCCTTATTTAATTCATACCGTCCAAAGATTTAATAAGGCTAAATGTAGTATATAATTATACTGGTAGTAAAATGATCGTGTCCCCCCTGACGCTACGCCACTGTCTTTACATAAAAAAATTAATGATTTGAAAGAACTGGAAAACCCAAGCCTCAGCCAATTAAAATAATCCAAAGAACTTGTATTTTAAATATTTTTATTACTACATAGAAAAAATTACTATAGATTATAATTCATTTTTTAATAGTGCATAAAAATGTGTTCATAATGTAATATGTATTTTTGCAGTTGAGTTGCATTTAATATTTAAATTTAATTTAACTTATATGCAGAGTGTTTAAATTAAGAAAAAAAAGTTTTCTTATTCAGACAGGCATAAATGATAAACGCCTCCTTTATCATTTTCTGATTTTCATTGTATCTGTTATCTTAAGTTGTACCTTCTAATAATAAAAATTGGAATTTTTGGGAGTAAAAATAAAATTAAATGTATCGCATCATATTCGCATAGTAGTTTTAATTTCATAAAATTAATACTACTGGTAGTAAACCATGTTTAAGATTTAAACAGCATATTATAAGATTATATTTAAAATGCTAGCTAAAAGCTTGACTAAAATATTTTAAGAGCAAATTTTAATTACATTGTTTTATAGAGATCTCACCAGAGATGTACAGATAAGAACATGTCATTTTCTGGAGAAAATTTTCATATAGATTTAGAAAACTTTTCAAGATGAAAGGACGAAATATAACTGACACAATTTACAATAATTACTTTTAATGAAAATATTACTTAAAAAATACACATAAACAAAGATGAAATTATTAGTATCGGCTCATTTTATATTTAATTTAAAAAACATAGTTTCAAAAACCTTTTGTTATTGTTTTATTCCCAAGAATTGAGGAACTTTTACTAGAGTTTGAGCTTTCATAATGCCTAAGCTATTTCTAAGTTTAGACTATACTAAACCGCACGTGAAAAATACTCTTTCAATTGAAGCTGAACTAACAGTACAGTTTATAAGTCCAGTTATGAATTGATAAAATTAGTTATATGTTCCTTTAGAACGCAAGACCATCGTATTACATCATTTTGTAGAAGTGAAATGATTTATCACTTTTTCATCAAACAGTGAAGATGGGTATATTTGCGTATACTTGATTTTAAAAGCTAAAATAGGCACAAACTGCATACATTTTTTTCACTTGTCCATTTTTCAGCCATCACTTCCATTTCTGGAGTCAGACATTTACCAGCATACTTTGGATTCATAAGATAGGCCAAATAGTGAAAAGAATAAAGAACTTGATCCATTTTTTCCTTAGTTTTTCATGTGGTTTAAGGATATCGTTTTCCAATAAATCAAACTAATATTCAACTACATCTGAAATATTGGATGACTCAATTTGCATTCTATTTAGCATACTTTCCAGAACTACCAACTGTTTTTGCATATATGTAGCTTCTCTGTAAATCGCTGGATTACCGAAAATGTTATTTATATTCGATGGAATATCATTTGATTTTTCAGCGTGAATTTCTAAATATTGGATTGTTTTTAAGAAAAGTATCCAAGCAGACAATTTGTGAATTCCACCGTGTTGCATTAGGTATCTGTGGCATAAGGCTATTTTTCTCTTTTAGCCATCCATGTGGTTGGTGACGGTTCTGAAAATACTTTTACACTTCTGTAATGTGTTTCAAAATATCTTTATTTAATATATCTCCAGCTAAAAGATTTAAATGTGCAGAACACACATATGTAATTAAATTATCATATTCTTTCTGTAAGATATCCCTTGCCTGGATCATTTTTATTTTCATTGTCAGAACAAACGGCAAAAATTTCTGCTCCCAAAATATTTTTGCAGTATTCTATTGAAATACTAGCTATTTTGGAACAATATTATGCTGTTTTTGAATTTGCTTCACAGTCTATAGCATTGATCAAAAATGAATTTGTACCTGTATGAATGCAGGCTGCAACAATACGATAATTTTTTTATATTTGACCAGCCATCTATAAGTAAAGTAAAACTACTACATTGAATTCTATCATATATTTGTTTTTTCATAATTTCTTCAACTTCTGAAGTGATTTGATCCAGAAGATTTCAAGCCAAATCTATCCGACTTGGACCCAAAATAACCAGGACACAATGCCTGAATCATTTCTTTATAGCTATCACTAGCAGCTGCATTAAAAGCAATATTGTTTGCGTAGAAAAATTTTGCTATTTTTAATAAATCTGATTTTTGACTTGCTGATGTGCTCATAACAAAATTTGACATAAGCTTTTGGCGTTTGCAGCTGAGTAAATCTTCATTGACTTCAAACCTGCTAGTTAGATCATTTGATGCTCTTGAATCTTCATCTATTTTAGCATTTTTACAAACTTCATTAATAATTGAACTTGTGGAGGTGCTAAAAACTGGGATAAAGCACTTTTAGAGCGTTTTTTCAGATGAGTTCTTATTCTCTCAATTCTTGAGCTTATTTCATCACCACAGTTATCATACTTAACTCTGTTAGTAGTTTCTAACTTTATCACTTCTTACCATTCTGGGGCTCCTATCCTTCACTTCCAGCAGGCATTGATGCAAGACTTCTAAATAAATCTAAACAAGTTCTTACTTTTCACCAATTTGAAATGTAATTTTTCCTTGAGACTTTAATGAATCTAATGTGCACCTTCTTAACTGAACTATGTAGACTCTGGGTATCCAAATGAATACTGATTAACTCTAAAATTTAACTTGCATCAAGAATAGAATTCCTTTGTTTTTCTCAATGCAGCTGCAGTGCACTTGTTACCCACAGGAGTTAATAAATAAATAAATAGTGAATAAATGAAAGATTTTCCTCATGTACCTTATAAATTCAAAATTTGTTTATAAAATTCTGGTGTCATTGTGGCATTTTGGAATTAAAATTAAGTGGTATATATAATATACCGGTGCCCTTCAAGGGGTTAATTTAGACTCTGCATATAAATTAAATTGAAATATTAAATGCAATTCGCCTGGAAAAATACATAATACATTATAAACATATTTTTATGAAATTGTTATAAAAACAATTTGATAAATTACATGGATCTTAATGAATTATTATGTAAATTAGTCATTTTTCCTATGTAAGAATATAAAATTAAAAAATAAGTTCTTTGGATTATTTTAATTTGGTGAAACTTGCGTTTTGCAGTTTTTTCAAATTATTTTTAATTTGTATGCAAATACGTCTGAAACCTAAATTTAATTAAATTTTTATCTTGCATGTATAACAGAATCATAACAATTAAGTAGTAATTAAAAATAAATGGCACAGTGCAGGAAAATGTGCAGCAGCAGGAAACTCCTATAAAACCAAAAGAACTCCCAAAAAAACCCCAAAAAACCCACTTATATGTGGGTTTTTTTTATTATGGTGTGGGGGGGGGGGTATAGGGTTTTTTTTTAGAGTAGATGGGTGGGTAGACAGCCCTGATACAATATGGTGATGTTTTGCTTTATATATGTTAATTTACATCAAGATCATAAGTAATGGAATTTTATTTAATAATTAACCAGCTGTAATAGCTAAAAGAACTTGATTAACAAAACATTTAGTAAAATAAATTGCAAATGCAATCGATTCCAGCACCATCTTAAATTTTGTTCCTTCAACTAAACTGTAAGTTTCACTGTTTACATCGACAACAATATGCAGATTTTAAGCGTTCGCGGATTTGAGGGAGTCTACTGTATTTGCACAATGTGTATGTAGAATGTTTGAGTTTTCTTTGCCATTACAGTGGTATCTTTCTAAATACAATATTGCTTAATTTCATTTACGAATATTGATTGGCTTGCAAATATTGTTAATCCAAAAATTAATAGTGTTAAAAAAACTTTATGCTGTGTCTTAAGAAATTTTTAGTTATCTTAAAAAATGAATTGCAAAAATTTATTTCTGTGTCCTGCTTTTTTATCACATTGTTCATCTATTTCTGACAGTTGACCAAGCAACACTAGTCCTAACTGACCAAATTAGCCAAAAAGAGATAACATTATCTACTTACTATCCTTTGTAATATCTAAAATTTGACATGACATACAACAAATTCTAATGAGTATTTCAAAAGTTAGCATGTTACACAAGGTTATAACTGCAATTAAAAATTAAATTGCTGATTTGTCGAAATCTTCGATCACCAAGCAACATTTTCCCTCAATTTCCTTTCTAGGTTTTACATAGATTTTGTGATATTTACTCACAAATACAGGAACTACGTATATAACATACTGCTTATATCAGAAGCTTTATTAATTTTTTTGATTTACATACAGTGTGTATTGAAATAGATTGACAGGAAACTTTTCTCATGTCCAGCAATGGTAGTTGTGCGTAGAACAACATGTTTGAGAACAAAATTTGGTTTGTGTGTTTCTAATTAACATTTTGAGTAATTATTACATTAAAGGAAAAAACAAATTTAACTTTTCTTCTATTTGAGATATATGCATTGAAGTGACTGCCAGTTCTGGATAAATTGCTTAAAGCTGTAAAGCTATTTAAAAAATATTGGACGAGGGGCAGATACTTAAGTTTTCAGAATCTGGCAACAAAAAAAACCAGCTGCGTTTAGTGCAGACGATTTTTATCAAAATTCAACCAGTTATGTGAATGTCTGCATTCACAGAATATCAAAAGCTGTTAAATTCTATTTTATGTGATTTTTCGAAAATCAGAAGTGCTAAATATTATGGAGTTATGTCAAAGGCACTTCAAAGCCATGATCTTTTGAGACTTTCGACAAGGTTTGACACACAGTGTAGCGATAAAATTAAATCGACATTTGGTAACGAAGCACCATCTAAGGCAATGATTTACGGTGGATTTAAAGAATTCTTCCGCGGTCGTAAAAATATCAGTGATAATATTCTGGAGGGTTGACCAAGAAGTGCTGTGACTCCCGAAAACATCGATTCTGTGAGAAAACTAATCGCTTTTGATCGTCATGTGACATAAGATGAAATAGAAGCATCATTGAACATTTCAAGGACCCACGAGCATTCAATTTTACATAATCATTAAAAAGTGAGAAAAGTGTTTCCTAAGGATCTCCCACAATTTATCTAGAACTGAAAAGGATGGTCGTCTGAAAAGGTGCCAGGAAAATCTAAAAAAAAAATTAAACTGCGGTTCTTCAAAACATGTGTAACGTAACGAAAACGTAACGTGTGACGAAACATGGAATTATTCCTATGAACACGAAACAAAACAATAGACTGTTTGGGTGTTTCCAGATGACCCTAGACCGACAAAAGTTGTTCGCAACGCGAGTGCTTAAAAAAAAAATTATTGCTGCGTTTTTCGGTAAATCTGGCTATATGGCAACCGTTCCTTTTGTATGATCGTTAAACAGTCAATGCTCCTTGGTATAGCACAATTTTTTTGACGAAAGTAGTTTCAGAACCAAGAAAAAAAATCTAAATGTTGCATCATTCTGCACCAGGACAATGCCAGCTCAAACACTGATTATTTGAAGCCTTAAAAAATCGAATTGATGACTCATTGCCCGTATTCACCTGACTTAGCACCTAATGATTACTTATTTCCATTCATGAAAAATAAAATGCGTGGTCAATGTTTTAACTACTCGGAAGAAGCCATTGAAGCTTACAAATGCCATGTTTTTGCTATGCCACTTTAAAAGTGGCATAAATGTTTTGATGATTGGTTTTTTCAAATACAAAAATGTATCGATGCTGCAGGAGAGTATTTTTAGAAGCAATAAAACATATATTCTTAGTAAGAAATTATTTCTTGTATTACTTTCTAAAAACTTCAGTACTACCCCTCGTATTCATCCTTACAAAACCATTTATATTTGAATAATAAAAAATTGCTTCAGTATTTTACTTATTTTCTATCTTATTTTCTGGATTGTTCTATTTTATTTTGTTTTCTAGTTATTTAAATTTCTTTTCTGCAATTAGATTTTATGAAAAGACGCAGAACCTTTGGTCAGAAAAATTCAACTTTGAAAGAAAGCAAAATAAATATAATTTAATTGATACCTACTTCAATGCTGGGAGCACCATGGTAAATTAATTTTACTCATTTGTCCTTGTTTTAGAATGTGCTATTTATTTCTAAGATAATTTCTTAATGTTTTGTATTATGTAGAAAAAAAAATTCAACATATTTTCGTGACGGGTAGTTTTTATTTGACATTTGAAAAATTAAAAGTGCACTGTTTGCTATATGCCATAATTAACCTTGGTAACATCAATCGTGAATTTGCTAAAAAAAAATCCAATTTATTGATTAGACAGAGACTGGAAAGTCTGTCTAATCAGTAGCACCTTTGTACCTTTGGTGATCAAATGCAATAGTTAAGAACTATCATACTTAAAAGCTCAATCTGCATAGTGATAAAATCTACTAGTGTCCAAAATATAGGTCATAAATATGAATTCTGACATCTGGAAAAAGGCATTTATTGCAGTGAAATCTGACATGTAAGCATGCTTGCCAAGTCGTCCAGTTTTACCATACAGCATCTGTGTTCTGTGTTTAATTATCTTCTTTCTTCTGGACAAACATAAAATCCTGCTTTTCTTATCTTTACTGCCTGAGATTTATAATTTTAAATTATTTAAATATTAAAATTAATTCATTTAATAATAGTAAAAGTTTACAAAATTCGCAGTCATAGATTATTTTTGTCTTGCATAGCAGCCTCTTGCATTACAAGGTACGTTTGATGCTCTTTTTTTCTCCTCTCCCTTCTTTATAGAGATTTATTTTGAAAGACATTAAAATAAACACATCGCTTCATATATTACATTTCAATGTAAATGCATTTTATCCCCCACCCCCTCAAAAATATATTCGTATTAAATTTTATCTTTAAAAGTATTTTAATTGACAGGTTACAAAAATTTATTCACTGTCTTTTTCTTTTCTTAATGTAAACTTTCACTTTTAATTCATTCGTAAACATTCTCTGACCGCATTTTGCTCAGGGGGGGGGGGGATGAATTTATCTGCCTTGTAACAGTCTAAGATATGTTCCCGCAGACATTCAAAATTTATCAAGACTCAATATGTCTACCCTTTTGATTGTTGGCACTCCCACCCTCTCAGTTCATTTAACTTATAAAATTACTTTATCATACCATCCAGATGTCATTTTATTTATGTTAATTTAACGCACATGTGCTAATTTTATCTCGCTGTACCCAATCCTTTGATGTTACCCCCTGAGAAGTTATAATCATATGGTTTGCTAGGATTCCACTTTTATTTGCTGATCATTGACATTAAAATTCATAATTGATCTTCATCATTCATCCATTGACTTAAAATTAATGTAAAAATGGTCACTTGTCTCTTCTCACCTTTTAGTCGCAAGACAATATATTTGAATAATTGTAACTAGGTAATTTTGCCAATGCTTCACTGGGATTGAAGTTTAACTTTTTTTATCACTCTTTTTCTGCTTGCTGTTCACTAATATCTTATGAAAATCGCCTCTTCCTCAGCAATGCACACTGCTCAAAACAATTAAAGGATATTTGAAGTTTTATATAAAATAAAGATATAAACGAAATTTTTTTTGCCGAAAATAGAAGAGAATCACAAATGCAAATTTTTCTGGTTTTCAAACTGTGGAGTATGCAAATTTTGAGTTCGACGTCAAAAACGTCGCTTCAGCGGCAGCGAATGAAATTTGACTTTCAACTGGATAAAAGAGAATGAAGACAAGGATGATCGGCATTCAGTGATTGCTTTGTTTCGATGAGTACGATGTCTCAGCGAAGTCATTTGACAGATTCAGAAGCTTTGAGAATTGTTGGTAGGTTAGAAGGGGGCCAAACTCAAGCCGAAGTAGCGCAAGCCATTGGAGTGTCACAAAGTGTCATTTCCAGGATCTGGAACCGTTTTTTGGAGAGTGGATGTGCAGGCCGAAGACCAGGGCAAGGTCGTAAACGGGCAAAAACGCCCAATGAAGATCGGTATTTAGCGTTAACAGCTCGGAGACACCGAAACATGAACGCTACACTTCTCCAACAACACCTTCGCTCGGCTACAGGCACCACGATTTCAACTCAGACTGTCCGAAACCGGCAACATGCTGTAGGTCTGTATGCTCGCCAACCGATGGTATGTGTTAGATTAACATCAAGGCATCGTCGCAACCGCAGGGAGTGGGCAACCGAGCATGTCAACTGGAGGAGAAATGAATGGAGCAATATTCTGTTTTCTGACGAGTCCCGTTTTTCTGTGCATCCGGATAATAGGCGTATTTTCATCTGGAGGGACCGTGGCAGTAGGAATAATCCTGCGTTCGTGCACGAAAGTGTCAGATTTGGCGGTGGAGGAGTGTTGGTGTATGGTGGCATCTCCATTGACGGGCGCACTGACCTCTACATCATTCGAGATGGAGCACTGACTGGTCGCCGATATAGGGATGAGATCCTCAGACCTATTGTAGTCCCTTACGCTGCAGCAATCGGAGATAACTTCATTTTAATGGACGATAACTGCAGGCCACATCGTGCAAACCTGGTGGAGGATTTCCTTTTCGAGGAAGGAATCGTTCGAATGGAATGGCCAGCGTGTTCTCCAGACATGAATCCAATAGAGCACGTTTGGGACGCTCTAGGAAGACGAGTTTCTGGCCGCCAACAACCCCCACAAACTCTCCAAGAACTGGAAAGAGCTCTTCTGGAAGAGTGGGGCAGAATACCCCAACTCGTCATTAATAGCCTCATTGAGTCCATACCTCAAAGGTGTTCAACGTTGCTGGCCGCCCGTGGAAACCATACCCCCTACTGAAAATGATTTTCTTTGAAGAAAACACCTTTTCTTATTCTTTTTTTCTCATATGCACAAATTGTGTTTTTTTCCTTTTGTACACAAATGCGCAATAAAATGCATTTTTTTCTGCCAAACATGTGTAATTTATTCTCATATAACCTACTATGTCTGTCGACCATGTATCAATCAGCTAAAAAGTTTCCCAGATACAAAATCCACCTAAAACTGCAATATCCTTTAATTGTTTTGAGCAGTGTATTTCCGCCACCCGGCGATAGTGCATTTGAACCTTGGTTTATTTATGTATTAATAAACAGTTTAACATCACAATCATGTCTTCTGATTCTGTCTCCAATAATTCACCAGCGGCCTTGTGTTACCTTACTTCACTGTTAAAAAATGTAGTAAAATAATCAACACCACATTGATAAAATTATTAAAATTCTCTTTGATATTTAATTATGTTTAAAATATCAGGGTTCACATTAACTCTTATTTTAATTTAAATCCGAGAAAATTTAGCGAATAATGACAGGTTATACAACAAACAAGTCAAACATTGGCTTACAAAAATTGACATCCTACCCCCCCCCCCCTTCCCCACTAAAAATTTTAAAAACTTTTTCAATTATTGCAGTTATTGTTTAAACTCTAAAACCCTAATCCTGTTATTATTTGGTTACTAACCAGCAATAAAAGCTGATAATTTAGGTTGGAAGGGAGAGGTTTTTCAAATATCTGATTGCAACCTGTGATTATGAGAGATTGATTTTATTTCAATTGTCATATTTTCTAAAATTAATCCATCCAACTTCCCAAGGCTTAGTAGAAAAATTAGTGTTGATGAGTATGTGTGACTAAACTGTCACTAGTTTTCCATATCTAAAACCTTAACGATTTCGAGAGAAGGAAATAGTGACAAAGTGATTTTCACTTTACAGCACCCATTAATGTGAGTGCAACATGCCAATATTCTAATAAATATAAAATGTTTTTATTGTTTTGCACAAAATTCTCATAGTTGACTCACGTTTTCTTGTTGACTGATTTACAGTTTTATGATTAGCGAGTAAGGCTGACTCAAAGTTTGAAATGCAAGCTCTGAATTATTATAAAAAATTAATCTAAACAAAATTTCTCTTCTTAGGGCCATTATTTAAATGTATAAAACAATACAATGTAATGTATCGTATAATGTGATAAATATCTTCGTTTATATAAATATCTGGTTTTTGAACATGAATCTTCTTGTTTTCTGCTGCAACTGGTTGACAGCTATGTGCAGATACCTCATACTACGAGACATCTATTAATACATAATACAGTAAGTTGTTTACAATAATGCAAATTAGACCTAAATCGTTCAAAGCATGATGCATTATTTCTCCGGAGTTGTCCTTATTTCTCTAAATTTTTTCCTAAAGAGTGTTAACTAATTACCATAGGTTTGCAAGTTATGTTATAAATGAATGTGTTAAGATATTGCATAATAAATCAAATTATTTTAAAATAATTTCGATATAAACTATCTTGCAGGGTCTTGATGTGATAATGTATTTTCTTATTGTGTTAAAAACACACTTTATAGGATTTAATATTTGTTTTTAAATATTCATATTATGTAATATTTTGTAGTATACAGCAGATTTATAATTTTATAGGATGATTGTTTCAATCCTTCACTAGAAAATATCCTATCGACACTCGACAAAAAGTTCCAGGTAATTTTTTTTTAATTATAAAGTTATTATTTTTGCTTGTTAGATAATTAAAAGAATATAAACCTAATGATAAGATTGTCTAAAGAGCTCCTGGGATATTTGGCTGTCAGGAAGAACAATCTAACACAATTTTAAAAGCAATATTTAAACTATGGAAAATTATTCCTAAAAACAAACTTATATTAATCGGTTAAATTAATCTGTAAGATGCAATACATAACTAAAATGGTTCATCACAAACTTTTTAAAAAATTCTGGTATGGAATTTCCAATAAGTAGGTTAACCACCTTCCAATCTTTAATTATATATGGATTTTTCAATTTAACTTCTTTTAACAATCCCTTTCTTAAGTTAGCATTTTCCCTCCTCTCTATTTCCTTTTGTACTTCGTTTGTTTCGCTCCGATAAAATTTATGGTAAGGTCTGTCTACCTCAAAATTTCATTGGCTGTGAAAAACTTGCTCATGGAGTCCCCAGCCAAATCTACACTGGTGTCCAGAAATTAAGGGGCAGTGACCAATTTCAGACGTTTCGTCGAATATCTTACTGAAACTCGTGATGAAATGTCCGGAATGCCCTTGAACTTTTCAGTGAAGATTTTGTCGCTAGGACAGTTAGGGGGGGGGGGGAATAATTTTAATATTTTCGATCACCCAAGTAACAGGAAATAGTAAAAATGGTCTGTTACTGTAGCAAATGACTATGCAGGTCCTGTTCAACATTTGTTTACATTTGTGTAAGCATAGCACCTATATTCGTGAAGATGTTAACGTTTCTGTGAAAACTTCAAAAGGCTTTTTCTGTATAGCATACAGAGTTTACAGCCGAATTTAACACCGCTTTCCAAAAACTTGACGAAAAATCTTAGTATACTGTGATTAAAATACTAATATATTAATATTTGAGATATAGGTGTTTTTATGAAATAAATTTTAACTGCGCATGCGCGAACTACAGCAAAGAATTTTTGTCATGATTTGATAGTCAATACTATAGAGCAACTCTTATAAAAACCAATGAAATATCGTGAAAACTCCAAAATTTACAGCAATAATTAATAAATTGAAAAATAAGTCCCATAGGATTATATGGGACTTATCAATTATAGTTCGCGCATGCGCAGTTAAAATTTATTTCATAAAAACACCTATATCATCCAATATTCAATATATTAATATTTTAATCACAGTATACTGTTTCTACGATTTTTTGACGTTTTTGGAAAGCGGTGTTAAATTTGGCTGAAAAACTCTGCATGCTATAAAGAAAAAACCTTATGAAGTTTTCAGAGAAACGTTAACATCTTCACGAATATACGTGTTATGCTTACACAAATGCAAACAAATGTTGAACAGGACTTGCGTAGTAATTTGCTACAGTAACAGACTATTTTTACATTTGTGTTACTTGGGTGATCGAAAATATTTTATTATTAAAATTATTTTTCCCCCCTAATTGTCCTCGCGACAAAATCTTCACTGAAAAACATGACGTGAAACATGTTCTTTACATCTGGAAAGTTCAAGGGCATTCCAGGCATTTCCTCACGAGTTCCAGTAAGATATTCGACGAAACGTCTGAAATTGGTTCAGTGCCCCTTAAATTCTGTGCACCAGTGTATTTAAGATCTGTTTTTTTCTCCTTGAATCCTTCCTTTCAAGACTTCCAATGTGTACGCCCATCTGTCATGTTTGGACCTATTAGGGAATAAAGGGCTCTTTTCAGTGGTGATCCATCTGAGGGGTTTCGGGGAAAACCTTGGCTAACAGCATGCTGCTGGCAATGGTTAGATTCCAGAATTAGCCTCATTTAGATAGTTTTTCACTTTTAATTTTTAGTATTGAATTTAATTTCCCGAATTTGTATACCTGTTAGTGCCAAAATGTTTGTTTATAAGTTGTGTGTAGACCAGTAATGGTGCAATAAAGGGCCTTTTTCAAGGCTGACCTGACTCAGCTGCCCTTTGTAAACGCCGACTAGTGGCAGGCACTAAGCAATGGCTGACATTTTTTTTCATCTTGGTGTGATATTTGCTCCGCCCCCCAAGGGGCTTTGTGCGTGTTTTTATATTTTGTAGGATTCAGGATAGTTTGGGCCTCTGGTATACCCTTCCTGTGTCTCTTGGCACCATACCCCTTAGAATTTTCAATCTTTACCAAGTCTAGACTCGCCTTGTCTACAAAGTGTAGAGCATCCAAAATTTATTGGATGCTCTATGTATCCATTTTTCAAAGCTATATTTAGCTTCTGGTGCTGCCAACTCTGGAATGGCCCTGTTCAGCAGGGTTCTCCACCAGAGTTTTCAAAATTTATTTTTCTGACGATTTATTGGTTTCTAAATTTATTTTCATGTTCCCTTTTCATTTTCAATTAAAGTTTTGCATGGCGGTTTTTACGTTTCACGTTTGCACACCTAAGCACCATGTTGACTTGACAACCATCTAAACGATTTAAAAAAATATTTAAACTATGATAAATTATTTCAGAAAACAAGCTTATAATAATCAGTTAAATTAATCGGTATGAGGCCAATACATGTAAAATTGACTAGATTTCACCCCAAATATTTTTCTGGTATGGAATTTTTCAGGGAGAATTATGTAGTAATTTAGAAGAAAAAGTATTTTCTTATTTTACTAGTCCAGACTAGTTTTTTTATGATAATTTATAAATTAATGATATCCACTTCGGCCAATTAATTTTGTTCATCATAGTTCTGAATGTTTAAGAAAAATTAAATGAAATGTGAAATGTTATTTCATAATAGGAACTACTGTTATTGTTCACTGAAACTGATGAAGCTAATTTGACGCTTGTTTTTCAAAAATGGCTGATTAAATCTGTGACAACAAAAATTGGTAAGTTTATAATTTTTGTATCATTTACTCTGTCGCTGTCAAAAGTTTTAGATTGGCTAACTAAAGTCAAGTCAAATCTTTTCTATTACTAACTGAAATTGAGAAAGGAAATTTATGCTTCAGGATAACATGTCATTAGTGTGCATGTTTTTGCACACTAATGATGAGGAGATTACCTAGAAAATTATAAGTTAAAATGAGTAAAATTCATGCCTGTTATAATTTTAGCGAATTAAATTATGGTATGTCTAAAATTTTTATACAGTAGATCTTTATAATGCACATCCTCAGGATGAGAATTTGTGCATATTATAGAATCTTTCATTATACAGATCACATTTCACACATCTTCAAACTTACCTTGTAAACATGGCCAAATATGTCTTGCATTCCTTAGGACCAGAAGTTTGGCAGATTATAAATGTTTAAATTATATTGATCATTTCACACATTGTTAAATTACCTTATAAACATGATCCAAATATGCGTGGACCAAATCATTATATTACTAATTTCCAAAATTTTATTTTAATAATAGCAGTTTTTTAATTAAATTTTTGAATTAAGAAGATAAAATGTATAAAACTTAGTCCTAGAGGATAGCATTATTTCTAATGTAGATTGCAGTCGTTTCTTAACTGCAAAATTCATTATTTACGTGTGAGAAGTTCTGCATTACATAAATAATTGCAATATATAGAATTGCGTTATAATTATATTCTATTGTATCTATATTATAAAGGACAAACGTATCCGTGCGTAACGCTGACGTCATTTTGCGAATGGCAACACTGAACGATGAAATTTGAGTTTTGCGATTTTTGCTACTGCAATTTTTTTTTAATTTATAAAATCGCACGTTTTTAATTTTTACACCGTTGTATAGGGAAAAAATCTACTTTGAAATGCAATTTGTTTGAAAACTGTGTCGCAATTTACTCATTTATTATAGCATTTAAATTAAATTTCAAGCATGATTTTTAAAAAATATCTCTCACTTGCAGACGATTAAAAATATTAATCCGTTTGCACTTTAAACACTATAAAAAGTTCAGCATTTGTTTCCATCTGATATTCAATAACGAAATTAAAACTTCATTAAGCAGTAAATAAAACAGTATAAATAAAACACAAATCTAACAGACGTGTAATTGAAATAAACGCTTAAAACACTGAAATCATCAGAATAAATAGAAAAATAAACTGCTGTAGATAACGAAATTTTTAGCGATTTCTTCGGCTATTAACTTCTGGCAAGAGGCCCATACGAAATTACAGCTATTAATAAATTTCAAAATTTTATTTGAATATATAATTGACATAATATTTCATATAAAAATGCTCTTTGGTGTTATTAGGAGGCAATCTACAAAGAAAATTATTAAATGTAAAATATCTATTAGTTTTCAAACCAAGAAAAAAAAAAATTTCACATGTATTCTCTATCCCGGGAAAGTCCGGATTGTATGCCCTAAGTTTCAATAAATGCTCAGATATTGGAATTTAAATTTCCTGAAAACTCAACTTAAAAAAAACTGCAAAATTATCCCCTTTCTATAAATCATTTTCTTTCTATTCTCTACTAATCCAGGGTGGCTAGTGGTCAGGGAAAAATACAGTAAAAAAAATGTTAATTACCAGTATATTCTTTATAGAAAAATTCAAATCGATTATTTGATCGAATAATCAACATAAATTTTTCTATAAGAATATACTGGCGCTTATCACTTTTTTGACTGTATTTTTCCCTGACCACTAGCCACCCTGTAATCACAGATGAATAATTCGACATGAGAGGTATCAAGGTATACCTCTTATATATTCACATCAGTAACTTTAAACCAAAGTAAATTATGTAGATAATTTTCTGAGACACAGAGTAGGATATTTACAGCAATAGGAGCTGAATATATGAGGATGTTCCATGCAGTTCACAATAGTAGTGCCATTAATTCTCCAAG